>CM062817.1:326151324-326456324 GCA_031772625.1 Pinus tabuliformis | reverse complement strand
ATGCTAATCCTATTAGACAGAGATTACGTCCAATGCATCCTAGAAAAGTTGACGCTATTAAAGCCAAATTTGAAAAATTCTAAAAGGCGGATTTATCTATCTTATTCCATTTACTAATTGGGTTTCTAATATTGTTCCTATTAACAAGAAAAAATGGACACTTAGAGTATGCGTCAATTATGGATAAATTAATAAATCTTGTCCTAAAGACAACTTTCTTACTCCCTATATTGATAAAATAATTACTTCCATTTGGATTGAATAATGTTGGCGCCAACTTTTAAATGGGTATATCTTATGCCTTTCATGACATTAAGCATATTGTACAACCATATTTCGGTGATCTACTAGCCCATTGATTGAAAAGTGAAGATCATCAAGTGAATCTACGAGAAAACTTTATCAGATGTCGACATTATAATATACGCTTAAATCCTCACAAATGTGTCTTTTTTGTAAATCGTCTCGTTTACTAGGATTTGTCGTGTCAAAAGAAGGCATTCATGTTGACCCCCTTAAAGTAGAGGCTATTCTTAATCTTCCTCCTCCTTTCAATTTACACCAACTCCAAATTTTGCAAGGGAAAGAAAACTTTTTATGTCGATTGATTCCTAATTATGCAGATATAACTAAAGCTTTTACTCAAATTTTGAAAAAAGACATTTCTTTTATATGGGATTAACCTAATCAAAAGGATTTCAATGCACTTAAGCATGTGTTGACTCACACACCTTTGTTGCATCCACCTAATTATCACCAAGATTACTTTTTGTATTTAGCTGCATCTGCTGTTACTATTGTTATGGTGTTAGTTCAAGAGGATGAATTAAACAATGAACATGTGATTTATTATTTAAGTAGGAATATTTTGACATTGTTGGACCCACCAACATTCAAGGGGATCTCCCTAGTAATAAGTCACAACTAGATCTCAAACCATTTGGAGTAGGAGTCCCAGTGGTGGGTGGTAATTTAGTGCCTTAACCGCAGTAACGCACTAAGGTAAGTATAACGACTTTGTCGGAAGAAAGTTTGTGACCTTACAACGACGCAAGGGAGATGCATGGGGGTTCTAACACACATAGGGGAAAAGGAATTGTGTCCCTTAGAACCATGTAATAATACACAGCCTGAAAGGAACACATGAGTGGAATGACATCATGAGCTAGAACCAGAATAGTCCAAAAACCAAAGAGACGGGTTAATCCGACAACACGCCTTTAACAAGATTCATACTATTGCATACAAAATAGTTGATAAGAAAATGTGTAGGTTAAATAACATACATTTCTAAAGTAACCAAAATATTTGAACTACAATAACAACATATGCATGATAACATGTTGGCTCAATTATATTAATAAGTGAAAGGTCCATCCATACATACACCACTGATAGCCACTAGCCCTAGTAGTGGAACATTACAGTCAACATCGCCTGCTCTTCCAAATGAGTGTACTCGCTCTACATTGTGGAGAAGCCAAAGCTTGTCACAATACTCCAAAGCCTTCTCTAAGCCTAAGCCTAGCCAAAATCTTGGCTCCCAAAAGATAGTACTACGAGTTATGAGGTTCTATATATAACAAAGGGTGGGGTGACACTTGACATTCCCCTTTGACTCTTCGACTACCCTCATGACTCTTCAAATCCTTTACAAATAACGCATTACATTACATAGTGACTATTCACATTCCACTAATGACACTTGGAATTTCACTTACAATGTATTTACAAATAATATACAATTTACGCATATACCCATGTGGGACAAAATAGGCTTGAGTCAGCCTAACATGACAAACACCATGACTGAGAAGCTTGGGGAAAGACTAACTCGGCAACGTCCTCTTGATGGTCTTCGATGACAAACTAATACCAAGCATGGTACTACTCTATGGTGTCCCCTCACTACTTGGTGATGTATTTCTGGAAATGGACTCTTGCGTCCATGGATTCTGGGTATATGGTCATGGAACCTTTGTCTCATCTTGAAGCATGCACAACATTGTCCTATGTGGGGCTAGACCACCGATGTACTTCTGCATGTTATGTGTGCTCAGTTGCAATTCATCGCTGGTGGCCTCTCGCACCACCTACTCCATGTACCTTTCGACCTCCATCTGGACTTGGTTCTTCTCAATGGCTTCGGTGAGGAAATTGATTGAAGGGATCTTGTGTTTCCTCACCATGACATCCAAACTCTTAAACAACCATGCATAGGAAGCCTCAATGCTAATTATGAGTGGAGGGAGTAGCTCATAGTTCCTCATCAACATCTGGATCTGTGATTTTTCTATCTCTACCTACAACTTCATTATCTTGAGCAAGTAAAGCACGACTCCCTTGTATTTCATTGTCCATTCTTGTATGTGTGCAATACTAGCATGTATGTCTTTGAGAGTTTGGGAAATCTTCATGCACTAGTGCTGAAAACCATGTAGATGGACAACTTCCTTGTCCACAGTGACAAATTTGTCATAAATTTTCTACATGGTGGTCTCAAGAGTTGATACTTCATCAAGTATCGCTTTCCTCATCTCTACCATAGCAAATCCTGCGGATTTTTCCACCCTCTACCTAACCTCTTGCAAGTCCTTTTCCATCTGATCATTCTCTGCTAACAAGAACTTGACACTTGAGCTTGTGGCTTCTGCAAAAGCCTTAAAGGCATTGGCCATGGTAGCTGGATGTTTTCTAACATCTGACACAATCACCCTTTCGTCCATATTTGTAGGTGACACATGATCATCTGGGAAACACTTTCTCCATTCATGTACAATCCTCTATTGCAACTCATTAAATGACAGATTGTACACATCCATCAACGAATCATCATCAAGGAGAACAAACTCTCCTTGGTCACTTGGGACTAGTTCTAATTCTGGAGGTGGTGGAGACTGCGGGGTGACCTTAGATGCTCTCGGCATGAGGTTCATATCTTGTTCCTATAGCTCCTGTGCCAATTTCGTGTCCATCTCTTCAACCATTTTCTCTATCCGCTAAGAAATTTCTCGATCCTGCAACTTCTCACCCTCTTTTCATCTAGTGGATCTTCTGACTCCTCAACATATATGAGCACAATTTTCTCTGTCATCATGCCTTGCCTTTCTTCGTGTTCCTATTTCTTCTTCTCTTCCTTCTCTCTCCTTCTTAGCTCCTCCTCTTATTTCATCTTCTTCTCAGTTTCCTACAACTAACTTTATGCATCCTCTAACCTTTTCTTCTCTCTCTTCCTCCATTCCACTATGTTTATGCGATGTTGCCTCTTCTCCTCCACTACCAAAGTTTCTTTCTCAATGAGAGGATCTTCTCTGAAATTGTAGTTTATCTCAACTTCTGGGTTCTCACAATCTTCCTCTTGCATTTGTCCTATGTCGATTCACTACTCATTGTTGATGTTGTTTTTGCTTCCTACGGTGCTCCTTCCTACAGAGAATCTTTCCGTTCTATAGCCATGCTGACTAGTTCACTGATCTTGGAGTAGTTGTAAATGGACCTCCAAGGATCTTCATCTACCTAATGAAATATCTCGTCGATCCAGGGGTAATATACCTTCACGTAGTGGTTCTTGAAAATACAATGGGGATCGTATGGATTGTATTCCTTGGTGACAAAATAATTTTTTTTTAAGTCCTTGGCCTCAACATCTACATCCTTCAAGTTCTTGATATCGTACAATCCAATCCACAAAGGAAGAGAAGGCCATAATGCCTTATTCCTCCTATGTAGTCCTGCGGATAACCCTATGGAGATGTGACATGAAACCTCTTGCATGAACAACTTATTCGTGGAAAACCTTGGTAGCACGTCTGGAGGCTTCTCTCCACCAAACATCCTGACGAAGGTGCCACCAGGTGAGGCATACCAATCTGTAATGTTAAGTAATGCCTCCATCCCTTCTTGGGATAGGCAAGGTGGATCCTGCTCAAAGATCAATTTGTAAACTGGGATGATGAAATGGTCAGATAGCCTCGCCATGACTCCTCTGTAGTTGCAATCGGAAATTAACTTGCAATAAATATTCACAGTAGTCTCTGGCAGTGTCAATGTCTAACCCATGCCAGGAAACTGATGTTGGGCACAGATTGTATCAAGTAGGTACGTGGACATATAAAATCTCACTTGCTCATCGTTGGGAGGACTCTAGGCATTAGTCACATGCACTTTTAGCTGAAGAGAAAATAGATCTGACAAGTTGAATGGCCTTCCTTCATTTTCCAGTTGATCCAACACAACCACCCAATTCTGTGGAAAGGTATTTGTGCTCTCTTGACCGTACAGGCGGCATGCAAAGATGATTAAGAGTTGGTAGGCCTTTCTGAGTGACTTAGTCTTGTAAAAGTGCATCCATGCGGTTCACTAGCTTTCCATTCTATAGCCATGTTGACCGGTTCATTGAGCTTGGAGGAGTACCTCCAAGGATCTTGCTCTGCCCAATGAAATGTCTCGTCGATCCAGGGATAACATACCTTCGAATAGTGGTTCTTGAAAATATAATGGGGATCGTAAGGATTGTATTCCTTGGTGATGAACAAAAAGAAATTCTAAGTCCTTGGCCTCAAAATCTACATCCTTCAAGTTCTTGATATCGTACAATCCAATCCGCAAAGGAAGAGAAGGCCACAGTGCCTTCTTCCTCTTGTGCAGTCCTGATGATAACCCTGTGGAGATGTGACATGAAACCTCTTGCATGACCAAATTATCTGTGGCAAACCTTGGTAGCACGTCCGGAGGCTTCTCTCCACCAAACATCCTAATGAAGGTGCCACCAGGTGAGGCATACCAATTTACAATGTTAAACAATGCCTCCATCGCTTCTTGGGATATGCAAGGTGGATCCTGCTCAAAGATCAACTTGTAAACTGGGATTATGAAATGGTTAGATAGCCTCACCATGACTCCTCGGTAGTTTCACTTGAAAAGTAACTTGAAATAAACATTCACAGTAGTCTCTAACAGTGTCCATGTCTAACCCATGCCAGGAAACTAATGTTGCGCACAGATTGCATCAACTAGGTACGTGGACATATAAAATCTTGATTGCTCATTGTTGGGAGGATTCTGGGGATTAGTCACATGCACTTTCAGCTGAAGAGAAAATAGATTTGACATGTTGAATGGACTTCCTTCATTTTCCAGTTGGTCCAACACAACCACCCAATTATGCGGAAAGGTATTTGAGCTCTCTAAACCGTACAGTCGCCAGGAAAATATGATCAAGAGTTGGTAGGCCTTTCTGAGTGACTTAGTCTTGTAAAAGTGCATCCATGTGGTTCACTAGCTTTCCATTCTATATCCATGCTAACCGATTCATTGAGCTTGGAGGAGTTGTAACAGTACCTCCAAGGATCTTCCTCTGCCCAATGAAATATCCCGACGATCCATGGATAATATACCTTAGCATAGTGGTTCTTGAAAATACAATGGGGATCATATGGATTGTATTCCTTAGTGATGAACTAAAAATATTTCTATGTCCTTGGCCCCAGCATCTGCATCATTCAAGCTCTTGATATCGTACAATCCAATCGGCAAAGGAAGAGAAGGCCATAGTGCCTTCTTCCTCCTATGCAGTCCTATTGATAACCCTATGGAGATGTGACATGAAACCTGTTGCATGACCAACTTATCCATGGAAAATCTTGGTAGCACATCTGGAAGGCTTCTCTCCACCAAACATCCTGATGAAGGTGCCACTGGGTGAGGCATACCAATCTGCAATGTTAAGTAATGCCTCCATCGCTTCTTGGGATATGCAAGGTGGATCCTGCTCAAAGATCAACTTGTAAACTGGGATGATGAAATGGTTAGATAGCCTAGCAATGACCCCTCGGTATTTGCACATGGAAAGTAATTTGCAATAAATACTCACACTAGTCTCTGACAGTGTCCATGTCTAACCCATGCCAGGAAAGTAATGTTGGGCACAGATTGCATCAAGTAGGTACGCGAACATATAAAATATCTCTTGCACATCATTGGGAGGATTCTGGGCATTAGTCACATGCACTTTTAGCTGAAAAGAAAACAAATCTGACAAGTTGAATGGCCTTCCTTCATTTTCCAGTTGGTCCAACACAACTACCCAATTCTGCGGAAAGGTATTTTTGCTCTATTGACCGTACAGTCGACATGCAAAGATGTTCAAGTGTTGGTAGTCCTTTCTGAGTGACTTAGCCTTGTCAAAGTGCATCCATGTGGTTTACTAGTTGTGGTAAGTGATACATCTGATGATAGTTTTCTGTCGTCAAGGTAGAAAGCTATGTTCCACTAGCACTCACCAATGTCATCGTCTCGAGATCGGTATGTGAGACAATCCATGAAATGATGTCTTCACATGGGAAGGTAGGGTACCTGCATGCAACCTTCTATAAGCGTCACTTGTGGATGTTGGCATAGACCTGCGGATATTCTAGATCTTCCTTGAAGTTGCCTATCCTTGATTTCCTGCCATGTTATCTTCATGGCCTTCTCTATGAACATTTGTGTTTCTACATAGACGGGAAATTTCATTGACACCTATTCAACTAAATCCCCAATGCTTCTCTCCACAGTATCCTTTGATTCAACTCTCTTAGAAGCCATGTTACCTGTACTGTTGAAGAGCTGCTCAACAACTATTGTACCTGGAGATAGAGACGACACTCAAGGCATGCAAATGTTAGCTTGAAACCAAAATCACTTCAAGAACAAACCAAGCAACAAACTGGGCAACTTCTGGGTAAGATTACACAATTATGGGTTTTAGAGGTGAGTGACTATCAGCTGGATTTGCACATTGTACAGTCCCAGCTACTAGTGGGGAGGTGATGCTGAATAGAACTGTGCAATGTGCAGTTCAGTTTGCCTTGAGCTGGTTGGGAATGTGCACTGCGCAATCCTAGTGGTCAAGACACTGGGAATGGCTCCTGGAACTGTGCAGTGTGCAATTGGAGCTAGTCACTAGCAACATCTGCTTAATTCTTGAAGCCAAGGCAGAGCCTTGAGATCCAGAAATGCACAATGCATGCTGGGAAAATATAGATCTGGGCCAAGAAAGCTCAGATCTACCCAATGGAAACATGAAAACGAGAAGATCTGAAAGTGTAAGTGATGGTTGGTGTAGATCTGAGTGAATAATGATGCATGTGTTGAGCCTCAAAGTTACTCTTTCCCTAGCAACTCTTCTCATTCCTTTTCTTTTTTTTTCCATAAGAAAGATGCATTCTCATCACTAATAACTGGTATATACTATCTTGAGGAGGACATTTAGTGATTTACATGTTATGATTTTTATGTTTTGCTGTTTGAACAAATTTTTGTATATTATCTATGGAACGTAGCCTATTCTGCAACTAACCGACTGTTCCACAGCTACCTCCATGCTCTAACAGGTTCCAGGTGTTAGAAGGAGAAACTAGCCACATGGGCAGCTTTGAAATCATCATGACATGGACCCTGTCCTATTCATTCAGCCCAGGTCGACAAAGAAGATGGCATAAGACTACGGTCAATGGATAAGTCAAACACAAAGAGACCGAGGGTAATAGGACTCTGTTTCGTGGTTAATTAATGCATTTCACAGTGATGGGAAGCGTTATCCGAAGCAACTACCTGTACCTACAAACTCTAACAGCCACCTGTACAAACAAATCCAACAGCCACCATGTCTTGGATTTATTTCTCCAGCAGCTGAGGAAGAAATTCCGCATATCTATCTTCTACGTGTTTGGCTGTAGCATGCTTTTCTCCACAAACAGTTATATGATTTTTCATATAAATACATATGTAAGGGATCGAAGAAGTTAGTAATAGTTTTAATGTGAAATTGAAGTTCTAGACTCTGTAATTTTTGGGCGTTTTGTGTCCCTACTTTAATATCATAAGAACACAAGTTTTTATGAACATCTAAAGGATTTTTCTTGGATTTGATTGAGCAAGCGTAGCCCAATCAATTGCAGAGGGCCCCTGCACTAAAGAAGGTTTCATTTTATTTATTCTTCTTCTTGTTGTTAACTGTAAATTCATCATTTTCTTTTTAAAACAGTGTTTATAATAATTTTCTTACTAATAGTGTTTATAATGAAATTTCCTTCATTTTCTTACTAACAATGTTTATAATTTAGAGCAGTTTCCATTAGCTTGATTTCTTTTTAGTTCTTATCAGTAGTTTAGAAGATAGAACTCAATAGTGTAATCGTGTTTCTTCAATTAAAAACTAAACTTGTTTCAGGATGAGAGTAGGATTGAAGAATAATAAGGATACATTGTTGGATAGTTTACTCCATTCATTGTTTTGCTAGTTTAAATTCTCAATTAAACTGATCAATGTCATTTACTGTCTTTGTCATTTCATTTTTTAAAGTACTAACTCATGGTGTTAATTAATGTTTATGGAAAACCCTTCAAGTTGATAATTCATCCTTAAATAAATGGTTGAACATTTCATCTATGCAATGAGTTATTTCTGCATCTTTGTATTTGCTTTCCCTTAGATTAATGAATTACAGAATTACTTAAATGTCATCCCAAGGAGACTTTCTCCCAAAATTGAGAGGCAGAGTAACCAAGTATTTCATTTAGTTTTATTTATGTAATTAGTTAGACATCAATTCCAAATTTCACTTTCAGTTTTAATTCATGATTTGGAAATAATGGTAAAATAAGAATAGAAACTTTGTTTTCTTTTCTTTCTTAGCTTTGTTTCCATATCTTTTTTAGCTCTGTTTTCATTTCTTTCTTAGCTCTGTTTTCATTTTCAGATTTTGAGTAGTCTTTAAGAAAGTTAGATTTATTTTTGATAATTTATATTGTAAATAATTAGGAATTAAAAGACTAAAGAAAAACCCCCAAAACAACATAAAACATAAAAACAACGAAGTAAGAAGGGTTAGCTAGCACAAACAATGCACTACACTTCATCAGTTTACGATACCCGGATTGATAATTTATGTAGAGCAATTTAGGACATTAAATTGACCAAACATTTTGGTGTCATTTCCAAGGAAGTGTAACTAGGTAGCCTTATCTTTTACATTCAAAAAGAAATGACGTGCATAGAGAAAGAGACTCTAGGGGTAGATTTATAGCTAGGGGCAGAAGTTCAACTCCTACAACACCACCCACTCCATTAGGAACAAGAAGAGACATACCTCCATCTCAAGTTAATACTCCCAGCCATAGAACACCTGAAATTCCAAAGTCAGAAGTCCAAACAAAAGAAACTCCTACTTCATCTACCAAAGCAGTCCTAGAAGAGAAAAATCTTGAGTCTCCAACAGTGGGAGTAGCCTTTTTCACCTCCACAGGAGATCAAATTTTAGTTGAAGAATTAGGAATACCTAGTGAGGAAGAAGAAGTAGAACCTCTCCCCCATATTCCATTGATAGAAGAACTAGAGGAAGAGAAAGAAACCTTGTAGGTTGAACCTTATACTGACTCTAAGGAAACTATAATGGTAGAAGAAGGAGAGGATAGAGAATTCACACTGTTTGGAGGAGGGAGTGGAGGAAGAGGTAGAGGAAATAATGGAGGAGGCAGAGGAAATTGGGAAATAGATAATTATTTTGGATTCCCTATAGTGGATGAAGAAACAAATGCCACAATGAAAAATATCTCACCTTCTATCCTCCCAAACTTCCATGGGTTAAAAAGTGAGGATCCTAAAACATTTTTTTTGAGTTTGAAGTCTTGTGCAAAACCTATGACTATCTAGAAGACTCTCAAAAACTTAAGTTTTTCCCTTTAACACTGAAAGGAGCTTCTTTGAAGTGGTTCATGGGGTTAGTCACTCAGTCCATTAGAACATGGAATGACATGAAAAAAACGTTTTTGTATAGGTATTTGGATTATTGCATGCCTACCAATCACAAAGATGAAGTGTTCAAAATGATGCAAAAAGAGGATGAAAACTTAGAGGATTTGATTGAGAGATTCAACTATAATTTAAAAAGAGAAAAGATGGACAATTTAGATAAAGATACCTTGAAAGCTCTTTTATTAAAATCCATTAGAGATGAGTGGATAGATATCCTTAACATGATGGGGAAGGGAGATATCTCTCAACTTCCATTAAATGATATAGGAGAATTATGTGTTCATCTCTCAAGAGGGAAAGGCCCAAGAGATCCTTCTCTTGTTAGAGTAAATAAGTCTACAACTGGATTAGTGAGTAGGGCAGAAATTGGTAATATTCTTGATGAATTCAAAACAGATATCCTAGGGAGTCTTAGTGACAAAATAGACACCCTTAAGTTGCAAAAAAAAAAAGAAAACTGAGGCTGATGCTTTAGCTATTTTCTGTCCAAAATGCAGAAAAAAACAGGCTCTAAGAGAATGCCCTTTAGATGCAAAAGTTATAGAGGCTTGTATGATTTTCTTAGAGAATCATGAAACCAAGGGTTGTCCTTCGATTCCAAGTATTAAGATTGTTTTTCAAGAAGAAACAGTCCCAAATTCAGCAGAGCCTCTTTGCTTTGTCTCTAGAAAACCTTTCCAGGGGCCACAAAATCAGGGATTTAACAATCAAATGTATCTTCAGCCCCGACCAAATTGGAATTCTTGGCAGCAACCTTGGCCTCAACCTCAATCTCAATCTCAAACCTAGCCTCAACGTCAATCTAATCTCAACCGTGGGCATAAGGAGTACAAAATCCTTATGGGAGATTTTCTCAATATTATCAATATGCTCCATCATATCAAAATTATCCTCCCCCACACATTCCACAACAAAATCAGCAACCACAACTTCAAAATCAGAACCCTCAACTTTTATTACCATTTCCACAACAAAACCAAAGTCCTCAACTCTTACTACCATTTCAGCAGAAACCAAATCAACTACCTACCCAACCATTACCAAACCCAAACAATAAAAATCCTCAGAATGCTTACATGGTAGAAGGACAACAATTTCCAACTTATATGATCACTCCTCTAGATCTTAATGATGTTCAACTGAGATCTGGTAGGATATTAGAAAAGGAAAGACCTTCTGTAGTTATTAAGGAACATGACAGTTCTGAGGAAGATTCTCTAAAGGTTAATAAAAGTTTTGAGGGAACATCTCTCCAAAACCAGAACATTGAAAAAGAAAAACAAAAAGAATCAGTGAACACAACTCCTATCATTGAGCAACTAGCATCTACATCTACACCTTCTTTTCCTGAAAGATCACAAATTGATAGAGGAGTAGAAAAGAAGATAATGTTGCCCAATTATGATTTTCTAGATGAATTGAAGAATGTCTGTATCAAAATCCCTTTGCTACAAGCCATTAAAGAAATTCCAATTCTAGTCAAAACAATAAAGGAGTTGAGCATAAAGAAACCAAGAAGAAAACAAAGGAAACAAAAAGAATTCACTTGGTAGGGAAAATAGTAGACATAATGATGGGAAAAATTGCCATACAGAAATATGTGGATCCAGGAAGTCCAATTGTGAAAACACATATCAATGGAGTTGAAATTCCAAATACATTGATTGACTTAGGATCAGCTATAAACATCATGAGCGAACAAACTATGGAGCAGCTCAAGCTTCCTAACCTTCTTTACACACCTACCTTACTGCAACTAGCAGATAGATCAGTAATCAAACCAAATGGAGTGTTAGAAGATATTTCAGTATCCTTAGATTCTTGGGAATATCCTATTGATTTCATGATCTTAACTCCCAAGAACAATCTAAGAGGACATCCACTCATATTAGGAAGACCTTGGCTGGCCACAGCTGATTCTTTTATTAGTTGTAGATCTGGTGACATGTATATTTCTGATGGTAATTCAACAAAAAAAATTACTCTGTATCCTCCAGCAAAAGCAATCATAGAAATAGATGAAAAATAATGGATTGATGATGAAGATGATATTCAACCTCTCTTTACTATTTCAGATATTAGTGAAGATAGTCAAATTTTAAATACATTGGAAAATTTTGAATCATCTTCAGAATATGACCATGAGCAATTTCAAGAAAAATATAATGTTGAATATTTGTCATCTAGGCATATGTCTCTCTATTCTATGGAAGAGTTTGGTAGCTCTACAATTGAAATTTTTCCAGGTAGGACATTTAACATAAACAATAACTTGGAGAAATTACAAAAGGAAAAGCTAATCAATACATTACAACAACATTCTGTTGCATATGCATGGGAATATATTGACATGAAAGGCATTAATCCTAAGACTTGTATCCATCAAATCTACATTGAGGAAAATTGTAGACCTATCAGACAACCTCAGAGAAGGATGAATCCAAATCTTAGAGAGATTGTGAAAGAAGAGCTCCAAAAACTGTTGAATGTAAACTTCATTTACCCAATTTCAGGCAGCGAATGGGTTTCTCCTTTGGTAATTGTGCCTAAAAATAATAGTAAATGGAGGGTTCACATTGATTATCAAGAACTGAATAAAGCAACCCTTAAAGATCATTTTCCTTTGCCTTTTAGATCAAGTGTTAGATACATTAGCAGGTCAGAAGTATTTCTCATTCTTGGATGGTTTTAGTAGTTATAATCAAATTCAGGTAGCACCTGAAGATCAGGATAAAACCACATTTACTTGTCCATGGGGAACATATGCCTACCAAGTACTTCCTTTTGGGTTATGTAATGCACCTGCAACATTCCAAAGAGCAGTACTAGGAATTTTTTCTGATCTAATACATAATTGTGTAGAGGTATATATGGATGATTTTACACTCTGTGGGAATACATTTGAAGAAGCTTTGGAAAATTTGGAAAAAGTTCTTAAAAGATGTAAAGAAGAAAACCTTTCACTAAGCCATGAAAAATGTTTTATGATGTTTACAGAAGGTATTGTTTTAGGACATCACATTTCAGGAGATGGGATTAAAGTTGACAAATCTAAAGTTGAAGTCATCTCTAAATTATCAATTCCAAATTGCCAAAAGGATGTTAGAAGTTTTTTAGGATTTACAGGATACTATAGAAAGTTTATAGAAAATTTCACTAAAATAACATACCCACTCTTCAAATTTCTTACCAAAGATTGTGAATTCAATTGGAATTCTAATTGCCAGTTGGCATTTGAAACCTTCAAAACAAAAATTATTGAAGAACCCATTTTAAGAGGTCCAAATAGGAAACTCCATTTCCATATTTCAACATATGCTTTAGATACAACTCTGGGAGCTATATTGGGACAAAAAGATTTGATTCCTTATGCCATTTACTATACAAGTAAGAATTTGACTCCCACTGAGTTAAATTACACTGTGGCTGAAAAGGAATTTTTAGTTTTTATTCATGCAATTAACAAGTTCAGACACTATATAACAGGCTATGAAACCTTTGTTCATATAGATCACTCTGCAATTAGATATTTAATGAATAAACCTATTACTAATGGCAAAGTTACAAGATGGCTTTTACTTTGCAAGAATTCAACATTACTGTGCTAGATAGACCTGAAAAACAAAACACAGTTGTTGATTTCTTGTCCAGGATTCAGAATATCAAAGAAGATTCTCTGGTTGAAGATAAGTTTCCTGATGAACATCTTTTTGCAGTGACTACTCAAACTCCTTGGTTTGCAAATATTGCTAACTATTTATTCATAGGAAAGTTACCTTCACATTTGTTTCCTAGAGAGAAAAGAAAAATTATTCAGGTAAGTGCAAGATATTCATGGATCACCAACGAATTGTATAAAACAGGATAAGATATTATGATCAGAAGGTGTGTCAGGGAAGATGAAATTCTCGAGATTCTTAAGGAATGTCATGATCAGCCGTGTGGTGGACACTTTGCTGACAAGAGGACAGCCTATAAAATCCTTTCTTTAGGATATTATTGGCCATCCATCATTAAATATGTTAAAGAATATGTCAGGAGATGTGACAGCTGCCAAAGGGTAGGGAAACTTGCTCCCTCAAATGAAATGCCATTACATATTCAGGTACTCATCAAACCTTTTGAAAAGTGGGCCTTAGATTTTGTTGGGCCAATTAATCCTCCATCTAATCAGAAGAAGTATATATTGGTATTCACTGATTATGTCAATAAATGGATAGAAGCTAAAGCATTACCTTTTGCTAATTAAAAATCTGTAGTGAATTTTCTTTTTGAGGACATATTTACTCGTTTTCATGTTCCAAGATAAATTGTGACAGATCAGGGATATCAATTTACATCTAACATGGTGGAAGGGCTTGCGGAAGAATACAAGATCAAACATAGGAAATCTACTCCTTATCATCCTCAAGCAAATGGTCAAGTGGAATCTACAAATAAAGAGATTGAAGGAATCCTCACCAAGACTATGCATCTACATAGAATAGATTGGGCGGAAAGGCTTCTTGAAGCCTTATGGGCCTATAAAAATACATCGAGGAACACAACAGGACATACACCCTATGAACTTGTTTATGGGAAAGAAGTCTTGTTCCCTATAGAGTTTCAAATCAGAACTTCCAAGATGGTAGTCCAACGGGGACTAGATTCATCAGAGGCACAAAAGCATAGGCTGGACCAATTAAATGAACTTGATGAAATCGGGCAAGAGGCAGTTCAAAGGACTAGTATAGTCCAACAATAGAGGGATAAATGGCATGACAAATATATCAGGGACAAGAGGTTTCAAGTGGGAGATTGGGCGCTATTGTTTGATTCAAAGTTTAAAGATTTTCAAGGGAAGTTTCAAACTCATTGTCTTGGGCCATATGAGATTGAAAAAGTCTTTAGTAATGGAGCAGTGAGGATAAGAACAATAGATGAATGTAAAACTCCTCTTCTTGTGAATGGTCATAGATTAAAGATATATGAGAAACCAATTTCAAAAGAGGATTTAATTAAGATTTTCCAAGACAATTCTAAAATGAAGCTAGTGAAAAAGAATTCTTCTTCTCCACTAACTTAGTGTTTATTTTTCCTAAAAAAAAAAAAAAAAAAAAAATTGTATAAGGTTGAAAGCCAATCATTGATTGGCATACTTATACAGAAAATACAGGGTGAAAATCAGAGGTTTCTGACACCCTATATTTTCCATTTTTTTTCTGTAATAAGTAGTGATAAAAAGATACAGTCACTTTGTAGTTTAGATTCGGCAAATTCATCATCTCATATCACCTCACTCCGTTTTATTTTTGCAGTTTCACTTCATGTCATTGTCATATTTCATCAATAAATTTTTCAATTTTTCCTTTTATAGCTTTCATTCCATTTTCGTTTCATTTATCATCTTGTCTTACATCTCATTTCATTTCACTTACATATCCACTTCCATTTCATTCATGATCCATAAGCCATATTTCAATTTATGTTTCACATTCTGTCGTTGATTCTGTTCTGCAGCTAATCTGATTCTGCAGCTACAATTTGTTTATCAGTTCAGGCACAAGTGTACAACTCATAGTAAAATCATGTATGCAGGGAATTGAAAAAAAAAATCGATTTTTGAATACAACCATGCTCAAGGTACCTGTGGATCAACATCAAAAAAAAAGTTAGCAAGCAAAAGGTAAAGGTTCCAAAGGTAAATGCAGAAATTTATTTCAAAAAGCAATTTGAAAACATAAGTTTGTATAGTATGTATAATCACATGTCTCCCTAATCAACCATCATTTGATTTGACCGCCGCTATATCTCCACCATATCGTCCATCTTTAATGACAAACAGTCTCAATGATTCTTTCATAACAAATCTCCGCTTCAAACTCCATAATCTGTACTCAAACGGTCCTCCACAACTCCACCTGTTCACAATCAAGATGACGATGTGACCTACCTATCTACCACTTTCTAAACCCTTACTGTCTATTTATTACACGCAGTCATTCTATCACATAGATAGCAATCATTCCATTTTCATATACACATAGTCATTCCATTTCCATACACACAGTCATTCCATTTCCATACACACAGTCATTCCATTTCTTAAATAGCACTCATTTTATAGACAGTAAGAGTAATTTTGAAGGGATATGGGGCTTATTGTCAAGATAGAGCCCGTAGGGGTAAAGTATATGGAGAGGTATCCACAACTTAAAGGGATGCTACAGAAGGTTGGATGGTTAAATTTTATTGAAAAATTTGACGGCTACCACAAGGAAATTAACAAGTCTTTTGCAAGGTCATTTGATGGCACAGAAGTGGAGATAGGAGATATTAAATTTGCAGTCATAGAATCCTTCATAGCAGAAGCAACAGAGCTGCTGAGACACGGAGAAAGATGGTTTAAAAACAAGGAATTTCATGGTGAATCTTGGAAAGTGATCCTTAAATACCCAGGTATGGATATTACAGTATTTAGGAAGGGAATTCCTATTTCAGCACTCAAGAACAAATGGGGTAATATGTTGTTGATATTGCAAAAATTCGTTACATGTGAAGGAAGATTTAGGTTTATGTATGTTTACCATATACGCTTATTAATGAATTTCTTAGAAAATGGAACCATCAACCTTCCCTTCTTCCTTCTAAACAGTCTAAGAAGGATGGCTACAAATGTCCAAAAGAAAATTGAATCCATAAAAACAACTATGTATCATCATGGATTAGTGAAAATACTAGTTGAATTCCATTTGAAAACTATAGGGGATACCTTGGAAGATTTCTTGGTAAGAAATTTTTTCCAAGATGCTCCAAAGTCACTTGAGGAGAGTCATGTTAAGAAAAGTAGGAGGAGAAAGATCAGCATTAACATTCAAAACAAATTTGGAACCTCCTCACAAAATAAGGATGCAGGGACAACTTCTAAACCAGAGGTTAGAAAGAAGACTAAACAGAAAGGAAAAATGAAAGAGAGAGCTAAAGAAATCAATGAAAACATTCCTGAACCTTCAACACCACAAGAAGATGAACAGTTACTCTCCAAAACATTGACCAAGATTAGGGAGCAAATCAAGAAAAAGAAGGAGATAGGGAAGAGGAAGAAGGACACAAGAGAAGAAACCATAAGCTTCCAAAACCTGAGAAGGAGCTCTAGACTCCAAGGTAAGGTGAGGAAGGTAACATCAAAAGTAGCCCAGTTCATAAACTTAGAGGAAGAGACCCCAATTCAATCTCCTGACAGTATTCCACCTGAACACATTCCACAAAACTCTCCTCCACAGAATTTTGAAGGCAACCCAAGAAGAGCTTCTCCTGGCATAGATCCAGTATAGCAGCAAGTTTATGACTACATAGAGTCGTTAGAGAGGAAGGATACCTCAATGGATCTAGAATCCTCAATCAATATAGAGCAACCTATTAGTCCACAAGAAGCTCTAACTAGCTCTCTCAAACAAGAAATCTTTGAGTTAGAGATTTTGAACATGCATATTCAAAAAGAAAATGAAACCTTGAGGGAACATAGCAATATGGATAAAGCCATTCATGACAACACAATGCTACACCTAGGATTATGGTACAAGAAAAATAGGAAGCTGAAGAGGACAAATAGGAATTTGAGTAGAACACTTATCAACCTCAAATACAGACTTCTTATGAAGAAGCCCAGGATGGCAATCAGTGCAAGGAGAAGTAAGAAAAAGAAGTTAGATGTGCTGGCAGAAGTGTTATAATAGATGCAATAGGAGAAAGAAGTTCACATTTTTGAAAATTTCATGAGGACATGCAATGATTTTGTAGTTTGGGTATGTTGAGCCTCAAAATTACTCTTTCCCTAGCAACTCTTTGTAGAGCTGTAACAAGGGTCTCTTTCACCTCTAGTTATGCCACATTAATAAGTCAATCCAGGAACACTTTGTTATTGCAAAGAGTAACTCAATCCGAGGCTATTCGTCAGAGTAATGCTTAGTAGTACAGTGTCTAGAAAATACAAGAGTAAACGGCTGCTAAACTTATGACTAAATTTCTCTAAAAAGAATAAAATCACACAACGCAGCTTATCAGTCAAGGGTATGGAAGCGATAACCCATCCCTCTAGAAACTGATGGAAAGGAAATTAGAGCATGGACCATAGGTCTGGGAGCTAGGCAGCGACTTGCTGAGGCTCACTACAGCCTTAGACCTTCTCTCACACCAAGACAGTAAATGCAAGTAAATGGAATGGCAGAAAGTAAAATGGAACAACAAACAGAAAATGGAACAGCAAATCTGAAATGGAACAGCAATAAATGGAACAGCAATCCAATAAATTAAATCTCGCAAGTCAGACTAAGCTTGCTCTATTAAACTCACATTCTGCAATCAAATAGTAATCTTCTCTCTAAAGAAACTTCAATGAATTATACTTTATGGAACAGTATTCACAAATGAATCATGGAATAGCAATCATCAATCCTATATACCCAACACGCTTACTATAGCAATCTGATGATTAAAGAGAATATGACTATGTTTCCAAATAGAATCATATTACTTTCGGATTCCAATCATTGAGATTTCAAATGAATCCAATATAGCAATATTCAATATGGAGGGTCTGTAACAGAAACAGTTGGATTAGATTGTAAACATGCAATCAACTCTGAAAAAATTCACTCATACAACACAAAGTCACTACATAAATCTCTTGAAAGAAACCATTAATGAATTAATTGTAACAGAGCATGGAATAGCATATGAAAAACGCGTCAGATTACCAAACTGTAAAGATAAACAAACCACACAGAAACCAAATTATAATGATACAAAAGCAAGTGTCCTTCGGAGCCGGGCCCTTAGCTTCCAACGGCACACTGCCTTAGATTACTCTAGACACAAAGATGAAATAAACACCAGGTCTTTTGTATTAATACATCAACAAATGTACAACAAAACAAGTCTTAGTAAGAGTCGATGATCAAAGTTGAATCTGGAATTCACAGTTACATATATGAAAAAAAAGTCCCTTTTGCCTAACACTGCTGTCCCTTTTTATAAGAGTAACGGCGGAGGTATCTAGGTAGCAAAAATAAGCAAAACAGCGATCCCTCAGGATCAAAGATCCTGAGGGATTTGCCAAGCCGTTAATCCTTTACTTTTCTTCCCCTGTTCCGCCTTATTGATAATCCTTCTTTCTTTCCAGGGTCGTCTTGCTTCGATCTGTTCAATCTTGTTCGCATCTGGTTCCCTCCTAAAGGGACAACAGTTATTGCTTCTTTGTCTTTTCCTTTCGAATGGCAGCTCTTCGTTTCCACCCTTTCCTGCATGGAAAAATAACAATTGTCAGCGATTAAGCTTTCCATACTAATTCTCACACATTGTATTAAAATTCTTTATTTCTTTAATCTCATTATGCAGAAAGGGTTACAATTGTTACTGAAAAGTCACTAAATTGTTTGTCAAAAACATACCTTTCCAGTGCTCCACACACCCCCCTGCTTACCCTGTTTCATGCCCTCATGAAAACATTATAGTTGACATGCAAGGCGGTAAGAGAATAGGCTGGAGAGGGAACCTCGTGTGGAGGCCTACAGCCGTGATGAGCAACTAGATCATCAAAAAACTGATTTGTTTGACCTTCAGGCATTTCATACAAGGCCTGATATCTGGGTGCAGGGTGCCAAATAATTGGACTACGAAATCGATACCCTAACCAGGATGGCCCTGCTTGCAAAATACATTCGCCATAAAGGTTCAATCGGCTGGCAGCTAGCTCAAAATTTTCATATCTAAATGGTTCCCTGAGCTGGATGTTTGGGTTCGAAGTCTGCTATCGAAATTTTGCAGCATCGATGGCAAGTTCTTTAATAGTCAGAAAATATTCCATATTTTGTCGGATTAGGTCCTCGTGCATGGGTCCTAATGTCTCCATAACACCCAGGGTTCTCATAAGGTTCCTATGTGCTCTCCATAACAGTACTGGGTCTCTAGGCTCGGCTCTTACCCACAAGTCTAGGCTATTTTCCTGTCTCTGAAAAGTGTTA
The DNA here is from genome assembly GCA_031772625.1 of Pinus tabuliformis. NCBI lineage: Eukaryota > Viridiplantae > Streptophyta > Pinopsida > Pinales > Pinaceae > Pinus > Pinus tabuliformis. The sequence goes on along the minus strand of CM062817.1, from coordinate 326,436,527 downwards.
TAAGCCCTGAGCCATTTTAGCTTATTAACCCCGAAGGAAACGAAGGCTTGCAATTGGATGTCCCCAACAAAAGGGCCAGGATTTAAATCAGTTTCCTGGTCTAGCACGAGGTTATGCAAGTAAAATTCACATAATAACCTTTGAACCTTAACTCCATAATGCTTGCAACAATCTATGAAATCATTAACAGTATTGATTTGTATAGGGGCACCTACCCTGACAGCTTTTATCTTTAATCGTAAATATCATTCAAGCAAAAATAAAGCATAGTTTTTAGCAGGGGCCCTACAGGCCAGAACATCATTATACAAAGAACACACAGTGTCCATCTACCTAACAACAATATCTAATCGACGAGTTACCTTTGCAACCTTTTCTTGCTCCTTTTGCCAGCCTTCGAAGGCCTGGCTCTCGGACTGACTAATATCCCGAAGTTGCTGTTGCAACTCTTCATATTTCTCCCGGGGGACTATTTGTTCCTTCAACTGTTCAGCTTCTTGCTGAGCTTGCTTCATCATCTTGTGCAAGGTTCTTGTTTTTGGATCCTTTTTCCATAGGGCCGTAGAGGCTGGGAGTTTTACCTGAACCTTTTTGTTATGTTGTTTGGAGTTCAGAACCCGGATCACCCCTGAGGGCGGTGCCTCTGTTTGGATCTCATTATTCTCCTTTTATTTCTTAACACGAATGAAAGGTTGTTGTGGTCCCTATGTTAATGGAACATCATCCTGTCCCTCTGCCCCAAATGGAACGACAGTCTGTTCTTCATTATCAATTGGAACAACAGTCTGTTCCTCATTGTCAATTGGAACAGCAGTCTGTCCCTCAGCGTCATTTGGAACAGCAGTTTGTTCTTCTGTGACAATTGGAACAACAGTTTGTTCCTCAGTGTCATTTGGAACAACAGCAGGTCTTCCAATCAGGTTTCGACCAACAGTGCGACTGTAAGTCCTTCGTCTTCTTGTTCGACGGGATTTTGCTGTAGTGGTCCTCTTCCTTTTCCTTGTGGTCCTTTGTATCCTCAGACTGGCTTTCAAAATCCGAATTTGCTGTCGGAGCCGGGCTATAGTGTTCAGCAACCTCTGCTGTTTAGTCCTTAATTTCTTGATTTCCCTTGCCTCAGTAGAGGGTTTACGACTGGCCCTTAAATCTGCTCCTACTCTCTCTAGAGTTTCTTCTGGTGCCATGGGAACAGATTGTTCCCGGTTGGTGTCCCTTATTTCTTCCTCATGAACGGGCGGGTTTTCTTCTCCTTCCTTTTCTGCATGTGAACCCTCAGGTATGTCTTCCTCTAGAGGTTCATCGGGAGGACCTGCTAGGCTGGAGGGTTGGCCATATTCCCCAAACTGGCCAGGATTGCGGCCAATTCTTCTTCGCCAACAGGGTCTCGCAGCGGGCTGCTTTCTGGCTGTATTACTTCCTCCTCCCGATTGTCCTGTTCAGTGACTGCCTTGGAGTGTTCAGCTTCTGTTTCTGTTTCGGAGTGCACTTCTCTCTCCTCACCTCCTCCTCCGGCTTGCTCAGCTTCGCCCCCAGATTGTCCAGCATTTTCTTCGGAAGGTATTCCTTCTGGTTCTGGAGGTTCGTCTATGATCTCAATTGGTTGGCTGGTGCTTTCTCGGATCTTTTCCAGCCTCCCTCGTATTCGAGCTAGCCAGACTGATTTTCTTGGTTTCTCTGGTTGTTCAGGTGTACAAGCAACAGGTTTTTCTGCTATCACTTCTCTGCGTTTTTCTGGTCGCTCAGGTTTACTTGAAGAATGCTTTCATTTTGGAGCAACACGTTTTCCTACTGCCACTTCTCTACGTTTTTCTGATCGTTCCGGTGTGCTAGAGGAAGTTTTAGGTTTTGGGGATGGTGCAGCCAATTTCCCCTCAATTAATGCAACGAGCTCCTCCTAGCTGCTCTGTTGTTGAGTGAGACTATGGCTCACTATCAATCGAATCACTCCATGGTGGCTAACAACTGCTTCTACGTGCTGTGCCGTTTTCAGGCTTCGGGCCGCATCATGCAATAGTGAATTTAAAAGTGCAGGCATATTTACAGAACATTTCTCTTTCAAAACAGCTAAGAGTTTAAGATGGCGTGGTCTTAGCACGTCCTTCCTTCCTTCGCACGTAATGTAGCTCTGTACTATCCTTGCTAGTTCGGTCCAGGGTTCTCCTAACGTTGCTGGCAGAACTCCCTTCCCCTTTACTATCAAGCTTTGGCCTTCGTCCTGAAAAATCTCCATAATCTTCTGCAGTCTTTCTTTCTTCAGCGTCCATACAGGTCTGGTGGCTGGTAGGCCTGAGACTTCTGCAATTACATCGTCAGTGACCGTTATCCGCCTTTCTCTTACTATGGAGTAGTCCTCCTGCAAGTTTTGTAGAAATTCCAACGCCACTGTCTCGTTTGATTCTTGTAGGCGACTGAAATAATTCAGCCATCCAGCCTTTTCCAGGATCTCCCGGGCAGCAGTAGAGACTGTCAATTCCTGAGGTTCGCTTCGAACTGCCTTTCCTCCCATGGTTCTCCTAAGGATTTTCAATGGAACAGCAACTGCCTGTGCTGTTTTGGGATGCAGAGAAGGTGATCGTCGCGGAAAAAAACAGAGTATGCAGCAAAAATGGATTGTGGATGGCAACTTTGCGTAAAATAGAATTATCATACCGTTAAACCATGCCATACTTTCGTACACTATCTACCCCGAATGGTGTGCTGACACGTAACTCGTGGAGTAATGAGATTACCTTCCCCCCCGCGATGTGATAGGCTGCCCCAGCCGTCAAATAGAGGAGCAGCAGCCATCGTGTAACCAGTCATAAAGGAACAGCATATAGAATTACGCCATGTTTTAGATGGACAACGAAATACCGAAATCGAGGCAAAAAGGTGGATCGCGTTTTACATAAGAGCCTGCGTAATATGATGCGAGGCTGGGGGATGGGACGTCTGTCAATCGTACGAAATCCCCAGAGGTCATTGTCAGTTCCCTTGCCATGATTGGTAGTAATGAGTGTTCGTGCGATATGTTCATCGGGAAATAAAATATGAATTATTCATAGGATAGAAGAGACAAAGAGGTATTAATATCATCCCTGTTGGTGTAACTATTATGACTTCGATACCATTAACAGAGCTCTGCTGCCGACAGGTGTTCATAACCTTGGCAGAGTTGTTTATTTCACCCCCGGAAGCATGATCCTGTATGTGTATAAAAGTATTTTGTCAAAACGCAGGCCATTAAGCTGGCTTGGTAACCAGATAGCCATAATGCCATTCACAAGGAAGGTGCGAAACGTGGGCAGGCCAGCTCGTGATGAGACCCCCTGTTCCAAGGTCTGTTTATTTAGTGTACCTTTTGGACCATATCCCTAGTGTGGTGGCCATGCTGGGAATGCCACTTCGCTTCCAACCTGATGATCATGGTAGGCTGGCTCTTGATGAGACTCCTTATCCTGCATTTGACAATTAATAATCCATATTCATCATCATTTTTTCTTTGCAAAGCACTTTTTCTTATTTATTTACACATAAGGGTGGTTCAGCACTCCTTAAGAGTGGGAATGGTGGAAGAAGTCTTATCATCCCAACAGGAAGATATAAATCCTTTGTTCTTATTCCTATGTAATAATCAGAAATTTTTTTTTAAGGAAATCGCCATGATAAAGATAACCAACCAGGAGAATGGGAATAAGTCAATGACAACGGAGATGAGAAGTAAGTATGTCCCTCCTCTTGTCCTCTTATCAATACTAGGCTCTATAAAGATAGCGATTTTATGATCTGCTGACTTCGGCATGTTGTAATTGATGTTCATTGCATAAGTGTATAGCTGTATCTTAAAGACTGGAGAGATCATGGGCGAAAAGCATCCTCAATATGAATCATCACTGAGAGCAAAGATATGGCTATGGTGTTCCTTTTGAAAGAGAAGAGTCCATGCAAACAAATAGTTGGGATGCCGTTCTTTGGGAAGAAACAGCCTAAGATCATGAATGCTATCTGCAAAAAAACTCTCAACTGCTGTTCCTTTTGAAAAGGAACAGCAAAAACTCGCAAATGTTGTTCCTTTTGAAAAGGAACAGCAAAAACTCACAACTGCTGTTCCTTTTGAAAAGGAACATCAAAGACTCAGAAATGTTGTTCCTTTTGAAAAGGAACAGCAAAAACCCAGAAATGTTGTTCCTTTTGAAAAAGGAACAGCAAAAACACGAAATGTTGTTCCTTTTGAAAAAGGAACAGCAAAAACATGAAAACAAGCAACTGCTGTTCCTTTTGGAAAAGGAACAGCAAAAACCCAGAAATGCTGTTCCTTTTGAAAAAGGAACAGCAAAAACACAGAAATGCTATTCCTTTTGAGAAAGGAACAACAAAAACACGAAAACAAGCAGCTGTTGTTCCTTTTGGAAAAGGAACAGCAAAAACTCTCAACTGTTGTTCCTGTTGAAAAGGAACAGCAAAAACACGCTGACTGTAAAAAGCAATCTTAAGAAAGAAAGATCAAAGAAATATTAAGAAAACGTATATACAAGAACTTATGTACAGGTCAAAAAAATGCGTTCCTTACTGAATTATAGGTGAGGAAGATTTTACTTCCTCTCCTAAAATTTCCATGTCAGTGTCTTGACGTAGCTACTCACAAAAGGATTCCCGAGTGAGTGGCCTGCGATAGAGACGAACTCGGTGGCCATTTACCTTGAATGCATATCCAGAACCATCGATTGTGATGAGAGTAAGGGTCCCATTATCATGTACTTTCTGGATTTCGTATGGCCCCAACCAACGAGTCTGCAGTTTCCCCGGGAAATCCTGAAACCGAGAGTCATATAACAGAGCCCAGTCTCCTTCATGAAAGACTTTGTTCTTGATAAGTGCATCATGCCATTTAGCTCGCTGCTGCTGAATAAGTGCTATGTTTTGTAATGCAGAGAGCCTTATTTCGTCCAATTCATTAATCTACTGTAGTCGATTGATTTGTGCCTCACTTAAATCTAGGCTAACTTCCTGTGCAGTTCGTAGTGTTTGGATTTCGAATTCTATGGGGAAAATAGGTTGTTTCCCAAACACTAATTGATAGGGTGAATAACCAGTAGTGCTTCTCCAGGTGGTTCTATAGGCCCAGAGTGCTTCAGGTAGTCGGGCGGCCCAATCACGCCTATGTGAAGCAATAGTTTTTGTTAAAATTGATTCTATTACCTTATTGCTACTTTCTACTTGCCCATTCGCCTGCGGGTGATATGGGGTAGTAATTTTGTGTTGAACGTGATAATTGTTAAGTGTTGCATCTAATTTGTTTCTGACAAATTGTGGTCCTCCATATGTGATTATTTCTCTCGGAAGGCCATATCGTACAAACAAATGGAACATGAACTGTATTACCGAATCTTCTGTAGCTCTAGGCAACGCTTCGGCCTCAACCCATTTGGTAACATATTATGTGGCTACCAAAATATATGTTCTCTGATTTGATGATGGGTTGATGGGTCCAACTAAGTCAAGAGCCCATCTTTCAAATGGTTCAATGACTAATTGTGGCCTCAGAGGCATTTCGTCGGCTTGACCAGGTCGTCCTGCTCGCTGGCAGCTGTCACAGGCTTGAACAAATTTCTTCGAATCCTTAAAAATTGTAGGCCAGTAGTATCCCGTCTGCAATACTTTATGTGCTGTTCATTTCTCGGCAAAGTGTCCCCCACATTGTCCGTTATGACAAGCTTTTAAGATGTCGAAAATTTCATCTTCTCGAATACACCTTCTAATTTGCATGTCTGCCCCTGTGTGGAACAAATAACTCCCGATCCACGAAAGCCGAGTACTCTTCTGAACAATCTGCTTACGTTCATTAGGGGTTAAGTGTTTTGGTAGCTTACCTACTGCAAGGTAGTTGGCAACATCAGCATACCAAGGTGTTTGAACAGCAACAACAAACAGGTGCTCATCCGGAAATTGGTCTTCCACTGTTGCTGCCTCAATTGATTTTGGTATTCGTGAGAGAAAATCAGCTACAGGGTTTTCTTTGCCGGGTCTATCTTTGATTGTGATATCGAACTCCTGCAATAAGATCAACCATCTCGTTATTCTAGCATTTGTAACAGGCTTATTCGCTAAATATTTGATAGCAGAATGGTCTGTATATAAAACAACGGGATAGCCTGTAATATAATGTCTAAATTTATTGACAGCATGTATTACAGCGAGGAATTCTTTTTCGGTGACAGTGTAATTTAATTCAACAGGGGATAAATTTTTTCTGATATAATAAATAGCGTATGGTTTTTTATCCTCCTCCTGCCCCAGGACTGCACCGATTGCTGTGTCTGAGGCATTAGATGAGATTTGGAATGGTAAATTCCAATTTGGTCCTCGAAGGACTGGAGCTGTTGATACAAGCTTCTTTAAATCCTGGAAAGTGCGGTCGCATTTTTCTGTCCACATGAAATCAACATTACCAGTTAATGCATATAAAGGTGCAACAATGTGTGAATAATGTTCTATAAATTGTCTGTAATACCCAGAAAATCCAAGAAAGCTGCGTACCTCTGTCTGAGTAGTGGGGGTGGGGATAAGCAACAGAATTTGAATTTTGGCCGGATCTACCTGAATTCCAGCTGCTGAGATGAAATGTCCTAGAATGAGCCCTTCAGTCATCATCATATAACATTTTTCGTGGCTTAAACAAAGCCTGGTATCAATGCAATGCTGTAGGACTTTTTCTAAAGTGTCCAGAGTTGGATCAAAATCATCTCCGTATGGTGTAAAGTCATCCATGTATACTTCAAGCCCATCATTTATTAAATCTGCAAAGATGCTAAGAATGGCCCTTTGGAATGTGGCAGGAGCATTACATAGGCCAAAGGGTAGAACTCTATAGGCGAACGTTCCCCAAGGACAAGTAAAGGTAGTTTTATCTTGGTCTTCAGGGGCAATTTGAATCTGATTGTATCCGTTGAAGCCATCTAGGAAAGAAAAGAATTTCTTTCCTGCTAACGTGTCCAATACTTGGTCTATGAATGGGAGGGGAAAATGGTCTTTTGTGTGGCTTTTTTTAACTCTCTATAATCCACGCAAATCCTCCATTTCCCATTCTTCTTGGGTACAACCACAAGTGGAGAGACCCACTTACTATCAGAAATAGGATAGATAAAATTAACATCTAAAAGCTTCTGAAGTTCTGCTTTTACAACATCTTTTAGGTGAGGGTTGAGTCTTCTTTGCGGTTGATGGACAGGTCTTGCATCTTTTTCTATATAAATATGGTGGGTGCACAATTGGGGGTCAATCCCTTTCATATCGGGGTAATCCCACGCAAATGCTTCTTGATGCTTCCGTAATAGATGGATGAGTTTTATTTCTTGGTCCGGTGTAAGGTTGGCATTGATGTTTAGAGTTTTTCCCGGTTCAATTTCCACTGCTTTACTATTGGCAACAGAAGTCACAGGTATCGTTTGGTCATGTGTATCTTTCAAGGGATCTTCTTCTAGTTCATTTTCGAATGCAGCTTCTATCATAAAACACTGTGCATGAGGTCTAGATTCAGTTTGACTAACAAAGTTATTGATGGCATCATCTTCTGTTTGGTCTTTAAAGTCTAGGGCCTTCTGTATAGTCAATGGTGATCTGATATTGTCAGTAAAGTATGATACAGGGTGCTGGTTAGTTTTTATCATTGTAAGACTTGGCTATGCTGGAGGGTATAGAACTAGATTTTTAATATCTGGTCCTCTGGTTATGGTCATACTCCCCTGCCGGCAACCAATGTAAGCATCGGCGATAGCAAGCCAAGGTCTACCTAAAATTAGCGGGTGTCCATCCAGTCGGGTTTTTGGATTAATTACCAGGAAATCAGTTGGGTATTCCCAAGAATCTATAGAGACCATAACATCGTATAGAGTTCCTTCCGGTCGAACTACAGATCGGTCAGCCAATTCTAACAAAGTAGAAGTGGGTTCTACTGATGTAATACCGAGCTTTTGGCAAGTAGACGTTGTCAAAATATTAATTGCAGCTCCTAAATCAACTAAAGAATTAGTCAGGGTCTGGCCATAGATTTGGACAGTTACGATTGGATTTCCTGGATCTTCATATTTAATGGGTGCTCCTGATAACAGGTCAAATAAAGTACCGACTACTTGGACTCTTGGGTTAGTGGTTACATTCCTCCTTGGTTTTTTTATGCACAATTCTTTTATAGTTTTTGCATATATAGGGATGTCTTGAATGGCTTGGAGGAAAGGAATTCGTATGTACAGGTTTTGTAGTTCTCCCAGAATGTCAAAGTCTGGATGTTGTACAGGTCGTGGTATGACTAATCGTTCTGGGAAGGGAGGAGAGGGTGTACTGGCTTGATGATGAGTCTGCTCCTTATTTGCACCCTCTTGTTGTAACGGTTGTTCTATTGATAATTGATCTTCAATGTGAACTGTTTTATCTCCCTCTGTTTCTATTATACGTCTAGATCTTAACTGAAGATCATTGCACTCCCTCAGTTCAGGTCCGATTTCTGTTGATTCTATAATTTGGAGGGATTGGACCGGCCTATTATTAGGATTAGGATTGGGTTGGGCTGGGAGTTGCGGTCTCAGATTAGACTGGGGATTTTGTTGCAAAGCTGGTAGAGTCGGTTGAGGGAGCGGAATAGTTCCTGTTGGCTGATATGTCGATCTTGGCCAATTTGTATGCCAGGGTGAACTTTGTGAAGTAGGGGGGGTCCATTGTGGAGGGTATGAGCTATTCTGCCAATATGGTGGGGCGTAAGGAAAATTCGGCCAACCAAATTGGCTTGGCTGATTCATCCATGGATTTGGAGAAGGAAATGGTTGTGAAGTCCAGTTCGGGAATAGGGGTTGAGATTGGTTTTGCCACATACTATATTGCTGAGCGTTATATTGTGGAGGCTGAAAAGAAGAAGTTGGGTCTGAAAACATACCTGATTGCCTTGGTTGCCATTGGCGACGCTGGTTAACGAAGTATGCTGATTCTGGCTCTTCTTCTGCTTCCTTATATACTGCTTTCAATCCAGGAAGTGAGGGGCAACTTTCAGTAAGGTGATCTTTTGTACAGATAGCACATGTTTGAACTGCATCCAGCGGACATTCCTTGTGGCTATGTTTTCTTCTACATCGGGGGCAGAAGATCGCCAAATTCTGTTCTGCCTCTATCTGCTTCTGTTTAGCCTGCACAATATCAAGTTGTGTAGTCAATGTCCCCAGGATATCAGTTTTAAAATTTTCTAATAAATTCCCAAGTTCTACACGTGTTACTCCTTCTGTTGATATTTTGTTATCTCTGACAAACCGATCATATTCTGCTGGCTTTATCCTCGTGCTACCTCTCGAGCTCCTGATACATAAATCAATGATGTCAGCAAAATTTTCTTGATAAATATCCCCTTTTCCCATGATATTTAATGTTTCAATCCATTGTTCCTTCATGCCTCTAATCAATGTTGTTTTTAACACATTATCAGGCAGAGGTAGTGATGCATATGGAGATCTTTGCAAATTATACTAAAAACGTTCTACATATTCTTCTAGTGTTTCATTTGGTCTAGCTGTCATCTGAAATATTTCATCTTTCAGTTCTCTAGACCTACAATAATCTTGATATTTTTTTAGGAAAGATTCTTTCATTTGCTCCCAGTTATTTATAACCCCACCACCTAAACCCATGAACCATCTTAAAGCTGCTCCTTTCAAAGTGGAGGGGAACAACTTTAATTTCTGGGGGTCAGTGGTGTAATCATATCCCCTACATAATACATCAAATTCAAATAAGAATGCATCGGGGTCCTCTGATGTAAGTCCATGAAATGTAGGAATGTGTTGAAGGGGAATTGCTTTCATAGGAGCATTTGCTGCGGAATCCACTATAGGATATTGTAATGTAGAAGTTTGAGTGTTTGGCTGATTCTGTGCCATGGGATTGAATATGTGCCAGTAACCTTTCGGGATCTCTAAGAGGGTGTTCTTAGGCGGAGAAGGAACGGCCTTAACAGGGATTGTTTTAGTAGCGCTTCCTTTGTCTGGAATAACGAGAGTCCCTGTTGCTTGAGGAGATTGAATCCCTTCAACAATGATTTTTACAGCGCTTCCTTTATCTGGGCTTTTTAATGGATGAATTATCCTAGGAGGAGATCTTGGCTCCTCAACTTCTCCTGTTTCCCCTTCTCCTTCACAAAGATTGCTTAGATTCCCTTCCTGCAGTCGTTCTGGAATAGAATTTTCAATTTCTTGAAAGTCCTGTTCATCAGTCTGACTATGCACCTCAGCGAAGGCTATAGATGGTGATCCTGCAGCCTGAAGGGAGCTAGTAGGTTGTTTAGAATTGGTTTTCCTGAACCCTACTGATGGCTGAGATTCAGTTTTCTTATAGATTTCGTCTATGAAGGTTGTTCGGCCAAGGGTCACCGGCCCTTTGGCTTTTTCGGGTTTGAACGGAGGTTTGATAATTTTTTCTGGCTTTTTCTGCTTAGTCATGCACTCTATAAACTACCAAATTCTATTCAACCCACAATTTTGCCAGGAAAGCGGACGGTGGAGCAGGGCTTTTACATGCTCCGTACGCAGGTTCTTACCTTCCGTTTTTAAAATCCAACTCTCCCCTAGCAGACTCGTACACTACTCTGTAAAAGACAAATGGTTGTACTCTTTCCCCGGCAACGGCGCCAAAATGTAGAGCTGTAACAAGGGTCTCTTTCACCTCTAGTTATACCACATTAATAAGTCAATCCGGGAACGCTTTTTTATTGCAAAGAGTAACTCAATCCGAGGCTATTCATTAGAGTAATGCTTAGTAGTACAGTGTCTAGAAAATACAAGAGTAAACGGCTGCTAAACTTATGACTAAATTGCTCTAAAAAGAATAAAATCACACAACGCAGCTTATCAGTCAAGGGTAAGGAAGCAATAACCCATCCCTCTAGAAACTGATGGAAAGGAAATTAGAGCATGGACCATAGGTCTGGGAGCTAGGCAGGACTTGCTGAGGCTCACTACAGCCTTAGACCTTCTCTCACACCAAGATAGTGAATGCAAGTAAATGGAACGGCAGAAAGTAAAATGGAACAGCAAACAGAAAATGGAACAGCAAATCTGAAATGGAACAACAATAAATGGAACAGCAATCCAATAAACTAAATCTCACGAGTCAGACTAAGCTTGCTCTATTAAACTCACATTCTGCAATCAAATAGTAATCTTCTCTCTAAAGCAACTTCAATGAATTATACTTTATGGAACAGTATTCACAAATGAATCATGGAACAGCAATCATCAATCCTATATACCCAACACGCTTACTATAGCAATCTGATGATTAAAGAAAATATGACTATGTTTCCAAATAGAATCATATTACTTCCAGATTCCAATCATTGAGATTTCAAATGAATCCAATACAGCAATATTCAATATGGAGGGTCTGTAACAGAAACAGTTGGCTTAGATTGTAAACATGCAATCAACTCTGAAAAGATTCACTCATACAACACAGAGTCACTACATAAATCTCTTGAAAGAAACCATTAATGAATTAATTGTAACAGAGCATGGAATAGCATATGAAAAACGCGTCAGATTACCAAACTATAAAGATAAACAAACCACACAGAAACCAAATTATAATGATACAAAAGCAAGTGTCCTTCGGAGCCGGGCCCTTAGCTTCCAATGGCACACTGCCTTAGATTACTCCAGACACGGAGATGAAATAAACACCAGGTCTTTTGTATTAATACATCAACAAATGTACAGCAAAACAAGTCTTAGTGAGAGTCGATGATCAAAGTTGAATCTGGAATTCACAGTTACATATATGAACAAAAAGTCCCTTTTGCCTAACACTGCTGTCCCTTTTTATAAGAGTAACGGCGGAGGTATCTAGGTAGCAAAAATAAGCAAAACAGCGATCCCTCAGGATCAAAGATCCTGAGGGATTCGCCAAGCCGTTAATCCTTTACTTTTCTTCCCCTGTTCCGCCGAATTGATAATCCTTCTTTCTTTCCAGGGTCGTCTTGCTTCGATCTGTTCGATCTTGTTCGCATCCGGTTCCCTCCTAAAGGGACAACAGTTATTGCTTCTTTGTCTTTTCCTTTCGAATGGCAGCTCTTCGTTTCCACCCTTTCCTGCATGGAAAAATAACAATTGTCAGCGATTAAGCTTTCCATACTAATTCTCACACATTCTATTAAAATTCTTTATTTCTTTAAGCTCATTATGCAGAAAGGGTTACAATTGTTACTGAAAAGTCACTAAATTGTTTGTCAAAAACACACCTTTCCAGTGCTCCACACTCTTCTCATTCCTTTTCTTTGTTTTTCCATAAGAAAGATGCATTCTCATCACTAATAACTGGTATATACTGCCTTGAGGACATTTAGTGATTTACATGTTATGCTTTTTATGTTTTGCTGTTTGAATAAATTTTTGTATATTAGCTACGAAACGCAGCCTATTCTGCAGCTAACCAGTTGTTCTACAGCTACCTCCATGCTCTAACAGGTTCCAGGTGTTAGAAGGAGAAACTAGCCACATGGGCAGCTTTGAAATCATCATGACATGGACCCTATCCTATTCATTCAGCCCAGGTCAACAAAGAAGATGGCATAAGACTACGGTCAATGGATAAGTCAAACACAAAGCGACTGTGGGTAACAGGATTCTGTTTCGTGGTTAATTAATGTGTTTCACAGTGATGGGAAACGTTATCTGGAGTAACTACCTATACCAATAGACTCCAACAGTTACCTGTACAAACAAATCCAACAGCCACCATGTCTTAGATTTATTTCTCCAGTAGCCGAGGAAGAAATTATGCATATCTATCTTCTACGTGTTTGGTTGTAGCATGCTTTTCTCCACAGACAATTATATGATTTTTCTTATAAATACCTGTGTAAGGGACCGAAGAAGTTAGTAATAGTTTTAATGTGAAATAAAAGTTCTAGTCTCTGTAATTCTTGGGCGTCTTGTGTCCCTGTTTTAATATGATAAGACCCCATGTTTTTATGAACATCTGAAGGTGTTTTCTTGAAGTTGATTAGGCAATCATAGCCTAATCAGTTACAGACGGCCCCTGCACTGAAGAAGGTTTCATTTTATTTATTTTCTTCTTCTTGTTAACTTTAAATTCATCATTTTCTTTTTAAAACAATGTTTATAATCATTTTCTTACTAATAGTGTTTATAATGAAATTTCCTTCATTTTCTTACTAACAGTGTTTATAATTTAGAGCAGTTTCTGTTAGCTTGATTTCTTTTTATTTCTTATCAGTGGTTTAGAATATAGAACTCAATAGTGTAATCTTGTTTCTTCAATTAAAAACTAACCTTGTTTTAGGATGAGAGTAAGATTGAAGAATAATAAGGATACATTTTTGGGTAGTTTACTTCATTCACTATTTTGCTAGTTTAAATTCTCAATTAAACTAATCAGTGTCATTTGTTGTCTTTGCCATTTCATTTTTATTTTAAAATACTAACTCATGGTGTTAATGAATGTTTATGGAAAACCCTTCAAGTTGATAATTCATCCTTAACTAAGTGGTTGAACATTTCATCTATGCAATGAGTTATTTTTGCATCTTTGTATTTGCTTTCTCTTATATTAATGAAGTACATAATTACTTAAATGCCATCCCATGGAGACTTTCTCCCAAAATTGAGAGGTAGAGTAACCAAGTATTTCATTTAGTTTTATTTCTATAATTAGTTAGACATCAATTGCAAATTTCACTTTCAGTTTTAATTCATGATTTGGAAATAATGGTAAAATAAGAATAGAAACTTTGTTTTCATTTCTTTCTTAGCTTTGTTTCCATATATTTCTTAGCTATGTTTTCATTTATTTCTTAGATTTGTTTTCATTTTCAGATTTTGAGCAGTCTTTAAGAAAGTTAGATTTAGTTTTGATAATTTATATTGCAAATCATTAGGAATTAAAAGACCAAATAAAAACCCCCAAAACAGCATAAAACATAAAAACAACGAAGTAAGAAGGGTTAGCTAGCACAAACAGTGCACTACACTTCATCAGTTTACGATACCCGGATTGATAATTTATGTAGAGCAATTTAGGACACTAAATTGACCAAACAACATGCAATCATAACAATTGTAGGAATCTGTCAAACAGAAGAATAATGAAGCTTATGGAGAGAGTCTCCATAATGATGATTATTAGTGAAAAAATTGGGTTATGCATGCGACACTTAAGAAAGGCAATGAAAAACTTAAAACAACACTTCTACAATCTAAAAAAAATAAAAAATGCTAGTGGTCATTCAATAAAACGGGTAAAACAACACTCTCACAAGCCAGGGAAACAAAAGCAACAGAAAAAGTAACAAAATACTAGAAAAGCAAGACTTACCTGGAAAAGATGCATCGATTATGCCAAAGGTTCCTAGATCTCCTGGGGAATTCCAGAGCTCTAAGATCCAAAGTGAAAATGAGCTCTGGTAGCGTCCATTAAAAATATTTGATTGATTTACGTTTTATGATGCAAAGGCCAAAAATCTAGGAAAAAGTGATACATGGCGGCAATTTCCAAAAATAACTCAAGTGTAACTCTCACTGCTAAAAGTAGATCCATATTTTTTAGGGATGATTTTTGATTTTTCACTTTTTCAGTCTACAACACAGATACCTATTGGAAAACCTAGTGTGGGGACGATTCAAAAATTGTATCAAGGTAAACCTTTCAAAGTCAAACTTTCCAAGGAAAAACTTTTCAAGGAAAAACTTTTCAAGGCCAACCTTTTCAAAGTCAACCTTATAAAGGTCAACCTTTTCAAGTCAAACTTTACTTGGTTCAAATGGTACATGTTCAATCATATCACAATCAACCTTTTCAAATTCAACCATACACTTTTCATAATTTTCAAATTCCACTTCAACTGCAACCTGGAATGGCTTACCCTGGTTACCCTAGGGGAATGTAAATTCCAACTGCTCAAGCTTTCCAAAATATCCTCAATATCCTCCTCGAGGGGTTGGACTTATTCCTCAAGGTTATTAATATCCTTAGTAAGACTTTAACCATCCGTTACCTTTCATGGCCACTTTAGATTTACCATATTTATCCCATCTCACAAATGATCTCATTTACTATTATCCTTTTTGGCCAATGATTCCTACTAAATTTCCAAGCCATATACTGAAATTTGAAGGTAAATCAAGAGAATATCCATCAAATCATGACATGACATATCACTTATGATGTTCTTCAAATTCATTGAATGATGATTCCATTAGATTATGACTTTTCCAACGAACTCCAACAGGTTCAACAACAAAATGTTACATTGAGTTACCATGTGCCTCTATCCACAATTTCATTTCCTTGGCAACAACATTTTTAACACATTTTCAATTACCCATTTGATATGATACTTGTACTGAACTTTTGACTTCGTTAAAACAATCTAATTATGCTTACGTTTCAGATCACATACATGAATGGAAGCATAGACATCATTTAGTCAAATTTTATATTCCATACCAAATATTAGAAAAATGGTTCACTAAATCTTTACTTCATGATATAACATAAGAGTATGTTATATCTCATGCTCGATACTTAGACCTTATATATTCACAATTTGGCACTTTATACAAAAAGATTCCAAATTCACCTCGCCCATCTAATTAGAATCAACAAGTTTCAACTCCTATAGGATCTCACATTGTTGATGGTGTAATTGGTTCTGTCAGCCAGCAATTAAATTCTAAGTCATCTAAGAATAATTCTAAAAATACTCAAACTATAGCCACATAAAATTCACCCAGCGAAAACATTTCTCCTAAAATTACTTCCAAAATTAATGCAGTAGAATCATCTACTAGTAAGGCTCAACAACCTGGAAGTAAGAAAAAAGGCAAAGGAAAAGAAAAAAAAATGCCTCTCAAAAGGAGAAACCAACAAAAAATGAACCTTTTGAAGAGAAGAAGAAACCTCGTTATCCTTGTTTGATTTGTAATGAAGATCATTATACTAAGGAATGCCCACATCGTGCAGAGGTTAGAAAATTCCTCAAAGGTTCTCCCACACTAGCTATTTTGAAAGATCCTTTGCTTTCTCAAGATAGTAAAATGGTTACTCATAATCCATCCTCTTCATCTACATCGACAGATATCATGATGATGTCTTCACAAGTTTCGATAGCAACTAGATCTAAATATTATGGAACTAAAACTCTTGTAAATGGAAATGATGTTAATCAATCTGGTCAACCTTCCGTATCAATTCCACCTCTTTCTGAACCTTTACAGATTGAGAAACCAAATTATGACATGGTAATATGTCTTCCTCCCAAAGGTGTTTCTCGAAATTCGTCTTTTAATCCACATGCTAGAGTGACTCAGAATTACAACATTGTTGAATACTTGGCTTAGTCTCCTTCAGCAATATCAACCCTTGAAACATTGCAAACATGTCCAGCACAAAGGAAATTACTATTGTCAGCTATTGGATCAATTGATCCTCAGGATTTTAATCTCGTAGTCTTTGATTTTAAAAGTCATATACCTAGACTCCTACATCAACTGGAATTTCAAATACAAGTTTTTGTTAAAACCAAAAGAGTCTTTCGTACAGTAATTGATGAGAGACCCTCTACGTGTATTATGTTTATTGCTTGTTGGAAAGCTTTTGGCTCTCCAAATATCAATCAATCACCTACCACTCTCAAAGCCTTTGATGGAAGAGTATTTTTACCTTATGGTATTTTGAATGACCAACCAGTAGAATTAGAAGGTAAAGGGATTGCAATCAAGGTAGAAGTTTCCAATGCTCTTTGATTACAATCTTTTGTTGGGTTGAAGTTGGACTTATGCAATGTCTGCAATGGTCTCATCACTTTTTTTGAATGATATTATTTCCTCATTAGGGAAGGATAGTGAAAGTAGACTAGTTGTCTTATTTTACTTTTGATCCTAACTCTGCTGGTCTTGTCCCCTTTGTGCAAAAAATTATTACTCCTTATGAAGATATTAGCATTGATTTTCTTAAGCATTCATCATTGATGGGAAATTTTGCACTCCCCCCACCCAACACTTATTCTAATTTTTCCCATGTCAATATGATCTCATAAAGCACTTTAGAATCATATGATCCTTGGATTGTGACTTCAGAATCCGTTTTGACCGCATATGGTGACCAAATGCCTCTATGCCCATTGGAACTAGTTTTTCAGGTCATTCAATCGTTTTCAAAACCACTACCCATTGAAAATGATCAAGTGAATGCACCCATTAATGAGTATTCTCAATCCTCTTGGCTGGAACCAATATAATTCCCTGATCCTTTCGATAATTTGTTTCCAACAAATGAAAGTATCATGGAAGTTATGAATTTAGATGAAATTCCTTGGGATGACTATCATCATCGTTCCTCTTTTCTTCCCAACTTTGAAAAGATTGAGAACAAATTTTCCACAATGTTTTCACTTGAGATTGCAGATGGCCCTGAATGTCCTATATCGATTCTTGAATCTAAATATGAAAAGAATTTATAAAATATATCACCGATAATTCTGCTTCATATCTCAGTGAAACCTAGAATTACAAAGAACGTTCACATAGGTGCCTCATGTTCACTTGATGGAATTCAAACTTACAAGGCCCTATTCCAAGAATTATGTGAAATTTTTTCCTAGTCTTATGAGGAAATGCCAAGAATGGACCCGAGTATTGTAATTCATAAAATTAATACCTACCTAGATGCTAATCCTATTAGACAGAGATTAAGTCTAACGCATCCTAGACAAGTTGATGCTATCAAAGCCAAAGTTGAAAAATTCTAAAAGACGGATTTATCTATCTTATTCCCTTTACTAATTGGGGTTCTAATATTGTTCTTGTTAACAATGAGAAATGGACAATTAGAGTATGCGTCAATTATAGATAAATTAATAAATCTTGTCCTAAAGACAACTATCTTACTCACTATATCGATAAAATAATTACTTCCATTTGGATTGAAGAATGTTGGCACCACCTTTTAACTAGATATATCTTATGCCTTTCATTACATTAAGAATATTGTACAACCATATTTCAGTGATCTACCAGCCCATTCATTGAAACGTGAAGATCATCAAGTGAATCTATGAGCAATCTTTATCAGATGTCGACATTATAATATACGCTTAAATCCTCACAAGTGTGTCTTTTCTATAAATCATCTCATTTACTAGGATTTGTCATGTCAAAAGAAGGCACTCGTGTTGACCCCCTTAAGGTAGAGGCTATTCTAAATTTTCCTCCTCCTTCCAATTTACGCCAACTCCAAATTTTGCAAGGGAAAGAAAACATTTTATGTTGATTGATTCCTAATTATGCAGATATAACTAAAGCTTTTAATCAAATTTTGAAAAAAGACATCTCTTTTATATGGGATGAAACTTCTCAAAAGGATTTCAATGCACTTAAGCATGTGTTGACTCACACACATTTGTTGCATCTGCCTAATTATCACCAAGATTACTTTTTGTATTTAGCTGCATCTGATGTTACCATTGTTATGGTGTTAGTTCAAGAGGATGAATTAAACAATGAACATGTGATTTATTATTTAAGTAGGAATATGTTGACATTGTTGGGCCCACCAACATTCAAGGGGATCTCCCCAGTAAGAAGTCACAACTAGACCTCAGACAATTTGGAGTAGGAGTCCCAGCGATGGGTGGTAATTTATTGCCTTGACCGTAGTAACGCATAAAGGTAAGTATAGCAAATTTGTTGGAAGAAAGTGTGTGACTTTACATTGAGTCAAGGGAGATGCATGGGGGTTCTAATACACGTAGGGGAAAAGGAAGTGTGTCCCTTAGAACCATGTAATAGTACACAGCCTGAAAGGAACACACGAGTGGAATGACATCACAAGCTGGAAGCGGAATAGTCCAAAAACCAAAGTGATGGGTTAATCCAACAACACACCTTCAACAAGATTCATACAATTGCAAAAAAAATAGTTGATAAGAAAATGTGTAAGTTAAACAACATAGATTTCTAAAGTAACTAGAATATTCGAACTACAATAACAACACATGCATGAAAACGTGTTGGCTCAGTTATATTATTAAGTGAAAGGTCCATCCATACATACACCACTGACAGCCACTAGCCCTAATAGTGGAACATTACAGTCAACATCTCCTACTCCTCCAAAGGAGTGTACTCACTCTACATTGTGGGGAAGCCAAGGCTCGTCACTATACTCCCAAGCCTTCTCTAAGCCTAAGACTAGCCAAAAGCTTGGCTCCCAAAAGATAGTACTACGAGTTATGAGGTTCTATATATAACAAAGGGTGGGGTGACACTTGACATTCTCCTTTGACTCTTTGACTACCCTCATGACTCATCAACTCCTTTACAAATAACGCATTACATTACATAGTGACTATTCACATTCCATTGATGACACTTGGAATTTGACTAAAAATGTATTTACAAATAATATAAAATTTACACATATACCCATGTGGGACGAAATAGGCTTGAGTCAGCCTAACAAGACAAACACCATCACTAAGAAGCTTGGGGAAAGAATAACTCGGCAACGTCCTCTTGATGGTCTTCAGTGACAAACTGATACCAAGAATGGTACTACTCTATGGTGTCCCCACACTACTTGGTGATGTATTTCTGGAAACAGACCCTTGCCTCATGGATTCTGGGTATATGGTCATGGAACCTTTGTCTAACTCATCTCGAAGCGTGTGCAACATTGTCCTGAGTGTGGCTAGACCACCGATGTACTTCTGCATGTTTTTTGCGCTCAGTTGCAGGTCATCGCTAGTGGCCTCTCACACCACCTACTCCATGTACCTTTCGACCTCCATCTGGACTTGGTTCTTCTCAATGGCTTTGGTGAGGGAACTGATTGAAGGGATCTTGTGTTTACTCACCATGACATCCAGACTCTTAAACAACCATGCATAGGAAGCCTCAATGCTAATTATGAGCGGAGGGAGTAGCTCATAGTTCCTCATCAACATCTGGATCCATGATTTTTCTATATCTACCTACAACTTCATTATCTTGTGCAAGTAAAGCGGGGCTCCATTGTATTTCATTGTCCATTCTTGTATGTGTGCAATGCTAGCATGTATGTCTTTGAGAGTTTGGGAAACCTTCATGCACCACTACTAAAAACCATGTAGATGGACAACTACCTTGTCCACAGTCACAAATTTGTCATAAATTTTCTATATGGTGGTCTCAAGAGTCGATACTTCATCAAGTATCACTTTCCTCATCTCTGCCATAGCGGATCCTACAGATTTTTCAACCCTCTACCTGGACTCTTGCAATTCCTTTTCTATCTGATCATTCTCTGCTAACAAGAACTTGACACTTGAGCTTGTGGCTTCTGCAAAATCCTTAAAGGCATTGGCCATGGCAGCTGGATGTTTTCTAACATCTGACACAATCACCCTTTCCTCCATATGTGTAGGTGATCCATGATCATCTAGGAAATGCTTTCTCCATGCATGTAAAATCTTCTGTTGCAACTCATTAATGACAAATTGTACACATCCATCAACGGATCATCATCAAGGAGAACAAACTCTCCTTGGTCGCTCGGGACTAGTTCTAATTTTGGAGGTGGTGGAGATTGTGGGGTGACGTTGAATGCTCTCGGCATGAGGTTTGTATCTTGTTCTTATAGATCCTGTGCCAACTCCATGTCTATCTCTTCAACCGTTTTCTTAATCCGCTAAGAAATTTCTTGATCCTTCAGCTTCTCACCCTCTTTTCATCTGGTGGATCTTCTGACTCCTCAACTTGTATGAGCACAATTTTCTCTATCATCACGCCTTGCCTTTCTTCGTGTTCCTATTTCTTCTTCTCTTCCTTCTCTCTCCTTCTTAGATCCTCCTCTTATTTCATCTTCTTCTCAATTTCCTGCAACTACTTTTATGCATCCTCCAACCTTTGCTTCTCTCTCTTCCTCTGTTCTACTATGTTTATGCGATGTTGCCTCTTCTCCTCCACTGCCAAAGTTTCTTTCTCAATGAGAGGATCTTCTCTGAAATTGTAGTTTATCTCAACTTCTAGTTTCTCACAATCTTCCTCTTGCCTTTGTCATGTGTCAGTTCACTACTCACTGTTGATGTTGTTGTTGCTTTCTACTGTGCTCCTTCTTATATAGAAGCTTTCCATTCTATAGCCATGCTGACTGTTTCATTGGGCTTGGAGGAGTTGTAACAGTACCTCCAAGGATCTTCCTCTACCCAATGAAATGTCCCGTCGATCCATGGATAATATGGATATTATACCTTCACATAGTGATTCTTGAAAATACATGGGGATCGTACGGATTGTATTCCTTGGTGACGAACTAAAAAAATTTCTAAGTCCTTTGCCTCAGTATTTGCATCCTTCAAGCTCTTGATATCGTACAATTCAATCTGCAAAGGAAGAGAAGGTCGTAATGCCTTCTTCTTCCTGTGCAATCCTGTTGATAACCCTGTGGAGATGTGACATGAAACCACTTGCATGACCAACTTATCCGTAGAAAACCTTGGTAGCATGTCTGGAGGCTTCTTTCCACCAAACATCCTAATGAAGGTGCCACTGGGTGAGGCATACAAATCTGCAATGTTAAGTAATGCCTCCATTGCTTCTTGGGATATGAAAGGTGGATCTTGCTCAAAGATCAACTTGTAAATTGGGATGATGAAATGGTCAGATAGCCTTGCCATGACTCCTTTGTAGTTCCACTCGGAAAGTAACCTGCAATAAATATTCACAATAGTCTCTGATAGTGTCCATGTCTAACCCATTCCAGGAAACTGATGTTGGGCACAGATTACATCAAGTAGGTATGCAAACATATAAAATATCACTTGCAAATCGTTGGGAGGATTCTGGGCATTAGTCACATGCACTTTTAGCTGAAGAGAAAATAGATCTAACAATTTGAATGGCCTTCCTTCATTTTCCAGTTGGTCCAACACAACCACCCAATTCTATAGAAAGGTATTTGTGCTCTCTTAACCATACAGCCATCATGCAAATATGATCAAGAGTTGGTAGGCCTTTTTGAGTGACTTAGTCTTGTAAAAGTGCATCCATGTGGTTCACTAGCTTTCCATTCTATAGCCATGTTGATTGGTTCATTGAGCTTGGAGGAGTTGTTACAGTAACTCCAAGGATCATCCTCTGCCCAATGAAATGTCCCGTCGATCCATGGATAATATACCTTCGCAAAGTGGCTCTTGAAAATACAAAGGGGATCGTACGGATTGTATTCCTTGGTGACAAACTAAAAAAATTTCTAAGTCCTTAGCCTCAGCATCTACATCCTTCAAGCTCTTGATATCATACAATCCAATCCACAAAGGAAGAGAAGGCCATAGTGCCTTCTTCCTCCTGTGGAGTCCTATTGATAACCCTATGGAGATGTGACATGAAACCTCTTGCATGACCAACTTATCCATGGCAAACCCTAGTAGCACGTCCGAAGGCTTCTCTCCACCAAACATCCTAATGAAGGTGCCACCAGGTGAGGCATACCAATCTGCAATGTTAATCAATGCCTCCATCGCTTCTTGGGACATGCAAGGTGGATCCTGCTCAAACATCATCTTGTAAACTGGGATGATGAAATGGTTAGATAGCCTCGTCATGACTCCTCAGCATTTTCACTCGAAAAGTAACTTGCAATAAATATTCACAGTAGCCTCTGACAGTGTCCATGTCTAACCCATGCCAAGAAACTGATGTTGGGCACAGATTGCATCAAGTAGGTACATAGACATATAAAATCTTGCTTGCTCATCATTGGGAGGATTTTGGGCATTAGTCACATGCACTTTCAGCTGAAGAGAAAATAGATCTGACAAGTTGAATGGCCTTCCTTCATTTTCCAGTTGGTACAACACAACCACCCAATTCTGTGGAAAGGTATTTGTGCTCTCTTGATTGTACAGTCAGCATGAAAATATGATCAAGAGTTGGTAGGCCTTTCTGAGTGACTTAGTCTGGTAAAAGTGCATCCATGCGGTTCACTAGATTTCCATTCTATAGCCATGCTGATAAGTTCACTGAGCTTGGAGGAGTTGTAACAGTACCTCCAAGGATCTTCCTCTGCCCAATGAAATGTCCCGACGATCCATGGATAATATACCTTCACATAGTGGTTCTTGAAAATACAATGGGGATCGTACGAATTGTATTCCTTGGTGACGAACTAAAAAAATTTCTAATTCCTTGGCCTCAACATCTATACCCTCCAAGCTCTTGATATCGTACAATCAAATCTGCAAAGGAAGAGAAGGCCATATTTCCTTCTTCCTCCTATGTAGTCCTGTTGATAACCCTATGGAGATGTGACATGAAACCTCTTGCATGACCAACTTATCCATGGCAAACCCTGGTAGCACGTCCGGAGGCTTCTCTCCACCAAACATCCTGATGAAGGTGCCACCAGGTGAGGCATACCAATTTGCAATGTTAAGTAATGCCTCCATCGCTTCTTGGGACATGCAAGGTGGATCATGCTCAAAGATCAACTTGTAAACTGGGATGATGAAATGGTCAGATAGCCTCACCATGACTCCTCGGCAGTTGCAGTCGGAAACTAACTTGCAATAAATATTCACAATAGTCTCTAACAGTGTCCATGCCTAACCCATGCCAGGAAACTAATGTTGGGCACAGATTGTATCAAGTAGGAACACAGACATATAAAATCTCGCTTTCTCATTGTTGGAAGATTCTAGGCATTAGTCAGATGCACTTCCTATTGAAAAGAAAACAAATCTGACAAGTTGAATGGCCTTCCTTCATTTTCCAGTTGGGCCAACATAACCACCCAATTCTGTGGAAAGGTATTTGTTCTCTCTTGACCGTACAGTCGGCATGCAAATATGATCAAGGGTTGGTAGTCCTTTCTAAGTGACTTAGTCTTGTAAAAGTGCATTCATGTGGTTTACTAGCTGTGGTAAGTGATACATCTAACGATAGTTTTTCGTCCTCAAGGTGGAAAGCTATGTTCCACTGGCACTCCTCAACGTCATCATCTGAAGATCATTATGTGAGACAATCCATGGAATGATGTCTTCATATGGGAAGGCAGGGTACCTGCATGAAACCTTATATAAGTGTCACTTGTGGATGTTGGCATAGACCTGCGGATATTCTAGATCTTCCTTGAAGTTTCCTGCAAAGGTATCCTTGATTTCCTGTCATGTTATCGTCATGGCCTTCTCTATGAGTAGTTGTGTTTCTGCATAGACTGGAAAGTTCATTGACACCTATTCAACTAAATCCCCAATGCTTCTCTCCACAGTATCCTTTGATTCAGCTCTCTTAGAAGCCATGTTACCTGTACTGTTGAAGAGCTGCTCAACAACTTTTGTACTTGGAGATAGATAGGACACTCATGGCATGCAAATATTAGCTTGAAACCAAAAGAACTTCAAGAACAAACCAAGCAAAAAACTAGGCAACTTCTGGGAAAGATTACACAATTATGGGTTTTAGAGGTGAGTGACTATCAGTTGGATCTGCACATTGTACAGTCCCAGCTACTAGTAGGGAGGTGATGCTGACTGGAACTATGTAATGTGAAGTTTAGTTTGCCTTGAGCTGGTTGGGAATGTGCACAGCACAATCCCAGTGGTCAAGACACTAGGAATGGCTCCTGAAACTGTGCAGTGTGTAGTTGCAGCTAGTCACAGCAACATCTGCGTAATTCTTGAAGCCAAGGTAGAGCCTCGAGATCTAGAAATGCACAGTGCATGCTGGGAAGAGCTAGATATGGGCCAAGGAAGCTTAGATCTACCCAAGGGCATCTTGAAAACGAGCAGATCTAAAAGTGTAAGTGATGGTTGGTGTATATCTGAGTGAATAATTATGCAAGTAATCATAAAAACTACAGGAACCTGTCAAACAAAAGAATAATGAAGCTTATGGAGAGAGTCTCCACAACAACGATTATTAGTGAAAAAAATGGGTTATGCATGCGACACTTAGGAAAGGCAATGAGAAACTTAAAATGACACTTAAACAATCTAAAAAATAAAAACTAGAGTGGTCGGTCAATAAAATGGGTAAAACAACACTCTCACAAGCCAGGGAAACAAAAGCGACAGAAAAAGCAGCAAAAGACTAGAAAAGCAAGAATTACCTAGAAAAGATGCGTCGATTATGCCAAAGGTTCCTAGATCTCCTTGGGAATTCCAGAGCTCTAAGATCCAATGTGAAAATGAGCTCTGGCAGCGGCCATCAAAAAATATTTGATCGATTTACGGTTTATGACACGAAGGCCAAAAATCTCGGAAAAAGTGACACATGGTGGCAGTTTCCAAAAATAACTCAAGTGTAACTCTTACTGCTAAAATTAGATCCATATTTTTTAGGGATGCTTTCTCACTTTTCACTTTTTTCTTTTTCGTGAAAGGTTTCCATGTGGGCATAGAAAAATTACGCATTTCTGGGGAAAACTAAACAACTGACTAGCACATGCATTGTGCAGTTGCTAAGGGAATGCTTCTATGAAATTCTTGGGTTGTGTGGCTATGTATGCCTCTCATGCTCTGCATAGTTTCCTAGCTGAAGGCAGGCTTCCAGTTGAGTCTACGTAATTCTAGGGCCGAATCTCATTGTTGGCTTCGACTGTGCATTTCCTGAGAGCAAGATTGAGTGTCGTCTAGGATTGTGCAGCTCACTAAGGTAATTCCAGAACTAGATTGCAACCAAGTCAATAGGTCAACTTGTGGTTAGACAACAAATCACGTAAGAAAACACAAGCTATAAATAAAATTATAAGACTCAATGAAAGCACAAGTACTTGGGTCAGTGCGAGATAAGCTAGTGGGATTTTAGTAAGGAGGCTCCAAAATGAAGTGTGGGCAAAATTTTGGAGGGTGGTTGTAATCGCTACAACATTGGTGACACACTGGTAGAACTCCATCTCTCTGTATGGACCTCATCTCATGTCAAGTGAGTCTAACTCTTCCAGAAGTATTGTTTGATTCTTTGATCATCATGGCTTCTTCACTTTCTTGAGTTAAAGATATAGTCCCTACCATTCTCTTGATCGGTCAACGCATACCAAGACAAGTCAACTGAGTTGTTTCGATTAGGGATGAAGGGTATATTGATGCACAAGTAATATAGACTATCAGAGTTTTAGTTCCATCTCTAATGTTGCTTCACTACCAGCATCCCTAGATAGTACCCCGGTGGAGTCACTTCAGGAACACAAGAATTTCTCTACTGCCAGTGAGTCTGGATAGTACCCCAATGGGGTAACTTTCTTCACCTCTCTGCACAAGAAGCCTTTCTCTTCTTTCACCTTTATTTTATTTTTTTCATTTTTCATTTTTCGAAGAACTTTTCATAGGCACTTATTTATTTCATGAGGCAGAAGAGGGATCCTGACTTATTGAGAGTATAAGAGGTTGTCCCTTCAGAGAAGGATGTTTATATATACCTCTGACATACTTGTTAATGTTTTCCCCCTCACCTTACTCTACTTCTCTAAGTCGAAAAGGGTTAGCTGAAAATAGAAAACCGATTAGAGTACGCGGTACTAGTTAAAAGTGCAAGCATTGTGACTTCACCAAGACTCACTCTAAAAGGAACATATTTTCCATCAGGGTATCATCAACTAAAAGAACGCAAGATCTTCACAAATAGAGGGAATAGATAGATAACCAAATGTTGATAGTTGTACAAGTCCTCTATTATTTCACCTTGCTTGTCTCAAGAAGCCAAACATGGTTTCATGGGGAAACTAATGCTATGGGTGCATAGACAAACAAATAAGCAAAGGAAGGCAGTAAAAAACAAAAAACAAAAAAAAAAAAAAAAAAAACAAAAAACAAAAAAACAAAACAAAAAAAACAAAAAAAAAAAAGAACAACAAAACAAAAACAAAAACAAAACAAACAAAAACAAAAAACAAAAAAACAAAAAACAAAAAAAACAAAACAAAAAAAAAAAACAAAACAAAAAAAAAAAAACAAAAAACAAAACAAAAACAAAAAACAAAACAAAAAACAAAACAAAAAGAAAACAAACAAATAGACAAACAAACAAACAAACAAACAAACAACAAAACAAAAAAACAAAAACAAAAACAAAAACAAAAAAAAAAAACAAAACAAAAACAAAAAACAAAACAAAATAAAAACAAAAAACAAAAAAAACAAACAAACAAACAAACAAACAAAACAAACAAAACAAAAACAAAAAACAAAAAAACAAAGAACCAAAAGAAAAAAAAAAACAAAAAACAAAAACAGGAAAGCAAAAAATAAACAAACAAACAAGCAAAGGAAGGCAGTAAAACGAAAAAAATAAATAAAAATAAAAATAAAAATAAAATACCCCTACTCTTGAGTTAAACAATGCATGGGACTGCTCACATGAAGTGATATTTCCAATGGAGCCACCAGTGCATTAGTTGGCCCATGTGAATGATGGCTCGGTTTACAAGAAAGATATTCAGACAAACCAACAAATAAGAAAGATAAAGCAATGAAAACCAACATGTTCAAAGTTTGAATGCATCCACAACAAAGAAAATATTAAAATCACATGAAATGCACTCTACAGACATATCATGGTTTTGTATCACACTGCGCGCAGACAACAAGCATGTACACACTTTTGATATGGACAAACCAGCAAACATGCAGAAAGAATAATAAAAGAAAAAAAATTGCAACAAGGCTTGCTATGTATGACTCCTCCAATGCATGAGCAATAAGATCGTGTGATTCTGGTGGAGGATGTGAATTTTGTAAACTGGATTGATTTTCACTGTGCATGAGAGAGTGATGAGGAGCCTAGGGTGATTCAGTAGATTTCTGACCATAAGTGGAACGAACATCGGGACTACGAGAACCTAACATAATCATCAACTCGGGCCGAAGTGCCTCGAAAGCTTGAGGGGTTTCCACTTCATCTAAAGATAGATCATCAAATACCGGTGGCTTAGAAAGATCAACAAGAAGTGAATCAAAATCATGATGAAATGAATGAGCAAAAGGATCACAACAACCATAACCAAAAAATTCAAAATGTACATCGACATCCTCATGATTTGATGAATCATACAAAGAGGTTGATGAGAAAAATAAAAAATCACCCTCTGAATTTTCAGAAATGAAAGATGAAAGATCAAGTGGATTCATAAAGAAAGATTTGTCTTCTCCATGATCCGATGACGGACTGACATCTTATGTGTTTGGTGAATGATCAGAAGTAGAGACATCTGGGGATGAATTTTTAAAAGAACAATCAGAAGTGGCAGAATCATAGAAGATGTTAGGATAGAGCAGATGAGCTGAGGACAGAAGGAGGTAATCCTTCACCATGGTTTCTTCTACAGTTTCCCACACATACTCATCAAAAATGATAGTGCAGGTTGGCTACTCAACACCAACTTTATTGAGAACTTGATCCTCATGAACATCACATATGGAATCGGACAGATGAACACAAGACACTGAAATCCAAAGGATCAAAGGAACCAAAGGATGGAGGTTGAGAAAAAGATATCACGTGACAACCAAAAGGATTGCAGTCCAAATCTGTGCTGAAATCCATAGGAGGTTGGGTGGGAGGAGGTGATAGTTCAACAGGTTGGTTTGCAACTACTCCCAGCGCGTCTTGCGGAGCTCAAGTTGTTTGATGAGGAGAGGACAGAGAGTCACCCATGACAACAACCTTGTCCGTCTTATATTTGGAATCTCTAACACCGAGGTATGCTAGGAGGGATTTGAATGATTATAAATCATGTGGATTTATAGATATGTGAAGAAGATACTGAAATATTTCTCTTAGAAATTTCCTATCAACTTCATCTTCCAGGAATTGAAAAGCGAGATTACAGATGCATTGCCAAAATTGTGCAATAGATTCATCAGGTGCTTTAAGTAATTCCAATATTTTGCGATTGAGTTATTTACAATAAAAAAGAAATAAAACACTACCTAACTCTCTAATCATGTGATTAAAAGAGTGAATAGAGGTTGCAGTCAATATGAGACACCATTGCTAAATGCGCCATCCGAACGTGTAAGCGAACATCCCACAGGTAATGTCATCCGAGGGGAATTCATTCCTATCAAAGAAACCTAAAAAGGAAACTCCATGTCCTAACAAGATTATTCCTCCTTCACCATTATATTTGAGTTGTGACAAGTTATCGATGACATCCTCTGACACTTTGAAATCATTAGCATGAGAGAAACATGTCGGGGTTGAGATTTTGATGTAAGTCATGAATGATGTGCATAGATTCATTAGGTTCTTTACGTAATTCCAAGATTTTGTGATTGAGTTATTTACGATAAAAAAGAAACAAAACACTGCCTAAATCTCTGATCATGTAATTGAAAGAGTGAATAGAGGTTACGGTAAATGTGAGACACCATTGCTAAATGCATCATCCGAATGTGTAAGCGAACATCCCACAGGCAATGTTATTCGAGGGGACTTCATTCCTATCAGAGAAACCTAAAAAGGAAACTTCATGTCCTGCCAAGGTTATTCCTCCTTCACCATTATATTTGAGTTGTGACAAGTTATCGATGAAATCCTCCAACACTTTGAAATCACGAGCATGAGAAAAACATGTCTGGGATGAGATTGCAATGTAAGTCATGAATGATGTGCAGAGATTCAAAATAGAATTTTAGGGCTCAACTTGTCATCTAGCCTTCATTCTAGTGACAAAAATGTAGACGGTGTTGGACCTACCAACATTCAAGGGGATCTCCCCAATAAGAAGTCCCAACTAGACCTTAGACTATTTGGAGTAGGATTCCCAATAGTGGGTGGTAATGAAGTGCCTTGACCACGGTAGCGCACAGAGGTAAGTATAATGACTTTTTCGGAAGCAAATGTGTGACCTTGCAGCAAGTCAAGGGAAATGCATGGGGGTTATAACACACAGAGGGGAAAAGGATGTGTGTCCCTTAGAAGCCTGTAATAGTATGCATCCTAAAAGGAACACATGAACGGAATGACATCACGAGATGGAAGCGGAATAGTCCAAACCAAAGTGATGGGTTAATCCAACAACACGCCTTCAACAAGATTCATACAAAATAGTTGATAAGAAAATGCAGAAGTTAAACAACATACATTGCTAAAGTAACTAGAAAAGTCGAACAAGAATAACAACATATTCATGAAAACGTGTTGGCTCAATTATAATATTAAGTGAAAGTTCCATCCATACATACACCACTGATAGCCACTAGCCCTAATAGTGGAACATTGCAGTCAACATTGCCTACTCCTCCAAAGAAGTGTACTCTCTCTACGCTGTGGAGAAGCCAAGGCTTGTGACAATACTCCCAAGCCTTCTCTAAGCCTAAGCCTAGCCAAAACCTTGGCTCCCAAAATCTAGTACTACAAATTATGAGGTTCTATATATAACAAAGAGTGGGGGTGACCCTTGACATTCCCCTTTGACACTTTGACTACCCTCATGACTCTTCAACTCCTTTACAAATAACTCTTTACATTAAATAGTGATTGTTCACATTCCATTAATGACACTTGGAATTTCACTTACAATGTATTTACAAATAATATACAATTTTCACATATACCCATGCAGGAAAAAATAGGCTTGAATCAACCTAACAAGACAAACATCATCACTCAGAAGCTTTGGGAAATACTAACTCGGCAACATCCTCTTGATGGTGTTCAGTGACAAACTGATACCAAGCTTGGTACTCCACTATGGTGTCCCCATACTATTTGGCGATGTCTTTTTGGAAATAGACTCTTGCCTCCATGGTTTCTAGGTATATGGTCATGGAACCTTTCTCCAACTCATCTTGAAGCATGCATAGCATTGTCCTAAGTGTGGTTGGACCACTGATGTACTTCTACATGTTTTTTGTGCTCAGTTGCAAGTCATCACTAGTGGCCTCTTGCATCAACTTCTCCATGTACTTGTCGACCTCCAGTCGAACTTGGTTCTTCTCAATGGCTTTAGTGTGGGAACCAATTGAAGGGATCTTCTATGTCCTCACCGTGACATCCCGACTCTTGGACAACTATGCATAAGCCTCAATGCTACTGATGAGTGGAGGGATTTTCTTATAATTTTGGATCAACATCTGGATCGGTGCTTTGTCTAGCTCTACCTACGGCTTCATTATCTTGTGCAAGTAAAGCGGGGCACCCATTTATTTCATTGTACATTCTTGTACATGTGTAATAGGAGCATATATGTCTTTGAGAGTTTGGGCAATATTCATGCACCACTGCTGAAAACCATGTAGATGGACAACTGCCTTGTAAATGGTGCCAAATCCATCATAAAGTTTCCGCATGGTGGTATCAAGTGTCGATACTTCAACCAGTATCACTTTCCTCATCTCTGCCATAGCGGATCCTACTGATTGTTCTGCCCTCTGCTTGGCCTCTTGCAAGTCCTTTGCCATCTAATCATTCCCTACTAACAAGCACTTGAAACTTGAGCTTGTGGCTTCTGCATAAGGCTTAGAGGCATCAGCCACAACAGCTAGATGTTTTCTAACATATGAGACAATCACCCTTTCCTCCATATGTGTAAGTTATGCATTATCATCCAGGAAATAATTTCTCTGTGCCTATACAATCCTCTATTGCAACTCATCAAATGACATATTGTACACATCCATCACCAAATCATCATCAAGGATAACAACCTCTCCTTTCTCGCTCGAGTCTGGTTCTAATTCTGGAGGTGGTGGAGACTGCGAGGCAACCTCGGATGCTCTTGGCATGAGGTTGGTATCTTGGCCCTATGGCTCATGTTCCAACTCTGTGTCCATCTCTTCAACCATTTTCTCATTCTGTTGAGCAAGTTCTTGATCCTACAGCTTCTCACCCTCTTCTTCATCTATTGGTTGTTCTAACTCCTTAACCTGTATGGGCACATTTTTCTCTATCATCGCTCCTTTCCCTTCTTCTTGTTCCTGATTCTTCTTCTCTTCCCTCTCTCTCCTTCTTAGCTCTTGCTCTTCTTTTAGCTTACTCTCTATTTCCTGCAACTTCCTTTCTTCATCCTCCAACCTTTGCTTCTCTCTCTTCCTCCATTCTGCTCTTTTTATGTGTTGTTTCCTCTTCACCTCCACTACCAAATCTTCTTTCTCAACGAGAGGATATTCTCTAAACTTGTAGCTTTTCCCAGCCTCTAGGTTCTCGGAAATCTTCCTGTTTCCTTTTTCCTGCTCCAGTTTGCTACTCACTGTTGGTTTTGTTGTTTCTTCCTGCGGTGTTGCTGCCTGCAGAGAAGCTTTCCATTCTATATCCATGTTGACCAGTTCATTGAGCTTGGAGGAGTTGTAATAGTTCCTCTAAGGATCTTCCTTTTCCCAATGAAATGTTTCGTGGATCCATGGATAATATACCTTTGCATAGTGGTTCTTCCAAATACAATGGGGATCGTATGAATTGTATTCCTTGAAGCCGAACTCAAATTTTTCTAAGTCCTTGGCCTTGACATCTGCATCCTTCAAGCTCCTGATCTCATACAATCCAATCCAAAAACTAAGAGTAGACCAAGGTGCCTTCTTCCTCCTGTGTAGTCCTGCTATTAACCCTGTGGAGATGTGATATGTGACCTCTTGGATGACCAACTTATCCATGGAAAACCTTGGTATCACATGCATAGGCTTCTCTCTACCAAAAATCCTAATGAAGGTGCCACCGGGTGAGGCATACTAATCCACAATGTTAAGTAATGCCTCCATCGGTTCTTGGGACATGCAAGGTAGATCTTCCTCAAAGATAAACTTGTAAACCAAGAGGATGAAATGGTCAGATAGTCTCACCATGACCCCTCAGTAGCTATACTTGAAAAGAAACTTGCAATAAATATTCACAGCAGTCTCTGATGGTTTCCGCCTCCAACCCATGCCAGGAAACTGATGCTGTGAACATATTGAATCAAGTAGGTACGCGAAAATATAAAATCTCGCTTGCTCATCCTTGGGTAGATTCTGGGCATTATTCACATGCACTTTCAGCTGAAGAGCCAACAAATCCAACTATTTTGAATCGCCTTCCTTCATTTTCTATCTATTCCAAGACAACCACCCAATTCTACGGAAAGGTCTTCATGCTCTCTTAACCGTACAATCGGCATGAAAAGATGATCAAGAGTTGGTGGGTCCTTATGAGTGACTTAGTCTTGTAAACATGATTGGGTGTCGACCTGAACTTTGATGGCTCTTTCACCCAATGCTTTATGATGTCTCTAGTGTTCACATTACTTCTGGGGGCATAGAAAAATGCATCCATGTATTCACCGACCGTGGTAATTGATACATTTGAAGATTGTTTTCTATCTGAAGGTAGCAAGTTGTGTTCCACTAGAACCACTCAATGTCATCATCTCAGGATTAGTATGTAATACAATCGAGTGAATGATGTTTGCACATGGGAAGGTGGGGTACCTACATGAAACCTTATATAAGCCTCACTTGTGGATGTTGACATAGACCTGTCGATCTTCTAGATATTCCTTGAAGCTACCTGAAAAAATATCCTTGATTTACTGCCATGTTATCTTCATGTCCTTATTTATGAATAGTTGTGTGTTTACATCGACTGGCAAGTTCATTGACACCTATTCAACTACATTCCCAGTGCTTCTCTTGATAGTATCCTTTGATGTAGCTCTCTTGGAAGTCATGTTACCTGTACTGTTGAAGAGCTGTTCAAAAACTATTGTACCTAGAGACAGAGAGGACATTCGTCGCATGAAAATGTTAGCTTGAAACCAAAAGCACTTCAATAATAAACCAAGAAATGAACTGGGTAACTACTGGACAAGATTGCGCAATTCTGGGTCTCAGAGGTGAGTGACTGTCAACTAGATATACGCATTGTGCAATCCCAGCTGCGAGTGGGGAGGTGATGCTCACTAGAACTGTGTAATGCCTAGTTCAATTTGGCTTGAGCTGGCTCAGACTGTGCATTGTGCAATCCTAGTGGTCATGAATCTAAGATTGACTCCTAGAACTATGCAATGCTCAGTTGGAGGCAATCACTATTAACCTCTTTGCAATTCCTGGAGCTAAGGAAGAGCCTTGAGATCCAAAAATGTGTAGTGCATGTGGGGAAGAGCTAGATTCGGGTGAAGAAAGCCCAGATCTGACCAAGGGAAACATGAAAATGAGCAGATATAAAAGTTTAAGTGATGGTTGGTGCACATCAGAGTGAATAGTGATGCATGCAATCAGAACAAGTGTAGGAATCAGTCAAACAAAAGAACAATGAAGCTTATGGAGAGATTTGCTACAATGACGACTGTTAGTGCAAAAATTGGGCTATGCATGTGACACTTAGGAAAGGTAATGAAAAAATTAAAACAACACTTCTACAAGCTAAAACAAATCAAAATACCAACGATCATTCAATAAAATGAGTAAAAAAACATTCTTACAAGTCAAGGAAACAAAAGAGATAGAAAAAGTATAGAAAGACTAAAAAAGAAAGACTTACCAAAAACGTTGTGTCAACTGTGTCGAAGGTTCCTAGATCTCCTCAGTAATGCCAGAGCTCCAAGATCGAATGTGAAAATGAGCTCTGGCAGCATCCATTAAATAGATTTGATCGATTTAGGGTTTATGACATGAAGGCAAAAAATCTAGGAAAAAGCGACACATGGCAGTATTTTCCAAAAATAACTCAAGTGTAACTCCAACTGCTAAAAATAGATCCTTATTTTTTAGGGATGATTTTTCACCTTTTGATTTTTACTTTTTCCAGAAAGGCTGCCATGCAAGCACAGAGAAATAGTGCAGTTTCGGGGAGAAGTAAACAACTCACTGGCACATACATCAGACAGTTGCTGAGGGAATGCTTTTGCAGAATTCCTAGGATAAGTGGCTCTGACTGCATCTCATGCTCTACTTTGTTTCCCCGCTGAAGGCACACTGCCAGCTGGGTTTGTGCAATTTTGGAGTCGAAGCTCACTATTGGCATGGATTGCACATTTCCTGAGAGCAAGGTTGGCTACCCTCTAGGATTGCGCAACTCACTAAGGAAATGCTAGAACCGGATTGCAACCAAGTAAAGAGGTCAACTTGTGGTTAGACAACAAAGAAACTAAGAAAACACAGGCTATAAAGAAAAATATAAAACTCAATGAAATCATAAGTGCCTAGGTCAATGAGAGATAAACTACTAGGATTTTAGTAGGGAGGCTCTAAAACGAAGCGTGGGAAAAAATTTGGAGGGTGGTTGCTCCGAATTGGATCCTAGAACACTCTCTAAGTTTTCATGAACTCTTTAAAAGTCATGCCAAAGTTTCAAAGTCTTATAAAGATCAAGCTATCAGAGGTATCCTCATAACAGTTGTAATTGTGATTAGTGCAGAGCAACGAGGACCGTCAGTCAAGCGCGTAGACCTTCAGCCCATGGTAATGCGTGCTGCCATAAATTAGAAAAACAAGGGGTCAATTCAAGAAATGGGGGTAGTTTCTGATATGCAATTAGCGACAAGTCTCTAATCACATATCGCAGGGAAAACCCCTCAAAGAAGGAAAGGCCGCAAGCACCCGGACCTGAAAAATCATAAAATGCAACGGATATCGCGCCGATTCCCTCAGAAGCAGGGTCCCACAAAAAAAGTAGGATATCAGAAGGGCTTCGAGCGGTAAGCTGTTTCAACCAAGTCCCACCCAATGCCATACAATGGTTGCCACACATCTGGCGGAAGAGAGAGAAAACCACTCACATCAGACGGATAAAGATCATGTTACTTATCCGCCCGATATGGACGATGACCGTAGGATCTGGAGGCTCTAGATGAATGGTGGAGATGCGTTATGATGGATGACCAGATTTGATGAGGTAAACAGGCATAGTTGTATAGGATTTGAAGTCCGATGTTGACGATGTGTTGGCAGAAGGTCGTGTTTCGTGGGAATTCTTGGAGTAATGGAATAAATGGCCATGTCCAAGAGAACTGACACTCATCCATTATGAAATAGGTGGCCACCTCCATGAGAGGCATTATACAGTAATGATTACGTGGAACAGAGGGATTCAAATGGACAGAGGCAAGGGAACCAGAAAGCCAAGAAGCGGAAATGAACAGTCAAAAAGCAGATTGGCTTAAAAGCCACAAACTAAGAGAGAGAGTGGCAAGCAGTAAGTTAGGGAGTGAAAATCTAAGAGGAGAGAAAAGAAGCCGAGCTAACCTGTAGAAGCAAAGGTAGCATCGAGCTAGATAGAAATAGAGAGAGTCAGAGAGTTTGTGTACTCCAGAGAAGTCTTGAGAGGTTCAAGCGCACTCCTCTGTAATTTCTGTCATGTATGAGTCTCAGATTGGGTTCATACTACTATGACCAATAGAGGTCAAGAGTTCAGTGAGAAGAGTCTGTGTACTCTAGAGTTTTGGGGGATCCAAGTACATTCTTACTAATTTGTATCTGTTGTGTGAGACTCGAATTGAGCTCACTGTTGTAAAAGCTCTGCTTTGAAAACATAATAGAGATGTCACCACTGAAGGCTGGACCAGGAGACGTAGCCCAGGAGTATTGGGTGGACTCCTTATTAAAATTGTTGTGTTTATATGTTTGCCTATTATGTTTTCTTTAACTGCTTCATTGCTTGTGTATTTCACAATCTTACCGATCCGTTGCATAAAATAACATAGGCACATCCATGCACGAGTCTGTAATACCTTATTGTTTGTCTTAGATCGATTCCAGATCTAGTGGTATCAGAGCTCTAGGTTGCTAAGGTTAGACAAGCTTGTGATAGATTTTGTTGTTGAATGTTAACTAGGACAAAGCTCAAATTAGGAGAAGGAGAATTGGTTGAAGTTAACCTAGAAATTGGAAGAGTCTATTCTAAGAGGAAAATGGCAGAAGAAATTCCCTTGGAATCAGACTACCAGTTCATGGATAGTTTCATGACCATGAGAGACATGGTAGAAGAAATGTATAGAGAATTTAAGAAAGGTAGAGATGAAGATTCATCGAACTCCAAACAAGATAAAGGAGCAAAAGAATCTCTCCTCCATGACCATTCTAAAGGCAAAGGGAAAGAAGAAAAGCTTCCTACAGCTCCTAATAGCCCTGAAAATAAAAAGAAAACGTCTTTGATTAAATTAGATGTTAAATTTGATTTGCCAATATATGATGGAGAGTTGAATGTAAAGAAGCTAGATAATTAGATTAGACAGATTGATGTGTATTGCAGGGTGCAAAGCATCGATTCAGACAAAAGTAAGATACAGCTGGCCAGCTTACGCCTTGGAGGCACTGCCTTGGTATGGTGGGAAGGCAGAACATAAGCTAACATGAAGAAGCATGGTAAAATTCTTTCTGTCTAGAGTAAATTTGTTTCTGCAATTAAAAAATAGTTCTATCCACTAGATTATATGCAAAAAGCCATGATGAGTTGGAAAACTCTTCGATAATTAAAAGGGCAAAGTGTACAAGGCTACACCCAAGAATTTAGAAAAAGAGCTTTGATTCTAGGAATTTCTTTAGACTCACCTGAAACTTTGCTGAAGTATATAGGTGGTCTACATAGCTATTTAAAGCACACCATTCTCATTTTAATCGTACTAGCATAGATGAGATATCTGTTCATGCTACACATCTA
Source organism: Pinus tabuliformis (assembly GCA_031772625.1). Taxonomy (NCBI): domain Eukaryota; kingdom Viridiplantae; phylum Streptophyta; class Pinopsida; order Pinales; family Pinaceae; genus Pinus; species Pinus tabuliformis. Next base: position 326,398,953 of record CM062817.1, on the reverse strand, counting down.
GAGGCTAGAGGCAAGAATGTGAACCCAGAAGTTGGGGGATCATCAAAACCCACTGCAAGCAAGAACAAGGAAAAGAGAAAGCAAAAATGGAAAGAGAGGAAGACAAATGTTGTACGAAAGACCAAGCCTTCATGCACTCACTGCAAGAAGGATGGGCATGATGATGAACACTGCTGGATTCTGCACCCAGAGCTGAGGCCCAAGAAGTATGATGCAAAAAGAAGAAGATTTTGCAGCTATTCAGAAGGATTTGGGATCAAACTCAGGGGATGAAACATCGATCACAGTCATAGGTATAAAAGGTAAAAATTCTTAAGCATCTACTAGTAATTCTGCACAATCTACTGATAATGAAGAAAATGAGAGGAAAAGACATGAGCTTTTTCATATTAGAGTTATTTCCAAGCATCAAAAGATTGATACTTTGTTTGATAGTGGCTCACAAGTAATTTAATTTCTGAAGCAATTGTAAAGAAGCTGGGATTACTAACCACACCTCACAAGAAGGCATATCCATTAGGTTGGTTATGTGATAAAGAAAAGCTACAAGTGACTAGACAATGTAAACTTAGGTTTTCTTTTGGGTCAACATTTGTAGATGAGGTTGAGTTAGATATAGTTCCTTTGGATATATGTGGAATTGTTTTAGGAAGTCCTTACTTGTATGATAGAAAATCCATTTTCTATAGAGCTGAAAACAAGTATCAACTCGTTAAATATGGAATTGAATATATTGTAAGAGCTCATAAACTCAAGAATAATAATACTCTCATAAACTTAGGGCAGATGAAAATAATTGTAAATTCATGCAAACAATTTTTACTGATGGCTGTAAAGGAAAAGAAACCCGATAAAACCAATGTATTTGAGGGCTATAATGCTAAACAACAAGCTGATTTAGAAAAGGTTGTTTCATAATATGATATGCTATTTCAAGAACCTAAAGGTCTACCACCCAAAAAGGAAATAGTACATGATATTAATTTGCAGCAAGATGCTCCATTGCCTAACATCGAAATGTACAGGTTGTCCATTTAGAGAATGCAGAAATAAAGAAGTAGGTACAGGAGCTACTCGAGAAATGGTTCATAAGACCTAGCATATCACCATGTGGGTCTCCAATTGTCTTGGTGAGAAAGAAAGATGGCTCATGGAGAATGTGCATTGATTACCGAGCACTGAATAAGATAACGATCAAAAATCATTATGCCCTTCTCGCATAGATGATGTACTAGATCAGTTGAAAGAAGCTGTTTATTTTTCCAAGTTGGACTTGCATAGTGGCTACCATCAGGTCAGAGTTGTAGAGCAAGATGCATGGAAGACTGCTTTCAAAACAATGCAGGGATTGTATGAGTGGTTAGTTATGCCTTTTGGCTTAACTAATGCTCCTGCTACTTTCATGAGAGTAATGAATGATGTAATCAGACCTTTTATTGATGATTTTGTCATTGTATATTTAGATGAAACTCTTATATTTAGTCAAACATGGGAAGAACATTTGAAGCATGTAAAGCAGACTCTAGATATTTTGAAAAGAGAAAATATTTATGTTAAGCTCTCAAAATGTGAATTTGGCAAAACATCTTTGAATTATTTGGGTCATATTGTAGGGGGTGGTGAATTGAAGATATATCCCTCTAAGGTTGTAGTCATTGTAAACTGGCATAAACCCAAATCTGCTACAGAAGTTAGAAGCTTCCTAGGAGCAACACAGTATTGGAGAAAGTTTATTTCTAACTTTTCCTTGATTGCATCTCCCTTACATGTTTTAACAAGATTAAACAAGGTGTTTCAGTGGGGAGGCAAACAGCAGATAGCCTTCGACACCTTGAAATAAAAGATTAGCATAGCACCAGTACTAGCATTGCCTGATCTTTAAAGACCCTTTGAGATTGAAATGGATGCTAGTGACTATGCCATGGGAGCAGTGTTGATGTAGCACGGTAAACCCATATGTTATCATTCTAAGACATTCTGCAGTAGTTAATTATCCCACATATGATAAAGAATTGTATGCATTAGTACAGAGTGTGAAAAAGTGGAAACATTATTTAATGGGCAAAGAGACAGTTATACATACTGATCATCAACCACTTCAATATTTACACTCACAAACTAAGTTGCAGCACTCAATACACTATAGGTGGATGGGTTTTCTACAACAGTTTCATTTTGTCATCAGATATAAAAGGGCATACACAATAAAGTTGCAGATATGTTGTCGAGACCAATCATAAGTGCATCTACTATACTTAAGCATAATTCAATATTGCATGAAAGCTACATTGAACAGTATGCTCAAGATATAGATTTCAAAGATGTCTATGCAACTTTAAGTCATGGAAAACAAGTAGAAGAATTAGATTATCATGTTAAGGACCAACTCTTGTATCATTTTGGAAAGTTATGCATTCCTCAAACTGAAAGAGTAAAGATAATTCGAGAATCACACACTTCTCTAATATCAGGTCACTTTGGTGTAAGTAAAACAGTTTCACAACTGCAAAGATTTGGTTATTGGCCAAAAATGAATGAAACAATTTCTAGATATGTAAGAGGGTGTACCATGTGTGCTAAAAGAAATCCCAGCAATATAAACTAGGCTTGTACACTCCACTACCAGTTCCTTCTCATCCTTGGGAAAGTGTTTCCATGGACTTTTTTGGGGGACTGCCTAAATCTAGAAAAGCTCATGATTATTTATATGTTATTGTGGACAGGTTTAGAAAAATGTGTATTTTAATACATTGTAACAAACATATTACTACTGAACAAACTGCAAATTTGTTCTTTCAACATGTATAGGTTCATTTTGGATTACCCACTTCCATTGTATCTGATCGAGATTCCCAATTTGTTGGGAAATTTTGGTCGAGTCTGTGGGAATCGATGGACACCAAGCTGAAGAAGAGCACAACTTTTCATCCGCAAACAGATGGCCAAATAGAAGTGGTCAATAGGACAGTGATCCAGTTGCTCAGAGGCTATTGCAACAAGCATCCCAAGCTTTGGGATAAACATTTATGTTATGTGCAACATGCTTACAACCGAGCTAAACATTATTCTACACAAAGATCTCATTTTGAGACCTGTTTTGGTTTCACCCCAAGGTCTCCCTTGGATTTTGTCTTTGGTAAAGACATAGCGATTCATGGACACAGTGATGTGGACAAGGAAACCAAGTTCATTAAACAAATCCAAGAAATTCACCAAGTAGTACAGGAACAACTGAAAAAATCCAAGCCAAGTACAAGGCAAGGCATGATAAGCATCAGATTGAGCATAGTTTCCAAGTCAGTGATCAAGTCTGGCTGTATATCAACAAAGACAGCATGCAAGATGAAGGTAAAAAGCTGAAACCTATAAGGTATGGACCTTTCAAGATACTTGAGAAAATCGGTGAGAATGATTTTCGCCTTGATTTACCAGCTTATATGCACATTTATTGAGTTGTTAATGCAGAAAGATTGAGACTATTTGAACCTCCATTAATTGAAGATCTCGAAGAGCAGTCAATTGCCTTCTACTGATGATCTGTTTCCTGAATATCTCAATGAATTGCAGAAAGATACAGTTCTAGACAAGAAGGTGAGAACTACGCGCAGAGGGGATGTTGAGTACCTCAGGATTGGACTCAAAGGTTCAAAACCAAGCAGTGAAAAATGGATAGAAATTGGGCAAGCGAGGAATCCATATCCTCACTTGACTGATGCTTAAAAACCAACTTTTTGTGGTCCAAAAGCTTTTTCAGTGGGAAGGTCATGATCCGAATTGGATCCTAGAACACTCTCTAAGTTTTCATGAACTCTTTAAAAATCATGCCAAAGTTTCAAAGTCTTATAAAGATCAAGCTATCAGAGGTATAATCATAACAGTTGCAATTGGTGATCAGCGCGGAGAAACGAGGACCGTCAGTCAAACGCGCAAACTGTCGGCCCATGGTAACGCGCACTGCCACAAATTAGCAAAACCAGGGGTCAATTCAAGAAACGGGGGTAGTTTTTTATATGCGATTAGCAACAAGTCGCTAATCGCATATCGCAGGGCAAACCCCTCAAAGAAGGAAAGGCTGCAAGCACCCAAACCCGAAAAATCATAAAATGCAATGGATATCTCACCGATTCGTCAGAAGCAGGGTCCCACAAAAAATTACAGGATATCAGAAGGGCTTCGAGCGGTAAGCGGTTTCACCCGAGTCCTGCCCGATGCCACAATGGTTGCCACACAGAGAGAAAACCACTCACATCAGACGGATAAACATCATGTTACTTATCTACCTGATATGGATGATGACCATAGGATCTGGAGGCTCCAGATCAACGGCAGAGACGTGTTCCGATGGATGACCATATTTGACGAGGTAAACAAGCAAAGTTGTATAGGATTTGAAGTTTGATGTGGACGATGCGTTGGTAGAAGGTCGTGTTTCGCAGGCATTCTTGGAGTAATGGAATAAGTAGCCATGTCCAAGAGAACTAACACTCGTCCGTTATGAAATAGGTGGCCACCTCCCTGAGAGGCATTATACAGTAATGATTACACAGAACAAAGGGATTCAAATGGATAGAGGCAAGGGAACCAGAAAGCTGGGAAGTGAAAACGAACAGTCAGAAAGCAGATTGGCTTAAAAGCTACAAACTAACAAGAGAGTGGCAAGTAGTAAGTTAGGGAGCGAAAAGCTAAGAGCAGAGAAAAGAAGCCGAGCTAACCTATGGAAGAAAATGCAGCATCGAGCCAGATCGAAACATAGAGAGTCAGAGAGTCTGTGTACTCTAGAGCAGGCTTGAGAGGTTCAAGCGTACTCCTCTATAATACCTGTCATGTATGAGTCTCAGATTGGGCTCATACTACTGTGACCAATAGAGGTCAAGAGTTCAGTGAGAAGAGTCTGTGTACTCCAAAGACTTGGGGGATCCAAGTACATTCTTACTGATTTGTATCTGCTATGTGAGACTCAAATTGAGCTCACTGTTGTAAAATCTCTGCTTTGAAAACATAATAGAGAGGCCACCACTGAAGGTTGGACCAGGAGATTTAGCCTGAGTATTGGGTGAACTCCTTATTAAACTTGTTGTGTTTATATGTTTGTTTGTTATGTTTTCTTTAACTCAATGCTTGTGTATTTCGTAATCTTATCGATCCGTTGCATAAAATAACATAGGAACATCCATGCACATGAGTCCATAATACCTTATTTTTTTTCTTAGATCAATTCCAGATCAGTGGTTGTAGCCGCTACAACAAAATCTTACCAAAATTGAAATTAAATATGCACATGTGGAGAATTGTTTTATGAAACTAGCTCACAAAAAGATAGAAAAGATAGATCAACGATTAAAAATCAGCCTCTTCGAGGGGGCAACCTCCTTTACATTACACAAATGAACAATTCTTGAATGATACAAATGACAATACCTCCTTTCTATATATAGGAGTCTAAGGGTTCATAATATAATCAAAGCCAACATAACAATAATAATGTAATGGCACAATAATAACAATAGTGGGCTTCTATGGGGCACAACAATATAATAAGGGGGTTTCCACAAATAACAATAAGGGGTTACACTAGTAGTATAGGGACCTAACATGCCCCTCTCATTCAAAAAGTGTTCTTCTCAATGCTTGAGTAGTTCTTGATGCTTTTGTATAAAATTCTCATCCTCCCATGTGGAATCTTCAGCGGGTCAGTTCTTCCACTTGATGAGATACTCTGAAATTGATCGATTTTCTAGATGTCAGGTTCTTGTTTCCATGATTTCTTCAAGTTCCAATATGATTTTTCCTTCCTTGTCAACTTCCGACAATATTGTTTGAACTGGGAGCTTGTCACCTAACCTTCTTTAAGCATGAAACATGGAAAAGTGGGGGCACTCGGGAAGGTGCACGAAGCTCCAATTTGTATGCCATAGTACAAATATTTTGCAACACCTTGTAAGGACCATAGTACTTTGGTGATAATTTGTTATCCTTCTTATCTTACTTGAGGGACATTTGTTTGTATGGTTGTATTCATAAAAATACCCAGTTGCCTATATCAAAACTTTTTTCACTGTGATGTTAATCTACCTTTTGTTTCATTCGATTCTGTGTGAAAGTGAGGTTATCCTCTTTCTTATTGATATGTCCTTCTATCTTGAGATTTTGAGGAGTGGTAATTTTTGCCAATGATTTAAAATATATGGTCGGATTCATTTCTTCTTTCTCTGGGGTTGGTTCCTAGTGTATATCCTCTTCTTTTAGCGTTTCTTGAGCATTTTCTTCCTCCTCTTCACAATCAATGTAAAATAATTTCTTCTCAGCACACTTATGACCTTTAGTGTATTTGCTATCACAACTGTAACAAAGGTTGTTTTCTCCCTTTTCTTCCAATTGTTGTGGTGTCAACCTTGTAGGTTGTGGAAGCCTAGGGGCAACAACACTTCCATCCTTGTAATTGTGAGTGGTAGGATTTCTTGTCGCCATAATTTTGCTTTCAATTTATATTTCCAACCTGAATGCCTTCTCCAATGAATCAGGTTCCCAAAGACGAGCCTCATGTTGAATGTTATCCTTTAAAGTCCCTATGAAGACATCAATCCTCTGCTTCTTTGGAATATCATTTACCCTTATATTCAATTTTTGGAAGTCCTCAATGTGCTCTACCATTAAACCCTTTTGTTTGATATTTATCAATTGGCTAAAGAAGGTGTTTCTCTTTGTATCCTCATAATGTGTTGTCATTTCCTCTGTGAAAATTGACCAGGTGACAAGTTGTTTATGAAAACAAATCCCTTTATTCCATACAAACTGATTCGGTTCTAAATATAAAGATGCAATGTGTACCTTTTGTGTGTTTTACACATTATGTAGATCAAAATATTTCTCCATCTGTAGTATCCATGTTACGGGATCCTTTCCATCAAACTTCCTCATATCTATCTTTGGAATATGTTGGGTCTTAAATCCAACATTAGATTCTATGAAATCATGATTAACATTACTTTTTTTCTCCTCATGAGTTTCCTCTACTACATTTTCACCATTAGGAGGCCTTTCTTGTAGCAACTTTGTCCCGCCTTCCTTCAAACCTTCCATGTATTTCTTCAAATATTCCATTCCTTTCTTCCAATATGCTTCCATACCATCGATATCAGCTTCCATGGCATAGATAAAACTATTTATCTTAGCTTCGATCGCATTCTACAAATAATCCATCCAATTTTGATTACTAGGTGTTTCTATTTTCTTGATTCGAGTCATTATTTTTCTTTCTTTTAGGATCTCGATCTTGAATCTGTTGTAGCTCTAAAATTTTGGACCTCCAAGTTCTATAATTGCAACTTGCAGTATCCCTCTGTATCCTCCTTCCAATGCCACAAGTCTGATTGAAATTGGATTCTCCAAGAAAGAGTTATTCCCAATCTCCCAATATGACTTGATTATATATTTTTTTAGTAGTGTGAAATTGTACGAAGTGCCACATGTCAATGTTTCGACCTTCGAACCTGAAAACGATACACAAAGAATTGAATTCCATAATCTTTCTATAAATTCTTATAAAATTTCAATTTGATGCTCAGAGAGAAAGTTGTGACTATTTTCCCAAGGTCACTTGTTTGGGATGTAATTCGGGAGCCTACAAAAAAATCCTAAATGTCTTAGACCATATCTCCGAAAATATAGCAAAAAAAAAAACCTAAAATTTAGGCCCGAGCATCACCACGATTTCATCTCAAATGGGTTTTAATTTGATAGTCTTAACCTTTGTAGAAAAATAAAATATTGAAGATTCCACGATGACCCATTTGATATGGAATTTTGGAGCTTGCAAAAACCTTAACTTCCTAAGATCATATCTCCGAAAATATAGCGAGACAAGATCTGAAATTTGGACCCGAGGTTCCGAATGATTTTGGCTCAAATGGATTTTTTTTAGCTTCTGAAACTTCATATAAAAAAAGTTATAGCAAAACTTCCACGATGACCTGATTGGAGCAGTAAAACCCTAGAATCCAAAGCTCTGATACCAACTGTTATGAAACTAGCTCACAAAAATATAGAAAAGATAGATCAATGACTTAAAAATCAGCCTCTTTGAGGGGGAAACCTCCTTTACATTACACAAATGAAAAATTCTTGAATTATACAAATGACAATACCTCCTTTCAATATATAGGAGTCTAAGGGGTCATAATATAATCAGAGCCGACATAACAATAATAATGTAAGGGCAAAACAATAACAATAGTGGGCTTTTATGGGGCATAATAATAACAACATGGGGACTACATGGGCACAACAATATAATAAGGGGGTTGCACTAATAACAATAAGGGGTTACACTAGTAGTATAGGGACCTAACCAGATTAGCCCTGACAGTTGTACAAGTTGTCCAAATATTCCGTCACTATATTCTTTTGTGTAAAAAATAATGGTTTCATATTGCAACCCTATGGTTTACATGCTTACCAAAAAATTGCTTGGGGGGGAAATATTGCAAATGGATTGTTATCTTATAGAAATTTCACTTGGAATTTGTGAAATCCAAATTGAAGAAATCATTAGTGTTTTTTCAGCTTATTTGTGATTTTCCCTATTTTGAAACATAAACCAAGGAAGAGGATTCTCTTCCAAATGAGTCACTCTTTCTCATCGACACATTAGACCTTCAGTATGGATATATTTTTTTTATCTTTAAATTCATAATTTTAGGCCTGAGTTATCTAGAACTGACCGTCATTGCATTTGGTACCAATCTCAACAATACTCTATTATTGGTGATACGTTTTATCGTCATGGTGTTGATTCTATTTTTAGACGATGTTTGACGCATGATGAAGCCAAAAAGGAATTAAATGACTATCACTCTAGAGGATGTGGCGTTCATATGTCAAGGTTTTCCACTGCCCAACAAATCTTACGTGTTGGATATTTCTAGCCTTCCATGTTTAAATATTGCATTACTGCAGTCCAAAAATGTCAAAATTGTTAAATCTATCATTGCAAAATGTGTGTGCCTCCTTCTCCCATTCACCCAATTATTGTCGTCAATCCTTTTCCAAAATGGGGCATTGATTTCATTAAATGTAACCCTCACTCGGTCGGGGGGCATGGGTATATTATTGTATCTATGGATTATTTTACAAAATGGGCCTAGGTGATGCCTACATATAGGGATAATGGTGAAACCATTGCTCTTTTCATATTCAATCATGTGATTGTTAGGCTTGGTGTTCCACAAGCCATCGTCATGACCATGGCAACCATTTTCAAAATTTTATGATGACTAAACTTACTACAAACTTGGGCTTGCATCATGATACTCAGCTCCATATTTCTCGCAAGAAAATGGCCAAGTAGAAGTTCTGAATAAAGTTTTGAGCACTGTGTTTCAACAAATTATAGGAATTCATAAAAGCATTTAACTATTTTCTCAACTATGTGGGTATATCAAACCTCATCAAAAACTGCAACCAGATTTACACCCTTTCAATTGGTTTACGGTCTAAAGGCATTCTTACATATTGAATGTGAAATCTCATAATTGAAACTAGCAATCAAACTATTACTTGCTACTTCTGCAGAGGAAGAACTCTTTTTATACTTTGCACGTTTATATGAGACTCACCATGATGATACATTGGCTAGCGGGACTCATAAAAAATTATTCAAGGCATAATTTGTTCAAAATGTAAACCCTCGCACGTATTTAGAAGGTGACTTGGTCTTATTTTACGATCAAGGACATGATAAGTTAGGAGTTGGTAAGTTCAAACCTATATGGCATGTGTTAGAAAATTAGAAAGGCAGAAATATTTTCTTATTCTTGATAATTACTTGCGATGTTTCTTGTTATTAGGATTCTTTACATCTTCTCTCTTTTAGTTCATCAAGCAATTACCAAAGCAACAACACATAAAACAATAGACACCAGATGTAGGCACTATGCCAGGGAAAAACCCCCTCGAGGGGAAAACCCAGTTAAGAAATTCTTCCTTTCAATAATATTCTTTGAGACTCTTCACCCTAGGCAAAGACCAGACCTTCCCTCCACACCAAGTCAGCCTCCCAGACCTTCGACCCCTTCCAGCAACTTCGACTAGGCAACAACTTTCAGCAACAGGCAGCTTTCAGAAACAACAAAAAATTGGAAGACTTCGATCTCCCAATATATGGTATGAAATAGAGAGAGAGAGAGAGAGGCACAACAAGTTTGATTTTCTTCTTCTCCTTAGACTTCCCCAAACTCGCACTTCCTTTGGCTTCCCAGCAACAAACTTCGCACTTCTCTAGCTACTCTTGAGATATCGAGCTAGCTTGAGATGTGTTTTTTTACCAAATGACTTCGACTAGCTTGTATTTATAGGCTTCTTGTGGGTTGAATAGGTGTCCTTAGGCTGACTTGATCCCATCTAGGTCGACATGGTGTGGAGGATACATAAATCATATTTGACTCAATACTTAACCTTTTTACATGATTCAAAAGCCCAAGAAGGGTCTATTTAAAAGTACAATGACTCTATTAACTCAGAATAAATCTTAGAAGTCCTCAATGGGGACTTTGACCTAAAACATGGTGACCCAAGATTTGAATCTATTGACTTTGACTCTATTGAAACCCATGCTTTAATAAGTCACAATAATAATAATAATAATTTTCTTTATTCTTTTTACAATTACATTTTAGGATGACTCAAATACATTAAATGAAGACCGAACCTAGTTAAATTTTCCAATGACATGGGCCCTATATCATAAAATGTGCACTTGAAAATGGTACTTATGAGATAATTGACTATGACGATATTCATTTGGGTAAGCCCAGAAATGGGCTTTACCTAAAAAAGTACTAAGAATGATTTATTGCATGGGTACATTATACATTGTTGTATAATATTTTTGTGTGGAAATTTTACTTCTTTTTTGCAAAATTCTTCTACTTCGCCTGCTTATTTTGTGTTACACATGATTTTCAAATGTCGATGCTCCCTCAAAATCACATTGGCTATGATGATGGTGCTATTCGTAGAACTCTAAATCTGTCTTCTACGACCTGGGTTATGTATTTGCCCACTGATGAGTTAGTAAGCCTACATGGAATATGCCTTGGTCAAACGACAAAAAGTATTGTAGAATATAGCATAGTCATTGAACTATTATCTTACGCTATTTCATTTGGCATTCGTCATTCAAATATTAGAGTGGATTCTCAACTCATAGTATTGCATTTAAATCGCATTTATTCAGTTAGAATCTCTACAATGTTAAGGATGTTTTTATGGGTCCATCTCTTGGAAAGAGAATTTGATTACATTGAATACCAACGTATTCCAATACATTTAAACACATTAACTAATGCATTAGCAAATTACGTGTTATATCAACATTTGCAATGTTTGAAAAAGAAAACAATAGTCATTTACATATTGTACAAAATAAGTTGAGAAAATAGTTATAGTCTTCATTAATCATAATGTCTGTAAAACGTTTAAATTTACAAAAAGCTTTCATCCAAGAAATATGAGGCCCTGTGGCCTTTATTATCTAAACATGTTGATAAACCAAAAAATAAAATCTATCCCTATGACTTGTAACTAAGCACGATGCTCATGATAGTAGACAATGGCACAAGCCACTCATCGTAACATACAGCTAATTCGCCCAGGTACACCTACTATGTGCCTCTAATAAGGAAGAGGAAAATCATCAATCCCAATGTCTAGGATATCTAGACTTAACCTCTCCAGGTTATTCTCAAGCTCAATCATATTCTCTACTACATCTGGATCCTGTGCCATAGGAGTTGGTTGCTCATCACGTCTGGAAAACCGCCACATTGTTGTCGATCTAACTAGTCCCAAATTTACATGATAATTTTAGATGATTAGTATTGGATTCAAAAACAAAAAATATTTTTGAAAAATACAAACAACCAAAATGATAATTTTTACCTATATCACCCCATTTCATTCCTACAGGGAGAGGAATGTATGGATTACTCATATAATCCATACCTGCATATGGGTATTCTTCAATCATGATGATCTAGCTATTCAGCCATATGAAAAATTAAAGAGTGTGTCTAACCGATGGACCACCATCACCTCTATGGCAGGCCATCAATGTAACCCACTACAACATACGAGGATCTTGTGGGCCTCCCATCTCCATGGAAACCTATGGGCAAAGGATAGGAATCCTCTCCAAAGAAAATGATACTACTATGGCACCATACCCAAAGTTCTTTAGTCGTCCATTCTTTTCTCTAGTAAGTTGTCCTTTTATATTGGTAGCAACTCCTTCACACCAATTGAACATAGTGGGTTGCAAGCACTCTAGTGAAATATACATCTAAGCTTTGGTGACAAGGTGAAGTGTGGCACTTCCACATAGTCGAGCAATGGTAAATTCTATGGTCCTTAGTGGAAGTCTTTGGATGTCCTTGATCTCAATTCTTCCACCACTAAGTTTGGATCTAGGAACATAATGCTCAACTAAGTAATTTTATGTTGTTTCACTGCCTAGCTTACCACCAAATAATGAGATATCAGTTCCAAAGTGTGAGAGCCCCGTTAAGAAATAGATATCATCGACATCAATGGTTAGTCTCTGATCTCCAATATGAAAACATTGGTCTTGGACATTCCAATCCCTCACTAACCATGTCAACAAATCTACTTGGGCTTTCATCCTTAGAATCATGAAATATTTGAGTAAGCCACAATTTCTCAATGCTTGCATTGTAGATGGATCATTCAATGCTTCAAAATCTTGAGCTTCATATTCTCTCTCTCTCTCCATCCCATTTTGACACACCAAAGACCTAAAATAAATGAGGAAAAAAAGTGAGAAGATGAACATGAAAAACATTGAGCATTTTTTACTAATTTTCGATGCCCTCGATGCCTTGCGTGACTATCTTTTATAGACAATGTGTATTTGCACAAATCCATTATAGGGATACTGCACAATCCACATTTTTCCAACACTGGAAAAATCAGGTTTGCGCACTCTTGATGAAGAGACTACGCAAGCCTATGAGCGCAACCTAAATTCATAAATACACTCAAAAACTTAAAAAATACCATGAAATTGGAAAATAAAAACCATCAATGTTAAGAGTAAACAACGATATGTTACTTAGGCAAGATGACATGCAAAATGGTTCACCAGTTTGATCACAATCTATCGCTGAAGATTTCAGTGAAAATTCACTCTCAAGAGCTCCCAAATGGTAAAGAATTTTTGACTTTTTTTTTATAAGCAAAATAGGCTCATTAAAATAATATTTTTTCCTATAGCTTCCAAATTTCCAAGTATTTCAACGATTTTTACTATTTTTCTAGTAGTTATGATAATTTTTGGGTTTGAATGTGTAGTTTTCAAGATTGTTTATGAAAATAGATCATTTTTCCGATGATTATTCTTTTATCGCTTTTCAGATTCTTAAAATTTACGAAAAAGTGAAACCCTAGAGTTACCTTTACGCTCTTTTCTGACTCCCGAAATATGAAAATATTGTCAAGTATGCTCGTTTATTTTTAACTCATTAAAATAAACGAAAAATGCATACTTTGTATAAGTTTACCCCCTTTATGGACCTCGTATATTATTTACGAAAAATTTATACTTTAACTAATCATGATCAAAAGAGTTCACTCCTGCATGATTTTACCCTTTTCGGGCATGAGAGACTAAATCTATGAAAAAGGACCTTTCGGAGTTTACTTATGTTTTTATCTTGAATCCCTAAATATTAAAAAAGTTGAGATTTACTTGCTCTGGGCTCATTAAAATTTTTCATTGAAAGAACTCTATGTGTTACCTTTTGTGTCTTTTTCACACTCTTTAAATATGGAAACGACATCGAGTTACCCATTCACTAGACTCGTAAAATGTAAACAGTATAGGACTCATCAATCATCATGAGACTGATCCACTCCTTCCTAAGGTTCATTAAAAATACTTCAAATGACTCATCTAAGGGATGAGATTATAGGAAAAGCATATGTTATCCTCCTCAAGCTTGCATAAAAATAAAGAGGTACTAGTTAGTAATGTTTGGGGAAATTGGAAAGAAATATTTGTTTTTGTATTGTAAAAGCTAGTATGTCGCTCTTGAACATGACACCCCATTACTTTTCTATCTAGGTTCGGAAATTGATTTGTCTCTCAGCTGATCATACCTTATTGAAAGTCTTCAAACTAATTTTTGGTCTTAATTTTGAGTCAAATGTTTCCATGTCAAAATGTTGTGTCTTCGATATGTTCAAGAGAAGTTTAACCTCAGTCAAAATTACCATACAATTCATAGCCCTCAATCACATTGACCATCCCTAAGCCAGTCCTGAATCACTCCAAATATTTTCTTCAAAGCTTGACACGAGTTTCATGTCGTAGGCCCTCCTACAATAGGTCACTTCCTATCAACTTCAAATCATTATCTAGGAAGTTGATCTAGAAACCTCCTTTAGTACCATGAAACCTGCATGCCTCAATGGCAGGTTTCTCACTTTAAATGGCAGGTTCTCATCATTAATCTTTGATTGAATGATTCTATGAGTGTTTGAATTCAAGACATTCAATCACACTTCATAGATTGTACTGGGTACCTTTAGAACCATTTTCATTATTGGTGGTTTCTGTCGCACTTGTTAACGATTCACATCATTGACCGGTAAGTAGGTGGTTTCTACCATGTTTGACTTCGATACATTCACTCACATGGTTATATTCATACTATGGATCGATAGAGATGAAGACCAAGACCCTAAATCTAGTTTCATCAATCCAAGCTATGTGGAGTTTCAAGATATTCATGACTATAAGGATAGATCCATATTTAATGGTTGTGCCCATATTGTGTCTATTATTGACATGGACCTTTGTATATTTCCATACTGATTCTTTGAGATCATTTTACTTTGAGTATGGGAATGCCTACCTTAGTGATGATTATATGAAGATATTTTATTGTAACACTTGATTGTTTGTTTTACGTCTCTAACCATAGTTTCTAATCCAAAATTTGGCATGATAAAGTTCTTTATTCCTCAAACATATTTTCTTACTTTTCACTTTAGGGGGAATCTATTACACATCATTTTGTCACCATTAGACAAATGACTTCCAATCCATATCTCTCACTATCTGATGAAGTGTTCCAAGAATTCCCCTACAATGTTGAAAGAAAAACAATCCCAAAGACAACAAGAATCCTAGATTACATTGTTCAAAAACCTATTTTTAAGCACTTTCGCAGTTTACCTAACCATTTATTGTGCAAGTGTTGTTTTAACCATTGTGGACTGCGCAATCATGCACTTTGTCTTCCACCAAAAACTGTGCAAATCTTTTAATGAGGGTAAAAATAAAAATCAAATTCTATAAGATTTGTTGGAGAAATATTTCCCAACTAAAGGCCTCATATCTATGTTAACTTATTATAGGTAACACACAATCCTTAAAACATCTAAACTCTGCATTTCTTAAGCACAAAGCTCCTCTAGCAACATAGAGTATTTAACTATGAACTTTTTAACACCATAACAATTAAAATTAGATTCTTAACCGACATCATAAGTCATGCAAATAAATTTGTAAAGCAGGAAGTATACCAAAACATACAAGGAGCTCCAAGCCCCTCTTTACCTGAGAACAAGCACATAATACATACCATTTCAAACACATATAGGAATAGGAATTCATTTATTAATAGTATTGATACACACCCAACATTATACAATAATAACATTCAACATTCAAGTAAAAAATATACAAGTAAACACTTATCTCATTATCTTTAAATTATTTGCAACTGAGGGAGGGACTTCAACTCTCCACCCAACCATAGGTTAGCTACACTACAATCTTTCTTGCAGTTTACCACCCCTGAATTGAATTCATATTCTGAGGAGGTGATTGCTCAGGAGTTCTCTTACTAATGACCAGTCAACAAAAGGTAAGAGGAAGAGTCTGTTTCTTAGGTAATTTATCAACAACTCCCTATTGTAACACCATAGTTACTCTCAACTAGTACAACAACCAAAGGAGTCTAGAGTTAATTGAAGGCATAAAGAGTTATTAGCTTAGTTTCTGGAGAAGGAATATGTAAGCATAATGGGAGGCTTAAGTTAAAGTACACTAAACCAAGTAGTTTATTAGTGATACAAGCACCATTTTTCTCAACCCCAAGGCTACACTCAGTGGTTTATCAATCCCCACAATTGCCCAAGTATTTTAGTCCAACCAATAGTTTATTAACCCAAAAAGTTCCCAGTGTATTATCAATTGCAAGGAAATCCACTTCTCAGGTGGTTTATCAACGAACAAGCCTTTATGGGTTTATCAGCCTAGCAAGCACCTAAGTATCATAACTCCTTTGAACTTTCTTGAAAAAACACACAATCACAACAAAGGCCTTAATATAAACATGGGAAATGCATCCCACATAGATAAAACGCAAAATTAGAGATGGTCAATTCTTCTAGGAAGATTCACAACCACTGCCAAATTTGACTCAACTCACCCTTCCTGTTGTCCCCCTTCATATAATCATGCACCATGCATAATCCATCCTCTCCAACTTCTTTCCCTTCCTCAAGACTTCTTTCCTTCTCGTATGTTAGGCGTTTTGACCACACCCATGTCTCTAGGAGAATCAAGACTGTAGGCTTGTCCTCTACTTAGGAGTCCCATTCTCTTAATTAATATCTACTAAGAATTGTGATTAAACCAACAGGGATGTAGGAAATTAAATAAATGTAAGGACTAGGTTTACAAGAAACTACTCCACCTTATTCCTTTGTATATGTTTCCACTTCCTTATCCATTCAGTGTGTTTCATTTCCAAAATATTTACATGAATGATAATTATTAAAATATTTACAAGAGGGAATAGAGAAATGGTTGTCACAAACTGCACCCCCTAAGAGGCACACCATCCTCAGCATTCTATACCCGAACACACACTTTACAACAACTTTATATACCCATCTCTTTACATTCGTTTACATTTATATTTCTTAACCAACGAAAAAATGGGTATGATACCCTCATCGACTCAACCATCTCCCAAGTGGATTCATCTAGTCCAAATTTCCTCCACTACACCTTGACCTGATCGATCACTCAACTCTAGAGTGTGATCTGCCTCGGATCTAGAATACACTATGGCTTTAGCTGGAATTCTGCCCCAGCTTCCACCTATATCAAAAAACAATCAACAACATGATTAACATCATGTACATACTTTTTAAGTAAATATACACAAAAAAACATCATGTTCCTTCACTGTGGGTGGCAATGCTAATTTTTAGGCCACTAGCCCCACTCTTTCTAGAATATGAAATGGTTCACAAAAGCGTGGTTCCAACTTGGCACAAGACCCAATCCTTAAAGAAAATTTTCTTGGTTTGACACAAAGATACAAATAATCTCCCACCTACAATTCCTTGAAAATCCTTTTTTATTTGCATAGTTCTTCTTCCTATCCTTATCTATCTTCAATTGTTGTTTAATAGCAATCACTTCCTATTCCAACTCCTTTAACATATCAAGTATGATATGCACCTTGTTCACTAAATCATTCTAGCCACTCGGGTATTGCATTTTATACTATAAAGAACCTCAAATGGACTCATATTTAATAACTCTTGATACCCATCGTTATAGGAAACCTCTAGCAAGGGAAGAAAATCTTCCCAACTCTTTGGCTGATGCATGACATACATTCTCAACATGTCTTCCATCACTATATTTACCCTTTTAGTCTATCCATATGTTTGAGGAAGAACATTGTACTAAACACCAATTCTATTCCAAGACCAGCAAACAATGCTCTCTAAAACTCAAAGGAAAATTTAGCATCCCTATTTGAGATGATCCTTTTGGGTACTCCATGTAATCTCACTATTTCCCTTATAAAAAATTGGGCAATGTCACTTTCCTTATTAGTGGATTTAACTACTATAAAATGAGCTACCTTGCTTAACCTATTCACCAATGTTGTTATTGAACCATGCTTCCTACCTATCCTTAGTAGTCTAGTGATGATATCCATTGAGATGACTTCCCACTTCCACTCTAGAATGGGGATTTTTTATAACAATATCGCTGGGTGTTTAGATTCCACCTTTACTTGTTGGACCTCCAACTATTTGGCATTGTATTCATTCACATCCCTTTTCCTTCCTGACTAGTAATATAACTTATTCATAGTTGTTATGATGTTCTAATAACCAAGATGACCAGAATATGGTCTTCTATGAAATTCATCTGATATGAGATTCTTCAAGTCGTCCACACAAGGAATATACCATATTCCTTTGAACCTTAGTAGTCCATCCCCCATGAGTGAGTAGTTCTTGGTTAATTCCCCTTCAGGATCTTGTAGCAAACTTTATTTTATTTTCTGTTACTACTCATCTTGTTTTTATGCCTATTTAAACCTTTCGTTAACATTAATTTCACAAGCACTTACAACTGCTACATGCGCTACCTATGACCTTTTGTTGAGGGCATATTCTACCTTGTTTTCCTTTCCCTCGATGTATTTGATTTCAAAATAAAACTCATTAATTTGGGCAAACCATATTTCCTGCCTTGCATTCAACTTAGGATGATCAAATAGATACTTCATCCCTCCATGACCTCACATTAATACAATTTTTCTTCCAACAAGGTAATGCCTCCACATCTTCAATGCATGGACTACTATTTCCAACTCTAAATCGTGAATAACATAGTTCTTCTAATGCTCATTTAAATTTCTAGAGTCATATCCATGAGGGATTTACTAGGGAGAAATATCTACCACGTGTGTTCAACATGGGGAATATATATTGAGGAAAAAATGACATAATATATTGAACATATAATAGGGATAAAGGGTTTTTATATGGGAAGGTGCAAAAAATGGAGCTCAAAGTTAATGAAAAAATATAAAGGGGTATAAAAAATGTTAATAAAAAATGGATACCTACAATATCTAGTGAAAGTAGGGGTTCTTTTAATTGGGAAGGTGTATTTGATTTTTATTGGTATGGGGTTAAATAATGTTATTTTTAGAGGTTTTTTCAAATAAGTAGTCAAAATAAGGGTATTGTATAGTATGCCATGAATGCATGTGATATGTCAAAGGTTCGTTGAGTTAAGCCCTTGTGCTCATAGCACACAACTTGTCCTTATTGCATGAGGACTC
This sequence comes from Pinus tabuliformis, assembly GCA_031772625.1. Taxonomy (NCBI): domain Eukaryota; kingdom Viridiplantae; phylum Streptophyta; class Pinopsida; order Pinales; family Pinaceae; genus Pinus; species Pinus tabuliformis. The sequence continues at coordinate 326,379,766 of CM062817.1, read as the reverse complement.
CATTGAGCCCTTCCTTGTAGGAATCCATGCACACCACAAAATATTTATCTAGATCTATTATGCTTAGTACCAGTGTGTGGGTGAGCAAATATTTCGATTTCTCAAAACTAGCTTGACATTCTAGTGTCCACTAGAATTTAATCCATTTTCTTTGCACTGTAGTGATTGGATGTCTAATTTTGGATAAATTTTGGATGAATCTCTTATAATAACCAACCAAACCCATAAAAGATCTAACTTTTTTCACATTCTTCAAAGCAAACCACTCCATAATAGCTTTAATCTTCTCAAGATTTGCATCTATTCCTTCATTGGAAACAATATGTCCCAAATAATGAACCTATGACTGGAAGAAGTCACACTTGTTAAATTTATCATAAAACTTATGCTCTCCTAGTAGATGCAATATATCTAATAAATTATTTTCATTCTCCTCCTTGGTCTTTGAATAAAACAATATATCATCAACAAAAAATAGTACAAATTTATCCAAATATGGGCTTAGGAAATTATTCATTAAACACGTGAATGTTGTTGGGGTGTCTTTTGAGCCCGAATGACACAACAAGAAATTCTTAGTTCCCATAACTAGTTCTAAATGATGTTTTATGAATGTCTTCATCCTTGATGTGTGGCTGGTGGTACCCATATCTCAAATCAACCTTTCAGAAGATCTTTGTTCCTCTTAATTGGTCAAATAGATCATCAATCCATGGTATAGGATATATGTTCTTGATTGTGGATTTATTGAGTTATTTGTAATCAATACATAGCCTCAATGTGACATCCTTTTTCTTCATAAGTAATACAGTTTCTCTCTAGGGTGATAAGCTGGGTCTAATATATCCTTTATCCAACATCTCTTTCAATTTTAGTTTCATTTCTACTAATTATGGGGTCCTCATTTGGTATGGATATTTGGAAAATGGAGTTGATCTCAACAATAATTCTATGGAGAAATTGATTTCCCTGTGCAACAACAATCCGAGAACTTCTTCGGGGAGCACATTGTTGAATTTTTTTAAGAGAGGATGCTCTCCTTGATTGTTAATGTTATCTTTAGAGTCATGGGTTACTTTCTTGATGGTATTGGATGTGCCAACATGTAAGGGGATATCCCTGTAAGAAGTCCCAATTAGACCTTATACTGTTTGGTGTAGGAGTCCCAGCAGTGGGTCGTACAATAATGCCTTGACCGTGATTTCACATAGAGGCAAGTAAGATGTCCCTATTGGTAGCAAGGGTGTGAGAGTTGCAATAAGTCAAGGAAGGTATATGAGAGGTTCTAACACACTAAGGGTGAGGTGATTGCACCCATTGGAAACCTGTAATAGTACACAACTTGGAAGCGAACACACGAGCGAAGATGCATCACAACATGGAAGGAAAGTTAGCAAGAAATCCAAAGTGGTGGTTAAATGAACAACACATTTCAGAAACATTCATACATACATGCACATATAGCTATACATGCATGCGTAAGAAAACCAATACATATATCATTTAGATTAAACCAGATAGCATAGAATACAATACAACATATATATGAAAAGTTCAGGCTCTTGTTATATTAAGAAGTGTACGTTCCAGTCATACAATACATCCATGTCCAACACTAGTTTTGATAGCGGAACGTTACAGCCACAACCGCCTGCTCCTCCAAAGAGATATACTAGCTCTGCGTAGTGGAGAAGCCAAGGCTCATTATAATACTATCCAACTCTCCAAGATAGTCTTATTGGAAGATTGGCTAACCAAAAGCCTTTACAATGTGTTATGAGGTTCTATTTATAGCAAAGGGTGGGGTGACCCTTGACATTCCCCTTTGTGACAGTTCATCTACCATCATGACTCTTCATCTACTCTATGGTTGTTACATTTAATTATCGACACTTGAACTCCCACTTCACGAGACGTTACATTACAATTCACATGTGCCCATGTGAGACAAAATGGCCTCAGCAAGCCATGGAAGACATCACTGACACTCAGTCCATTGTGGTGAGACCAACTCTTTAGCATGCTTGTGATGGTGAAGGTGATGAGCTAATGCCAAGCTTGGTCATCCTTGATGGTGTGCATGCGCTCCATGGTGACATCTTGCTAAAGAGAACTCTTACCTCTATTGCATCCGGGTGCACTGGTGTGGCTCCTCCATCCAGCTCATCTTCTAACATGCACATGGTCTTCTCGGGTGTGGGCGAACTGGTAACACACTAATGCATAGTGTCTATGCTGATCTTCCAATGTGTGCCGGTGGTCATGCGCATCAACTATCAACTACATGTTCAACTCCAGTTGGGCTTGCTTCATGTCTTTGCCTCAATGAGTGTGTTGGGTGGGATCGCATGCATGTGATGATGACATGCATGCTGCCGAATTCCCTTCCATGCGATCAACAACACTACTCACCATGTTTGCTCCATGTCAGTTGTTGGGATGGATCTTTAACTTGTACGGGTGGAGTTTCATCTGTGAGTGCATGTTGTGCCCATTGTTGTACCTATTCTTCCTTGAGTTGCTGCTTGAGCACATGAAACTCCTTCTCTGTTTCGCTCTATACCTTCGTGTGATCTTCATGTCTCGTCGTCACCTCATATCCTGAGTCTCCAAAGTTTCTTTCACCACAAGTGGGTATGCTTGAGTGTTATAGACATTTTTGTGCCTTACAGCATTAATCATGAAATGTCCATAATCTAAGGGATCCAAATTCCCTAAACATGTTGTTCCTACCCCTAGAGGAACAAGGCTAACAAACCACAGCAATTCACAGAAGTTCTCCACCAGAAACTGCTCAAAAACAAGTCAATTCAGGATCATTTCAGTGGCTACACTAGCTATTTGCGCTGAATGTCAAAGCCAACACTGGCTACCTGCGTTGAATGTCAAAGGGAACACTGGCTACCTGCGCTGAATGAGAATGGACAAGTGGCAAGCTCATTTCTCAAGGTGTCAAAACCCAGGAAGCTTCCAAAATGACACTTGCCTCAGGGAATTCAACTGGTGATGAGTAAGAGGTTCCAAATCTCCAAGTGGAAGCAAGAACCTCCAAGTGGACTCAAGAACTGACAGAGGGAGAGGACACTAGTCAGGTCTCAAGCTGACTCATCCTCTCTCCAAACATCTATATATGGATCTCTCCTCCATGAGATCTGGGGGCTGGAATTTTTTATTGCAAAGAATTGTTGTTGGTTTGAGATTGGAATCATTGGGTGCTTAATGCTTTGAAGGGGGTGAAGATAGGAATTCCATTCGCTGGGAAGGAGATGCTGGATTAGAGCCCTCTGGGTTGTATCTCTTCCTGAACCTTGTTATTCATCAATAAAGCTATCTTGGTTTCTCCTATATACTGATGTATTTTTTATGTATGATTGCATTAGTATGTTTAGTTTATTTCTAATCCTGAACTAGTTATGAATATGAATCCATGTCTTGTGTAGTGTTCTCTTCTTGTGATCTTGCAGAAACCTCTTGAAGCTGGGCGAGCGAGAAGGCAAGTAGCTGGGAACTCTCCAAGAGAAGAGAAGTTGGATCGAGGGACAAACGGAAGGCACCGGTTAGTCCATCCATCTCTCTCTTCATTCTTAATTCATAAAGGAAGAATACTAGAATAGCTGTCTCTGTTTGTTGCTAAGGCACTGTCACACCTTAGGTGGATAGGATCGTCCTGCATAGGCATTTTTCCCCACAACAAATTGGCGACTCCACTGGGGAAATCTGTTTAGTCATTTTATTTTTGTTTCTATCATTGTTTGTTTCATAGACTTGACAGCAACAATCGAACTGCATCTGCTATTCCCGGATGCAAAGTAGACAGTTGCTGCTTTGATCCAATCACTGGACTTGTCTATGATCTGAACAATGGACTCACAAATGATTTGATGATCCTTTGTGATAGATCTTAGTACCCCCTCAAAGCATCCCTTTGATTGCACCTTGCTTGTTGCTTTTATTTGGCCTAAAACAGTGAATTAAATAGCAATCTGTGACCCAGAACCTGTGAGAAACGAGAGTTTCTCCTTCAGCACAGACCCAGTGAAGGGATTCTGCATTTCAACGCAGGTCCCGTGAAGGTTACCTACGCTGAATGTCAAAACCCCTGTGTTGAGGTTGCGCTGAACCAGTTTGCCCTTGTGCAGCTGGGGTTCTCTACTCTGTTTTGCCTTGTTTTGATCTCTGATTTTTGCAGCCTGTAACCAGCATAGGTACCAGTCTGATAACTCCTTTTCTCTGCTTAGATTCCGCCTCCTTTTGTAAAAAAAGACTGTGAGTGTTTTTATGTGTTTGTGGCATCATTTGCAGTTTTCCTTTGCATGAGTAAAATAATCATCCTGTAGCCCTTGATTCAGATCTGTTGATTGTGATCTTAGAAGAGAGTTCATTGGCTGTTTGCAGATTGATTATACATTTACTCTTGCTTATTGGTTTGATTTTGTCTCTTTTAAGTGTCAAAACAAGTATTCATTTCGAAAATCGTTAAGTGTTGTAATCTCTTCTACCCTCTCTGATTTCGAAAAAAGTAAACTTGTTTGTATTTGTCATTTAAAAGCAAATTCAAAGTTGTACAAAAAGCTTTCTTTGTAGGCATCAATACTAAGAAAGCGGAAAACAAACACATGCATTGTGCATTTGCATTTGATAGTTTGCATGATTGATTTAGGAAAAGTGCATTAGAGTGTGTTGATTGCTCTTTGAGAAAAGATGGTGTCTTTCTTTTCCCTTAGTAGCTAGGATTTTCAAAGTTGAAAAGATATAAAGCTTGCTTATCATCTTTAGACTGCATTTAGGAATTGTATCATACATCTCGTGGTGAACCTTGAAAGGCAAACTTCTAAAAAGATCAACCTAAAATAAATTGAATGAACTTAACAACACTTTGCAACATAACGCACAACATAGAGGTCTAGGCTAGAGACATGTTCCGGCATCGTTAAGCCTGGTGACTGTCGATCTCGTGGATGGTGGGTGATTCCTCCTGAGGGACGATAGCGCCAGTACGGATTGTGCTCCCACGTACCGTCGTGTATATATTGGGAGACCCCTATAGGCATAAAACCTTTATTCTTAGGAAGCTGTGTCGACCACCCTACTGATTGCAATGCACTAAACACAACATTCAGGAAGATCGACCGCCCGTACCCTAAAAAGTATTCTGCGGTTTTGCGAAAATTTTGGCACACCCTCTGCCTAGAACTCCAGAGCAGTTCCTTTTGGCCTTTTTCAGACTCTATAACGGAAAAAGTCCATCCGAGCATTTGTCACTTCGGGCTCGTTAAAACATCGAAGGAGACTAGAGTCATCTTTAGCTTTTTCTCGACTCTTTAAAACTGAAAAAGCAAGTTGTGTCTAAGTGTCGTTAAAAATTTATTTTAAACGGAACAATCACCCTTATTCCTGCGTTGATCTTTAGGTTGAAAAAATGGAGCACACCAACCAAGGAATTCCCCTGGATGGAAATCCTAGTCCCTTCTCCTCTTGGGGAGATGTTGGTGCGCCCCACATGGCCACATTGTCGCTTCCAGGACTAACAATTGGCCTGCCAGTCTGGCTCTTTTCAACCAATGTCGTTCAGAACACCACCATTCCTGAACGGTCGAGTCAACAGTTAGACCAGACCAGAGTTGCCAACCAACCTTCTACCTCATCTAACTCTTCCTCTCCTCCTTCCTCTTCGCTTGACGGAACTGGTAAAGCAAAAAACCAAGTTCCTAAGGAGAAGAAGGAAAAGAAGAAGAAAGAGAAGAAGAAGGAGGAGCTAAAGGCGACTGGGGGCAAACAAGTGTCGTCTGACAAAAATCCACACACAGCACTGACCAGGCCTAAATCGCCATGTGTCATATGCAAGGGAGACCATTTCCACAGAGATTGTCCCTGCATCCCTCAGATACTAAGGGACTGGTCTCCCCGTTTGCACAATTCAGTAGGATCAACCTCTGATAGCCATGTTGACTGCTCACCGTCGACTAGTGAAAGTGAAGTCCCAGGACAGAGAGGGAAAGCTAGATTTCCCTGTAAACTGTGTGAAGGCGACCACGCCATCCACCGTTGTCCCTTCTTAGACGAGGCTAAAAGAGTTTTGGAAGATCGCCTGGTTTTACCAGTGCAACTTCCTCCTGGATATCAAAAACTCCTCCCAAGTCCTTCACTAGTCGAAAACCCGGCTGGCCCGCCCAGGTGGTCAGCCGAAGCACCTATCATTGAAGATAAACCGTCTGGATCCATGCCTGATGAAAGTCAAAAGGTTGATACGGCAGTTGACCCGGTTTTTCCTTCAGAGGCTCTATCTTCGAATGATACCATCACAGAGGAGAATAAAGACGACACAGTCCAAATTCTCTTCATCAACACTGACTCCGACGAACACGGGGGCAATGCACCCATTCCTTTATCGCAGGAAGGAAGTTCGTCAGAGTCATACCCGGCCGTCTATTCTGTCCCACCACCAAGCAACCTGGTTGTGTCCTTTGACTGGAACCAACTAGGCAGACCCCGGTTGCCAGCAAGCATACCATTCAGAATTATCGTTCAAATATACAGAATGGTAATGGCTGGCACTATCATTGATGAGGGGGCATCTGTGAGTATCCTTTCCTCTATTGCTTGGAAAGTGCTTGGTTCGCCAGCGCTTTTGCCTGAAATGAGAAATCTATCAGGCTTTGATAAAGGAACCAGTCGACCTTTAGGGATCCTCCCCAATGTGCCTATCATATTGAAAGGGAAAACCGTTCAAATGAACGTGATGGTCGTTCAAGGACCCTTGGATTATAACCTACTCCTTGGACGAGACTATATATATTGCATGGGGGCCCTCGTCTCCTCACTCTTTAGAGTAATGTGTTTTCTGCATGAAGGAAGAGTGGTCAAGCTCGTGGACCAACTTTCATTTCCCAGATCACTCATCGCAAATAGTCATATACCATCCCTAAATGGTCTCTTCACGCAAGAAGTGTCTCAACCCACGGTCTGTCCTCCTAATGAGCGCGAGTAATCCGGGAGGATATGACTAGAACCTAGGGGGCATGCGTCCTGGTTTGCTTCGGCAGGAAAACTTTGGGTATAGAGTAGGTTTCCATGGGAGAATATGACTAGTCTGTACCCCGTCCATCTAGGAAGAGGGGTTATTCTAGAATAAGATTCTTTTGTCAAAGTTATGTGAGTTGGCGGGCATCGTCGCTCACCTTTGTCTATTTCGGTAGACATTGCTGAGGAAGTGTTTTGTTTGAAAGATTAACGAGACAATATTTGGGTAACCTGAAAGAGGTAGGCCTCTCTCGGTGAAACGAATGTTTTGACGGAAATGAAGTAGAGGTAACCTTGAAATCATACTTTATACCTGGGGGCATGCAAACCTTTTGGAGTACAAGCAAGGGGAGGCTATTTATTTTTTAAATTTTTAGGTCCTCCCTTTAAACCTGTAGGTCTAACCCTTTAAACTCGTAGGATTAGTCGTTTCCGAACTTGCATAACGAAAGGATCCGGGGCAAAGCTTCGTGAGCCGAATGTCAAAGCCAACACTGGCTACCTGCATTGAATGTCAAAGGGAACACTAGCTACCTGCGCTGAACGAGAATGGACAAGTGGCAAGCTCATTTCTCAAGGTGTCAAAACCCAGGAAGCTTCCAAAATGACACTTGCCTCAGGGAATTCAACTGGTGATGAGTAAGAGGTTCCAAATCTCCAAGTGGAAGCAAGAACCTCCAAGTGGACTCAAGAACTGAAAGAGGGAGAGGACACTAGTCAGGTCTCAAGCTGACTCATCCTCTCTCCGAACATCTATATATGGATCTCTCCTCCATGAGATCTGGGGGCTGGAATTTTTTTATTGCAAAGAATTGTTGTTGGTTTGAGATTGGAATCAGTGGGTGCTTAATGCTTTGAAGGGGGTGAAGATAGGAATTCCATTTGCTGGGAAGGAGATGCTGGATTGGAGCCCTTTGGGTTGTATCTCTTCCTAAACCTTGTTATTCATCAATAAAGCTATCTTGGTTTCTCCTATATACTGATGTATTTTTGATGTATGATTGCATTAGTATGTTTAGTTTATTTCTAATCCTGAACTAGTTATGAATATGAATCCATGTCTTGTGTAGTGTTCTCCTCTTGTGATCTTGCAGAAACCTCTTGAAGTTGGGCGAGCGAGAAGGCAAGTAGCTGGGAACTCTCCAAGAGAAGAGAAGCCGGATCGAGGGACAAACGGAAGGCACCGGTTAGTCCATCCATCTCTCTCTTCATTCTTAATTCATAAAGGAAGAATACTAGAATAGTTGTCTCTGTTTGTTGCTAAGGCACTGTCACACCTTAGGTGGATAGGATCGTCCTGCATAGGCATTTTTCCCCACAACATTGAGCTTGCAACTTTGTTCTGCATCTGTGTTGTCAACAACCTTCCTCTTACATTCATTGCATATGGTATGCTGCCTTCAGTGGTTGTTCATGATGATGCTCGTTGTGATGATGTTTTCGTCATATCTTGATTTCCTTGTCTATGAACAACTTGATGTCTTTGTGGGTAGGAAAGTCCATAGACATTTGATCAACTGCATCCCCAAGTGTGCTCTGAAAGGTGTCTTCAACTCTCCTCTCTTGGAAACCATTGTACCTATACTATGGGGATGCAGATGAACACCTGTGATACCTGGAGACATGGAAATGCTCATGGCAAGCAATCCATCATTCGAAAACCAAAATGAACATGAGAACTGACTTGCAGCATACCTATGTGACTGATCATGAAGATTGTGCAATTTCTGTCGGGAGGTTGGGAGACTAACTGCCAAGACTGTGCAAGGCATAGTCTAGGCTTCTGGGAGGCTGACTAACTACAGGAAATGTGCAATGCATAGTCCAGTCTAGTTTCTGACTACTGGAATTGTGAAATGCGCAATCTCAACTGGCAATGGTTGCAAGCTCAGTGACTGCATTACGTAATTTTCTAGGCCAGCAGTTACTGTCCCTTAGAATTACACAATGCAAGATTGGAGGACAATCACTGGGAAGAAATGTGGATTTCCTGAGAGGAAGATAGAGCTTTCCCTCTCAGGATTGCGTAATGTTGTCTTGGTGAGGCACAGTCCGGGCCAAGGCTGCCCAGACTTGCCAACGGGAAACTGAAAGCGAATGTGAATGCGAATGAATGGAGATATTGAGTGTAAGCATAAGTGAATGATCATACATGCAAACGGTGGATGACATATTTAGAAAATTGAACAGCATGCATGTGGGTGAGGCAAGTCACCAAATCGACGACCATTTGTGAAAAACAGTTTCATGCATGCGACAATAGTGAGATGTTAACAAAACCTAAAACGATGCTAGTACAAGCTAGTATGTATCAAAATTATAGCAAGCGCTCACTAAAATCAAGCAGACATCATTCATATGAAGTGAAAAACGAAAAGTGCCAGAAATGCAAAACAAGACATGGAAAGCGGGCTTACCCCAAAACAGTTGAGTTGAATGTTGCAATGGCTCCTAAATGCGATGTGGTATGTTTGAGATGGAAGGTTGATATTAGGAATGAGCTCTACAACATTTGGTTCATGAGTTTTGATAAAATCGAATATGTGACGCGCATGCCACAAATCTAGGAAGAGTGACACTTGGTGGGAGGTTTCCGAGATGATCCTTGCATGCAACCTCCAGCTGCTAAAAGTAGATCCCTTAATAAAGGGATGCCTTAGCCTGCTTCCTTGGGAGAAGCATCCCATGCATGCAAATCAGTTTTTCTTGGTCTCGGAGGGAACCGGCCAACTCAACTGCACATGCAAGAGGCTGCTCAACTGCTAGGAGAAAATGTGCATTTCTAGAAGGGAGTTGGGCTGGCTGCTGAGGGGATTTGCGCAATTTCTAGGTAGGGCAGCTAACTACTGCCCGGGATTGTGCAATGCCTGGGCTGAGCAACCTTGCTGGGAGGAATTGCGCAATTTTCTGGATGAAGCCTGACAGGTAGAATTGCACAATTCTGGATACCAGCAAGCTGCCAAATAGAATTGCGCAATTGTTGGAGGGAAGGCTAGTTTCCCACTAGAATTGCACAATTTCATGAGGGAGCTGCTCAGCCTGCAGTTGGACCAAGTCTAGAGGGATAGCCTATGAGGGGCATGTAACAAGCTATGATGGACAGGCTATCATTCTACAAGAAAATCATTAAAGCTTGTGTACTTGACGAAGCAAGACATGCTGCTATGAAAGGTTGGTAGGGAGGCTCCAAATCAAAGCTAAGGAAAAATTTTGGAGGGTGGTTACAACCGCTACAACACTTGGTGACACATTGGTAGAACTTGAGCTCTCTGAATGGACCTTGTTCAAGAAAAACAAGTCTAACACCTCCATAAGTATTGTTCAGTGCTCAGTTCGTCTTGGTTTCATGTTGGCTCGATTGTAAGATGTAGCATCTTCCAAGATTCTGGTCATTTGACACATATTCCAAGCTAAGGAAACATAGTTGTTTCGAATTGGCTTGAGGGGTGTATTGGTGCACAAGCAGTATAGTCATCAGAGTCTTAGTTTCATCTCTGGTGTTGCTCTGCTACTAGCAGGCCTGGACAGTACCCTGGCGGAGTCACATAGGAACACAAGCATGGCTCCGCTACCAGTGAGCCTGGTCAGTACCTCGTCAGAGTTACTTGCATCACCTCATTGCACAGGAAGACTTTCTCTTCTTTTGCCTTATTTATTTTAATTTTTTCAAACTTTTTTCACTTTTTCATTTTTTTCATTTTTTCATCTTTGTAACTATGCACAACACTTATTCATTTCAGAGGCAGAAGAGGGATCTCGAATTATTGAGAGCAGAAGAGGTTGTTCTTGTAGAGAAGTAGTTTATTATACCTTTGATGTGCTTGTTAAGGTTTCCCCCTCACCTTACTCTACTTGACTAAGCTGACAAGGGTTAACCCAAAAACAATTGACTAGAGTAGGTGATACTAGTTAGTGCGCAAGCGTTGTGTTCTCACCAAGGTTCACTTTGAACAATACGTATTTTCCATCGACGTATCATGGACTAAAAGTAACAGGTTCTTCATATAGAGGCAGGATGATAGATAACCAAGTAGTAATAGTTTCAATAGGCCTCTTATACCTTTCCCAGCTTGTTTCAAGAGTAATGCATGGTTTCATGCAAAACTAACCTACGAATAAAAACAACAAAGCAAAGCAAAAGCATAAGTAAATGAAAAAGCAAAGCGAGTAAGAAAACAAACAAGCAAGAAAACAAACACACAAAGAAAGAAACAAACATGCATGCAAGCAAACAACTCAAAAGCAAACACTACTCCTACTCCTAATCTAATAGTGCATGGGCCATCTCACATGAAGTGATTCTTCCAATGCAGCCGTCGGCACATTGGTAGACCCATGTTGGTGAAAGAATGGTTCGCGAACAAGACAGCTCTGTGAACCAGCAAACAAGAAAGATGTAACAGTGAACACAAACACACTCTGAGCTTAAAAGCGTCCACAGAACAAAAATGAGTGAAAGCACATGACATGCATTTTGTGGAGTTTCCATGGTGATGTGCTACACTGCGTGCAGATGTTGAGTGTATGCATTCTCTTGACAGTGACATGCAAGAAAACGTGAGAGAGGTATACCACTTACATTGTGCATGTGTGCTTGTTGTGTAAGATCCCTCCAATGCATGAGCGATAGGGTCGTGTATTTCGAGTGGAGGAAGTGAAATCTGGTTGTTTGGTTGATCTTGAATGCAAAGCATAGAGTGATGAGGAGCCTTGACTGTTTCAACAATTTCCTGACCGGAAGTGAAACCAACCTCAAGACAGCAATGGCTTGACATAACCATCAGCTCAGGCTGAAGCACCTCGACAGTTTGCGGGGTTTCGACTTCGTTGACAGATAGGTCATCGTAAGACAATGTCTTGGACAGATTAACAATGATTGAATCAACATCGCGATCGGATGAGGAAGCGGATAGATCACAACAACCAAGATCAGAAAATTTAGGATGTTTTTCGGCATCCTCATTGTTGGGTTGTGTTATATTCTTTCCATGACTAACCGACGTAGTGAACCGGGGGATTAGAGGAGGGGCAGAGCCCCCCCTTCATTGCACTGATTACGTAACCGGGGGGGTCACAAGGGGGGTAGAAGCCCCCCTTGTCCGAGGGGTTTGAGGGGAACGGGTAGCCCCCTCTACGGGGTCTGGGGCAGTGGCCCAGGAAAATTCTTTTTTGGACCCTATATTAGGTTGGGCGGACCTACCTATGGTTTTGTGCATGATTTTCACACATGGTTTTGGACGTGATGGTTTTCAGTCCATGGTTTTGGATGCAATGGTTTTCGGTCCATGGTATTGAATGCTTTGGCATGTATAAATATGTATTGTAACATTGAAAGGAACATAATGAAAAATCAAGCTGGTAGTCCCAGTTTTGGGATCCAGTGGGAAAATCTTTGTGTTTTATGTGATATGCTCTAACATTGTTTATTTTCTGTGTTTTAGAATTTGTATGCAGGTAATTTCTGTACGGGGTTAAAACCTACATTTGGTATCAGAGCTATTTTGGCTTCAAGCGGACGCCTTTATTGTTGAGGGGTTTTTCTTGGGCCTGTGGTAGACCTTCTTTAATGGGAGATCTGCAAGATCGATTCTAGTGGTAAAAGAAGATGGCGAGTAGTGGAAAGATAGAGATCGAGAAATTTAATGGTCAGAGTTTTGAGTTGTGGAAACTCAAGATGGAGGATCTATTGGTGGATAAAGATCAGTGGATCGCGGTAGATCCGGGTACTAAACCAATAGGAGTGACCAATGAAGAATGGAAGAAGTTGGATTGGAAGGAAAAGAGCACAATACGATTGTGTGTCTGAGATTCAATATTGATGAATGTATTACGGGAAGCTACAGCAAAGGCTTTGTGGGACAAGTTAGGGACTTTGTACCAATCTAAGTCTCTAGTGAATAAACTGTTCCTACGGAAAAAGTTGTATAACCTGTGAATGAAAGATGGAGACTCGATGACAGAGCATATAAATGCATTTAATACTATGGTAAGTTAGTTATCATCTGTTGATATCAAAATTTCAGATGAAGATAAGTGCATTAGTTTTTTGTGTTCTCTACCAAATTCGTGGGATAGTCTGGTTATTGCAATAGGTAGTAATGCAACTGCCTTGCAGTTTGATGAAATAGTCTCATCCTTACAAACGAAGGAGATGAGATTGAAAAACATGGAGAGCCAGAATGGTGATGCCTTGTTGTATGAGAATGGACCCAGAACAGAAACAAAAATAATTCATCGAGTGGGAGATCTAAATCTAGAGGGAGATCTAAATCTCCAGGAAAACCTATAAAGGTGGTGTGCTGGAAATGCGGAAAGGAAGGGCTACAAAAGGGACTGTAAATCTAAAGCTACTGACAAAGGAAAGGGATCTAATGATGCTCCTTCTGCAGAGGTGAAAACCACCTCAGATGAAGGTGGGGATGTGTACTTGGCTTCTTCAAGTACACATGTATATCATGAGGCATGGTTGATTGACTCAAGTGCATCCTTTCACTTCACTCCCCATAGACAGTGGTTCTGTGAGTATGAGAAATACGATGGTGGTGATGTCTTCTTAGGGGATGATAGGAAGGCTAGAATCTTTGGTTGTGGAAAAGTAAAGTTGAAGTTGCAAGGTGGAAGGGCTAGAACACTTCCGGGTGTTCTGCATATTCCTGCATTAGCCAGAAATCTAATTTCTGTAAGCAAGTTGGATGATGCAGGTGTAAAAATAGCGTTCGAGAAGGATACCTGCAAGATGGTTTGGGGAGCACTAGTATTGATGCTGTGACTTCAGATTGGAACTCTGTACATGCTGCAAGGTAGCAATGTCGTTGATGGGTGCAATAGTTCTGTGGTTCCTAAAAGTGGAGAAGAAAATCTAGTGGTCTCTAGAGAGAAGACCATGTTGTGGCATCAAATGCTTGGACATATTAGAGAGAAGGGCCTTCGAATACTTCATGGTAAAGGTATAGTAGAAGGTATGAGTAATAGCTCTTTGGATTTTGATTTCTGTGAAAATTGTGTATACGGGAAGCAGAATCGGGTGAGTTTCCCCTCTGGTGGTAAGAGGGCGAAACAGATATTAGAGCTTGTGCACGATGATGTGTTTGGACCTATGAAGGTTCCATCATTGGGTAAGTTTGTGTACTATGTATCATTTATAGATGAATTCTCAAGGAATACATGGATATATTTCCTTAAGAATAAATCTGAAGTCATTGACAGGTTTAAAGAATTTAAGGCTCTGGTGGAATACTAGACAGAGAAGAAGATAAAGGTGCTGAGGACCAATAACGGTGGAGAGTTTTGCATTAAGGAATTTGAAGAATTCTGTAAGAAGTGTGGTATAGCATAGCAGAAGACTACTTCATATACACCTAAGCAAAATGGAGTTGCAGAAAGAATGAACAAGACATTGATGGAAAGGGCAAGAAGCATGCTCAGTGGTGTCGGGTTAGGACAAGAATTCTAGGCAGAGGTTGTGGAGACAACATGCTACCTGGTCAACAGATCACCTTCATCAGCGTTGGAGGATAAGACTCCACAAGAGGTATGGACTGGTAAGAAACCCTCTCTTTCACATCTGAGGGTATTTGGATTTCATGCATATGTACATGATCCAAAGGAGAAACAAATCAAGTTGGATAGTAAATCTGAAAAGTGCATCTTTCTTGGGTATAAGGATGGTTTAAAAGGTTATAAGCTTTGGAACCCAGTAACAAGGAAGGTTGTGTACAACCGAGATTTGGTAATCAAAGAGGTAAAAGATGTTATTAAACATGAAGTCCAACCAAAGGAACTTGAGAAGATAGAGTTTGAGCTAAAGGAGGAAGAATCAGACTCTATAGCAGAGGAGGAATCAAAAGATGAAGAGCCATAAACTCCGAGTGTGAGAAGATCAGTTTGAGAAAGAAGGCAGCCATAAAGGTATAGTCCATCTACTTTCTATTCAAATTTTGCTTTACCTATTATTGATGACGATCCCAGAACTATGAAGGAAGCAGTAGATTCAGAGGATGGAAAACTCTGGAAAGAGGCCATGGTTGATGAAATGGCATCTTTGCACAAAAATGAGGCTTGCGATCTAGTGGAGTTGTCAGCTGGAAGGAAACCCATTGGTAGCAAATGGGTGTTCAAGAAGAAGACAAATGCAAAAGCAAAGGTGGAGAAATACAAAGCTTGGTTGGTAGAAAAAGGTTATTCCCAGGTGTCGGGAATTGATTTTGGTGATATTTTTTCTCCTGTTGCCTAGGTAGCTTCTATTATATTACTTTTATCTATTGTTGCTGCTTTTGATTTTGAGGTAGAATAGATGGATGTGAAGACAACATTTCTTCACAGGGATCTGGAAGAGGAGATCTACATGAAGCAACCTGAACGCTTGCGGTGAAGGGTAAGAAAGAATTGGTATGCAAGTTAAATAAGTCTCTGTATGGGTTAAAACAATCACCAAGGATGTGGTATCAGAAATTTGATACATTTATACGGGGATATGGCTTCACTAGAAGCAAATTAGATCACTGTGTGTATTTTAAATTAATTAGTGGTCATGTTATTTATCTGGTGTTGTATTTGGATGATATGTTGCTAGTTGGAAATGACAAAGAAATTATCCAGGATTTGAAGACCCAATTGTCGTCCAAATTCGACATGAAAGATCTTGGTGCTGCAAACTGTATTTTGGGCATGGAAATTAAAAGAGATCGGGCAAAGAGGAAGCTCTAATTAAACCAGAGGAAGTATGTCGAGACAATATTGCAGAGGTTTAATATGCAGGATAGTAAACCAATGAAGGTTCCTATTCCTATAGGTGTAAATTTATCTGATGAACAGTGTCCCAAACATAAGAAGAGGAAGAGGATATGTCTTGTGTTCCATATGCAAGTGTAGTCAGTACCCTGATGTATGTGATGGTATGTACTAGACCAAACATTTCACATGTAGTGGGAGAATTGAGCAGGTTTATGTCAAAACCAAGGAAGGAGCATTGGACAACAGTGAAGCAGGTTTTCAGGTATTTGTGTGGCACTAGTGATTATGGTTTGTGCTACCAAGGAAGACCAGGATTGAACAAAGTTTTGGATATCCATGGCTTTGTTGATGCGGACTGGGCTGGAGATCTAGATCAGAGAAGATCTACAAGTGGGTATGTGTTTAACCTATTTGTAGGTGCAGTCAGTTGGATGAGTAAGAAACAATCTGTAGTGGCACTATCAACTACAGAGGCAGAATACATGGCAGCCACTCATGCAAGCAAGGAAGTATTTTGGTTGCAGAGATTGTGTTCAAGTATGGGGTTAGTATAGGGAGCTATAAGGATAGACTGTGACAACCAAAGTGCAATTTTCTTGGCAAAGAACCCTACTTACCATTCAAAGACAAAGCACATTGATGTTTAGTATCATTGTATGATGGATATGATAGAAGAAAAAAAGTTGTAGCTGGTAAAGGTGGACACTTTGAAGAATATTGTAGATGCATTGACAAAATTTGTTATTCTGAGAAGTTCTCCTGGTGTAGAGAAACAATGGGCGTTTCAGGGCTGGAAAAATGACTAAGCTCTCCTGTGGACCCCTATGGAAAGAAAACAACAAGTGGGAGAATGTTGGGTTCTGTTATATTCTTTCCACGACTAACCTACATAGTGAACTTGGGGGGTTAGAGGGGGGCAGATCCCCCCCTTCGTTGCCTGATTGTACAGCAAGAGGGTCACAGGGGGGGCAGCAACCCCCCTATCCAGGGGGTTTGAGGGGGGCATGTAGCCCCCCTCTACGGGGTCCGGGGCGGCGGCCCAGGAAATTCTTTTTTTGGACACTATATTAGGTTGGACAGACCTACCTATGGTTTTGTGCATGATTTCGCACATGGTTTTGGACGTGATGGTTTTTAGTCCATGGTTTTGGACGCGATGGTTTTCTGTCCATGGTATTGAATGCTTTGGCATGTATAGATATGTATTGTAACATCGAAAGGAACATAATGAAAAATCAAGCTGGTAGTCCCGGTTTTGGGATCTAGTGGGAAAATCTTTGTGTTTTATGTGTTGTGCTCTCACATTTTTTATTTTGTGTTTTAGAATTTGTATGCAGGTAATTTTTGTACGGGGTTATAACCTACACTCATGATTTGATGAATTTGGCAGAGGGGTAGATGGGAAGCAAAGATGTTCACCCTCTGTGTTTTCAGGAATGATAATTGAAAAATTGGATAGATTTTTTGAGGAAGATGTGTCCTCTCCGCACTATAATGACAGATTGACATCCAATGTGTCCTGTGAATGATCAGAAGTAGAAACATCTGGAAATGATTTTTCACAAGGGAAATCAGCAGTGACAGAATCACAAGGGATGTGAAGATAAAGTGGATGAGGTGCGGTCGAAAGGGAGTCATCCTTCACCGCGGGTTCTTCTTTAGATTCCCGCATGCACTCATCATGAATGATGGCACAGGTTGGCTGCATAACACCAACTCTGTCGACAAATTGATCCTCGTTCACAACAGGTGAGGTGTCTGGAATGAGAGAACACAAGACAGTACAATCCAGAGGATCAACAGAACGTGAGGATAGAGATTGAGGGAATGAATCCACATGACAACCAATAAGTTTTCAAGCCAAATCTGTGCAGATATCAAGAGTAGGTGGGGTGCGAGGATGTGACAGTTCAACAAAGGTGTGTGCATGATCTTCCACATCACTCTGTAGTGGTGGAGTTGTTTGATGAGGTGAAGGTAGATAGTCACTTGTGACAGCAACAATGCCTACCTATGATTGCTTAGCTCCATCACCGAAGTGTGCTGAGCAAGGTTTGGATATGTGAAGAAGATACTCAAATCTTCCATCGAGAAATTCCCAATCAATATCATCTTTGAGGAATCGGTATGCAAGATTGCAAAAGCGTGTGTAAAATTATTCAACGATTCATCGAGTGCTTTTCGTAATTCCAGAATTTCTTTATTGAGTGATTTATAGTTAAAGTGATTGAAAGCATAGTCTATCTCTACGACCAGATGATCAAGAGAATGAATAGATTTTTCAGGCAGCATCACAAACTAGTTGATTGGGTGCCCTCGAAGCATGTAGATGAACAGCGTGCAGCTCATGTATTCTTCAAAGAATCCATGTCTTTCGCATGAGCCTATAATGTTGACCACATGCCTAACCAAGGCTACGTGGCCTCCACCATCATATGTTTTATGAGACCAGTTATCTGAGAGATTTTCCAAGATAATGAAGTCGTTTCCATAAGACATACATTCCGGAAGAGCAACTCTATGGTTAGTCATGATAGATGTGTAGAGATTCAAAATAGATGTGAGGACTCATCTTGTCACCTGGCCCTCCTTATAGCGCCAAAATGTTGATGGTGCTAGACCTTCCAACATGTAAGGGAATATCCCTGGTAAGAAGTCCCAATTAGACCTCAAACCGTTTGGTGTAGGAGTCCCAGCAGTAGGTCGTGCGGTAACGCCTTGACCATGATTTTTCACGGAGGCAAGTAAGATGCCCCTGTTGGTAGCAAGGGTGTGAGAGCTACAATAAGTCAAGGAAGGTGCATGAGAGGTTCTAACACACTGAGGGTGAGGTGAGTGTGCCCCTTTGAAACCTGTAATAGTACACGGCTTGGAAGGGAACACACGAGTAAATATGCATCATAGCATGGAAGGCAAGTTAGCAAACAATCCAAAGTGATGGTTAAACTAACAACACATTTCATAAATATTCATACATACATACATAGATAGCTATACATACATGCGTAAGCAAACCAATACATATATCATTTAGAGTAAACCAGATAGCATAGAATACAATACAACATATGCATGAAATGTTCTGACTCTTTTTATATTAAGAAGTGTAAGTTCCAATCATACAATACATCCATGTCCAACCACTAGTTCCGATAGCGAAACATTACAGCCACAACTGCCTGCTCCTCCAAAGAGATATACTAGCTTTGTGCAGTGGAGAATCTAAGGCTTGTTACAATAGTATCCAAGCTCTCTCCAAGATAGTCTTATCCGAACCTTGGCTAACAAAAATCCTTTACAATGAGTTATGAGGTTCTATTTATAGCAAAGGGTGGGGTGACCCTTGACATTCCCCTTTGTGAAATTTCATCTATCCTCATGACTCTTCATCTACTCTATGGCTATTACATCCAACTATTGACACTCGAACTTCCACTTTACAAGACATTACATTACAATGCAAACGTGCCCATGTGAGACAAAATGGCTTGAGCAAGCCATGCAAGACATCACTGACACTCAATCCATTATGGTGATACCAATTCTTCGGCATGCTTGTGATGGTCAAGGTGGTTAGTTGATGCCAAGCTTAGTTGTCCGTAATGGTGTGCATGCACTCCATGGTGACATCTTGCTAAATCGAATCTTTCCCTCATTGCATCTGGGTGCATTGGTGTGGCTCCTCCATACAACTCATCTTCTAACATGTGCATGGTTTTCTTGGGTGCGCCCAAACTGACAACACACTGATGCATAGTGTTCATGAGTGTTGGTGGTCATGCGCACCAACTGTCAACTACATGTTCAGCACTAGTTGGACTTGCTTCATGTCTTTTCCTCAGTGAGTGTGTTGAATGGGTGGGATCGCATGCATGTGCACGATGACATGCATGATGCTAAATTCCCTTGCATGCGATCAACAACACTGCTCACCATGTCTTCTCCGTACCAGCTGTTGGGATGGATCTTTAACTTGTATGAGCATAGTTTCATCCGTTAGTGCATGTTGCACCTGTTGTTGTACCTATTCTTCCTTGAGTTACCGCTTGAGCACATGCAACTCCTTCTATATTCCGTTCTCTACCTTTTCATGATTTTCATGTTACGCCGTCACCTCATAGCTTGAGTCTCCAAAGTGGCTTTCACCACAAGTGGATCTACTTGAGCTTGCAACTTTGTTTGACCTATATGTTGCCAACAACCTTCCTCTTACATTCGTTGCATCTAGTATGCTGCCTTCAGTTGTTGTTCATGATGTTGCTCGTTGTGATGTTGTTGCTGTCATATCTTGATGTCCTTGTCTACGAACAACTTGATGTCTTCGTGGGTAGGCAAGTCCATAGACACTTGATCAACTGCATCCCCAAGTGTGCTCTAAACAATGTCTTCGACTCTTCTCTCTTGGAAACCATTGTACATGTACTACGGAGAGGCGGATGAACACCTATGATTCTTGGAGACATGGAAACACTCATGCCAAGCAATCCTTCAGTCAAAAACCAAAATAAACTTGAGAACTGAAGTGCAACATATTGGTGTGACTAATCATGAAGGTTGCGTAATTTCCACCAGGAGTTGGGAGACTAACTTCCAAGACTTCGTAAGGCACAGTCTAGGCTACTGGGAGACTGACTGACTGGAACTGCGCAATACACAGTCCACTCTAGCTGTTGACTACTGGAATTGTGCAATGTGCAATCTCAACTGGCAATGGTTGCAGCCTTAATGACTGCATTGAGAAATTTTCTGGGCCAATAGTCATTGTCCATCATAACTGTGCAATGCAAGACTGGAGGACAGTCGCTGACCAGAAATGCGTATTTCCCAGGAAGAAGATAGAGCCTTCCCTCTTAGGATTGCACAATGTTGTCTTGGTGAGGCATAGTCTGAGCCAAGGTTACCCAGACTCCCCGACGGATAACTAAAAGCGAATGTGAAAGTGAATGCATGGAGATACTGAGTGTAATAATTAGTGAATGATCATGCATGCAAACAGTGAATGATAGATTCAGAAAATGGAACATCATGCATGTGGGTGAGGCGAGTCACTAAATCGGTGGCCATTTTTGAAAAACACTTTCATGCATGCGACAGTAGTGAGATGTTAACAAAAAATGAAACAGTGCTAATACAAGCTAGTATGTATCAAAACGACAGCAAGCGCTCACTAAAATCAAGCAGAAATCATTCATATGAAGCAAAACACCAAAAACGCCAGAAATGAAACACAAGACATGGGAAGCAGGCTTACCACAAAACAGATGAGTTGAATGTGCCGACGGCTCCTAGATGTCATGTGGGATGTCAGGGCTGCAAGGTTGATGTTAGGAATGAGCTCTGCAATGTCTGATTCATGAGTTTTGATCAAATCGAAGATGTGACGTGCATGCCACAAATCTAGGAAGAGCGACACTTGGTGGGAGGTTTTCGAGATGATCCTTGCATGCAACCTCCAGCTGCAAAAAGTAGATACCTGAATAAAGGGATGCCTTAGCATGCTACCTTGGGAGAAGCAGCCCATCCAAATCGTTTTTTCTCGGTCTCGGAGGGAGCTAGTCAACTCAACTGCCCAGGGGATTTGAGCGATTCCTAGGCAGAGCAGTTGACCACTGCCCAGGATTGTGCAATTCCTGGGCTGAGCAGCCCTGCTGGGAGGAATTGCGTAATTTTCTAGATGAAGCCTGACTGGTAGAATTGTGGAATTTTGGAGCCCAGCGGGCTACCAGACAGAATTGCACAATTTTTGGAGGGAAGGTTGGTTGCCCTCCATAATTGCACAATTTCTTGAGGGAGTTTCTCAGCCTGCAATTGGACCAAGTCTGAAGGAACAACCTGTGAGGGGAATGCAACAAGCTTTGATGGACAAGCTGTCATTCTGTAAGAAAATCATTGAAGCTCGTGTACATGACGAAGAAATACATGTTGTTGTGAAAGGTTGGTAGGGAGGCTCCAAAACGAAGCTAAGGAAAAAAATTGGAGGGTGGTTGAAGCCGCTACAACATACTTGAACAATGAAAATTTCACATCCCTTTTTGCTACACCACTTCAACTGCATCACAATTATTTTCCTAATTATCACTGGCTTCCTCTTCCCTTGCAACATCACTCTTTCTCTATTGTTATTAAGATATTTGATTGAATTGTTAAAGAAATAAACTTTTGTATTGTGCCTTACCAATGAATCCATTCTCATTAATACATCGTCTGAACCCAATGGTAGTAGGTTCAAGTTGAATGAGGTAGGAATATTTTCCATTACAACTAGACATGTTCTTACCACATGCTCAACTCACTTCTTAGTTGTGCTCTTCAATGCACACATCTCTATAATTGATGGACTTACATAATTGAAATTTGAGCCATGATCAATTGAAATGGAAACAAATTGGTTGTTTATCATACCTTCCATTTCAAACCACTAAGGCTTGGTGATTGGCCTTCCTATTGTCCAATGTTTCATATATGTGTGGTATGATCTGAGCCACATCATTTACTGTCTCGACTTCTCATAAATTGTACAGTATTGTATGATTCCTCTATAGCTGAGGACAATCCATTCGTAGGTGGTCTTCCCCATAATTTTAGTGCTCTATGGGTTTTCTCCTGAATCCATCTATTTCGCATCTTGAACGCTTAGAGAACTGGTCTCAACTAGAAATAGTGGGTTTATGTTGAAAATCACCTCTTCTATATGTAGTGAAGATTACATTTCTACCTTCTTGGTGTCTTGTAGTTCTTTGCCCCTTTCCTTTAAAGTTAGGTTTTCCCCTTTATTTCCAATCAAACTTGTACTCAGGCTTGTGCTTGGAATGATCGTAGTGGTACTTTAGCTTCTTGATAGCATCCTCTAGAGTTTGTGTCTCATCAAAATCTATCATATCCCTGAAATATTGTGGAAACCGACTGAGATACCTTTGAATATTTGGTTTCTTGTCCTTGAAGTAGGGCACATACCTCAACAAATCCATCAATATGGTTGTATATTCAACAATTGTCAGTTTCCCTAGCTTGTGTTCATAAAATTATTTTGATTTGTTGTTGTAGTACCCTCAAATAGGTATTCTTCTAGAAATATCCTTTAAATATCCTCGAGGACAACTCTTCCTCTTGAATGTTCTTAAGATTTTTCAAGTCTTCCCACCAAATGCCAGCTTTGCCTCTCACGCTAAAGATTTCTACTCCTGCCTTCATATTTTCAGAGTAATTATGGACCCTAAAAATTTTCTTCATTCCAAATAGCCATGTTTATGCTTCCTCGGCCTTCTTCACCTCTCCATAAAATGTAACAGGTTTTGCCTTCTTGAATTCTTTCAGCATGAAATATTTTCCTTTCCTTTTCTGCTAACATTTCATTTTAGTTGTAGCAATAGAAAGTTGCTCATAACTTCATGTCCTTGTTTTTGGGGTACTTAGAGGACTTCCACCCCTTTCTATGTCTTCACTTCCCTACCAATGTATTTTATAGATTTTCTTCCTTCTACACCATTAGTCTTCAATTCTTGTCTTCCAAGTCCTAATGAACTCTTCTTAAACTTATAGGTAGATCCAAACTCATGTTGTTTATGTCTCTGCAAATCTAACAAAATTTGCAATATGACTACAGTTACTTATTCCTTATTCTCCTGAGATCTAAAAATCTTCTCATTTGCATCCTTGTTTCTCCTTATATTAGCCCTTAAACTTCTCACAATATCCATCTAGATAGGGGATACTTCCTCTCTCCTTTTCTCCACTGAATCCTCTTCATGTCCATGTTGAGATCTATCAGTGTTATACTGCATCATTCTACTTCTCATTCTTTTTTCTCTTTGTTTTCTTCTTATATGTTATCATACACATTCAACCATTAGATAATCTAAAACATAAATACATATTCTCACCCATCACCTTGGCCCAGTCACAATAATCTTGCTAGTGTATAGCTATCTGAAACATCACATTTCAAGTTAGAATTCCTGTTAGAAAATAATACCCACATAAAATAAATACTTGCACACAACATGCAGTCCATAATTAATTCTAGAACAACATACAACATTGATCAATATAGCTTCTACACTCTACAATAGAGTTCTAAGAATAATCATTCTAGGCCCTTTGAACCCAAGTGTGAAATCATGCCCTAACATTACTTTGTAATAGGCTCTAAGACATTTCCATATTACATGGAGACACAAACTTATCTGCAAAATTCTAGTATTGAACCTTTAGCTCTGATATCACCCTTTAACACTCCCTCCCACCCCCTAGCTCCTTCTAGGTGGAATGGGAGGTGTTACTTTACTCTAACCAAACCTCCACTATCTCATTATGTAAATGTGTTGGGAAATCAATCTAGGTAGAAATTAGGGTTTTGATTCCTCTTTACTTGATAATTATTTATGATTTTGTGTTGGCCTTTAATTATTTATTATTTCATCTTTCATCATGTAATTAGAAAATCATAAATGTATGAATATCACAAGAAAAAAAGACATAAGATGTAGGCTCTCAGCTAGGGAAAAACCCATCTCCTAGGGGAAAACCCAATCAAACTCTTATTCTTCTTATAGAATCAATTCCAAATGAGACATCCATGGCCTCTAAACCAAGACCAAGACCTTCTGCAATCACCAAGTCAGCCCTCCAAAATATCCTCCTTTAAATGAGTCAAAGTATTCCAAAATAAATGAAAATCAACTCTCAAAATTTCATCTTGTCAAGGTTTCCCCCTCTTGAACAAGTCTACAATTTGGCCTACAATTCTTGGCCCTACAGCTTGTACAGTAACCCCAGAAAATTCGCACATGTGAGAGAGAGGAGGCTCAAAAACTCGAGTTTAGTCTTCTCTTTAACTTTTTCTCTTTTTCTTCACCTTCACACTTGTCTTCTCTTCTTCTTGTTTCAGATCGAACTTGTGATGGATGGATGCCAAATGGTTTGAATTCATCGTCAATATATATAGCCTTTTCATGGGGTCGAATAGCCCTCCACAGTGCCAACTTCACACAGGCAGGGTCGACTTGTTGATGGAGGTCTTTTTTACTTTCTTGACTCAAAATATTTTTTTTTCTCATTATACAAATGCCGAAGAAGGGTCGTATACATATGATAATGCATCTTTTGACTCAAGAAAACCATAGCAGAATGATGAACATGATTGACCTAGTTGACAAATAAAAAGAGCGTGAAACCCATCCTTCAAAAATATTTTTTTTTACTTTTACAATAAACATGTAATGATATAAGTATAATAACAATTATGAAGACTGAGAATAGTTACATTTTCAACACTTCCTCTTAACTAGGGAGGTATTCATAATTGTACAAATGGTACAAGGATGACCTCAAGTTGAAATATTCCAAGAAGAATATCATAATCAACATCTACAATGCTATGGATCTAGATACCCTCTAGGCTAATTTTCAAGGTATCAACCCATCAAGGGATCTAGGTATCATCTAGGATATTTTCAAGGTATCAACCCAACAGGGATATAGATACCATCTAGGCTCCCTGCCAAGTTACCAACCCTATTAGGGATCTAGGAATCATCTAGGGTATTTCCAAGGTACTAACCCAATAGGGATCGAGGTACCATTTAGGCTACCTACCAAAACACCAACCCTAATATGGATCTAGGTTTAATCTAGGCTACTTTCCAATATACCAACCCTAACAGGAATCTAAGTATCATCTTAGCTACCTACCAAGTTACCAACCCTAAGTACCATCATACAGGTTGTTTAGCCCAAGGTACAACAACTCATCATCTATCCCTTTCAATCAAATAGGAGATATCAAATAATCCAAGCTTACTTCTCAAATGCTCAAGCTTCTTATTGGGAAGATATTTAGTCAAAATATTAGCTACTTATTCATTTATCAAGATATATTGTATATTTACGACCCCGTCTTGTACTAAACTTCTAATATAATGGTACTTAAGGTCCTTGATCAACCTTATGCTACTTTGGTTGTCAAAAAATATCATGATGGATCCATTTTTCCTCCAAATAGGTCTATAAGAAGCTTTCTAATCCAAACGAATTCTTTTCCAGACTCATAAGATGTAACATACTCAACTTCAGCACTACTCAAAGCAACAAAGTCTTGTTTTCAACTCATTCACGAGATCATAGTATATCCCAAACTAAAGAAAACACCAGTAGTGCTTCTTCCATATGTCTCACTATCACCCTAGTCAGAGATTGTAAATCCTAACAATAATATCTCATTGCCATCATATATTAGGTAGTTATGAATCATCCCACATAGATATCTCAAGATATGTTTGGCAGCTACACAATGTTCATGACATGGATATTCCAATTGAAACTGATTGGGGACATTTGCTACATAACATACCTCAGGTATAGCATTCACCAAGTACATTAGGGAGCTAACCAACTGACAATAGCTTGTGGGATCAACAAAGCTAGAATTTTAACACTTCAATTTCTTCAAATTTGTGATCATGGGAATTGTCATGGGCCTACTCTCCATCATGCCAAAATTTTGGAAAATCTTGATCACATATTTTCCTTGAACAAGATATATTTCACCTAGTTTTTTCCAAACATATAATCCCAAATAATAATGCATAAGCCCAAGTTCCATTTCGAACTTTGCTTCCAACAACTTATTACATTCCTGAATTTGATGCTATATTCTTGTAATGAGTAATTCATCCACATACAATAGTATGATGACAGGTTCATTCTTGACTACCTTGATGTAGATATTTGCATTTGTAGATCTCTTGAAAAATCCAATTCTTAATAAATATGCATTTATTCTTACATACCAAGCTCTAGGAGCTTGTTTCAAGCCATATAGTGCCTTCTTCAGTCTGCAGATGTGAATTTTCCTGTTATGGATATCAAATCCTTGAGGCTTATCAATATATACTTCTTCATCTATAATCTCATTCGAGAATTTTTTTTGACATCAATTTGATGGATATTCCATCCCATAGTGGCAACTAAAGAAATAAAATATCTAATAGTAGTGTACTTGGCAGTAGGATCAAAAGTTTCATAATCATCAGTTCCTTCATTTTGAGTGAAGCCTCTAGCTACAAATATTGCCTCATATTTACCAATGCTCCCATCCACTACATGTTTGATTTTATAAATCCATTTGGAAGTGAAAATTTATTTGTCACTAGGTCTAGGAACAATTTCCCATACTCCATTCTTCATAATAAATTGGTACTCTTATTGCATTACTTTCCTCTATTATGCATGTTCAGCAGCTTGTTCATAGGTGAAGGGTTCAGCTTCAATAATATTTT
Organism: Pinus tabuliformis; assembly: GCA_031772625.1. Lineage (NCBI taxonomy): Eukaryota > Viridiplantae > Streptophyta > Pinopsida > Pinales > Pinaceae > Pinus > Pinus tabuliformis. The sequence continues at coordinate 326,352,737 of CM062817.1, read as the reverse complement.
TCATATACATCGCATAATCAAAATGCCTTTTAGGTATTTTACTTTCTCTAAAGGTTCCTTTTGCTACTCCATGACCTTCAGATTCTTGTAAAGTCGCTCTTAACAAAGCTGGCCTTTTTCGAACTTATGGAATGATAGTTTGTTAAACAGGTTTACTTGGTCCTTCAAATTCTTGATTGATTGTAGGTACTTCGTTGTTTTCATGATCTTCTTCTTCTTCAAATAGGGGTACTTCTTCTTCATCCAAGTCAATGAGAATGTCCTTGGACTTTTTGTATGTAATGTTTTCATTGAAAATGACATCTCTATTGACCTCAATACGACGGTCTTCCTTAATATAGATTATGTGGGCCTTTGATGATGATTTATAGCCAAAAAATATGCCCTTTATACTGGTGGAGTCCAACTTCTTCCTCTTTTATTTTGGAATGTGAATTTTATCGCGGGATTGAAATATTCAAAGATGATCTGCATTAGGATTCCTTCCTGAAAATGCTTCTTCTAGAGTCATATTTTCAAGATTTCTATGTGGCATTCTATTTTGGATGTGTATTTTTGTCACTGCTACTTATCCCCATAAAAAATTAGGAAGATCTTGATCACATATCATGCTCTAACACATTCTTCAATTATTTTATTCTTTCTCTCATCCAATCCATTTTGTTTAGGATTATAGGTAACTACGAGCTCCCTCTTAACACCTGATTCCTTGCAAAAAGCTATAAGTTCCTTGGAGTTGTATTCCCCACCATTATCAGATATTAGAGTCTTTATATTCGTTTCTATCAAGATCTTCACTTCTGCCTTGAATTCTTGGAATTTTTCAAAAACTTCATCCTTAGAATTGAGTAGATAAAACCATGTTTTCCTTGAAAGATCATCAATGAATGTCACATAATATTGATGACCTCCAACAAATTTTATGCCATATGTCCACATACATCAGAATGAATGAGGTCTAATATTTCTTTAGACCTATTTTCACTTATTCTAAATGGATTCTTCACATTTTTTCCTAAAGACCATCCCTTGCAAAATCCTTGGTCTTCTTTCAAATTTGGGATACCTTTCACAATTTCACTCAAAGAGGGAAATATTTTGTAGTGAAGGTGGCCATACCTTCTATACCATAGTTCATAAGGGATAATACCCAAATGTACAAGAGCTTGAGGAAGAGGTGTTGGTAGCATATACAACCTTCCCTCATGAATCCCAATAACCTTAGCTTCATTAATGCTAGAATCCTTTCCCCAAACAAGAACCTTGTAACCTATAAAAGAAATTCTATCCCCTTATCTTCTAGACAAGAAATAGAAAGTAATTTTTTCTTCAAACCTGGAATGAAGAGTATGTTATTGAGATGAATGTTTCCACCACCTTCTAGCTCCAAATATGTATACCCAACACCCTTGGCTGGATAACTCTTATTGTCTCCAAGCTTCACTGAATGAGAGGTGTTTTATTTTGATATAGTTTGTAGTTGTCAGCATTATCATGTCATGTGTCTTGAGGCTCCACTGTCAATCATCCACATGTTGTCATCTTCAAAAGCATCTATGAGAGTGGAAAATAATCCTCCATATTTGACACCTTTTAATAGTTTTGAGATGACATCGATAACATATTCCTTTGCAACTTCCAAGAGACTCCAAAGAGTCTTGAGAACCTTCTTCATGTAGATTTCCATTGATGAGAGATGATAAAGTGATCCTGCTTCTAGGATGTCTTCATTTAGAGAGTGCCAAAAAAGTGATATTCCTTCCAAGATGTCTTCCTTTATGGAGTGCCAACAAAGTGATCTGCATGTAGTCCTTCCTTCACCTTAGCTCTGATACCATGTTGAGAAAGCAATCTGGGTAGAAGTTAAGATTTTGATTCCTCTTTAATTGATAATCACTTGTTATTTTCTATTGGCATATAATTCTTTATTATTTCTACTTTCGTCAAGCAATTACCAAATCATAAATGTATAAACATCACAAGAACAAAATACACAAGCAGTAGGATCTCACCTAGGGAAAAAAGCCTCTCCCAGAGGAAAACCCATTGAAATTATTCTTCTTCTTATAGAATCAAGTCAAAATGAGACAGCCATGGCCTCAAGACCAAGACCAAGACCTTCTCCAATCACCAAGTCAGCCCTTCAAAAAATCCTCCTTCAAATGAGTCAAAGTCTCCCAAAGTCAAAAAAAATAAACTCTATCAAAATTTGATCCAGTCAAGATTTTGAACCTCTTGAACATGTCTACAAATCGAAATGCAATTATTGACCCTACAACTCATAAAGTAACCCTAGAAAATCTTCACATGTGAGAGAAAGGAGGCTCAAAAACTCATATTTCTTCTTCTCTTTGATTTTTCCTCATTTTCTTCACCTTCGCACTCATCTTTCTCTTCTTCTTGTTGCAGATAAAACTTGTGATGGATGGATTCCAAAGAATTTGAAGTCTTCATCAATATATATATATATATATATATATATATATATATATATATATATATATATATATATATATATATATATATATATATATATATATATATATCTATATATATCTATATATATATATATATATATATATATATATATATATATATATATATATATATATATATATAGCTTTTTCATGCAGTTGAATAGCCCTCCATAGGGCCGAATTCACACAGACAGGGCTAACTTGGTGATGGAGGTCTTTTTGAGTTTCTTGACTCAAAATAATTTTTTCTTTCATGATACAAATGCTTGAGAAAGGTCTTATACATATTATAAGGACTCTTTTAACTCAAGTAAACCCTATAAGGATGAATAACGTGCTTGACCTAGTTGAAAAATAAAAAGAGCATGAAACCCATGCTTCAAAAATAATTTTATTTTCTTCTTTTTCTTTTACTTTTACAATAAATATCTAATGACATAAGTACAATAAAAATTATGGATATTGAGCATACTTACATCTTCAAATTTGAAAGTGGTTAAATGTGGGAGGATGTGGTTACGGAGTGGCACCAAAGTGGTTTTTGCTCTATTGGGTAAAGTTTGATGCTGTCAAGGTTATGATTGTCATGCATGGGTTCATGGTATATAGTTGGCAAGGTCATGAATGATGTTATTATGTTGTTATGCTAACGTGTTGATATGATTATGATTATAAATGTACATGCTAATGTGGATTTATCTTGTAGATGAGATAAGCCTCCCTTGAACAACACTAAGGTATGTATTTGATTTTGGTATCTATTTGGTTTATCTGACATGGTACACTTGTAGGAAGAAGAGAATCAAAGATGACGAGAAAAATGGTAGACTACAGTTCCTATGACTCTCCCTATAGATCAGTTGGCCATAAAGGGGAAGAGTATTCTCCTGGTATAGTAGATACATTGAGGAACTTGAGGGAAGAGATTAGAAGTTGCAAAGAAGACAATGGCAAGTTGGTTGAGGCTTTGGAAAGGCTTGCAAGGGCTCATGAGAAGCAAGTAGAGGTTAATGTAGCAATCTGTCAGAGCTTGTCAGAGTTACAGAGAAGGGGACGGTTGAGGATTGGTCAAGAGAAGGAAGAGAAAACTAATGGAGCCTATGGTAGCAGGCCTCGATTCGGATACAGGTTGGATAGAGGGGACACGGTTATAGGTGGCAGATCATTGGATACACCTAGTAGGAGGACTGGTATTTATGGGCATCATTCTAGTTCCTCATCCAAGAGACATCATCACAGTCATCATCGTCATCATCCTTATAGGAAGAGTGAATACTTACCTGAGAAATTATTCAGATTGCATAGCAACTCAGGGAACATGAAAGCCAAGATAGCCACCTTTAGTCTTAAACGGAAAGTAGATATTTGGTGGGAAGATGTGAAGAATGTCAATGGAATTTAGGAAGACGAGTTGATTCTGGAGGAGATTGAGAGACTCTTCAAGAAGAAGTACTTGTCGAATAGGTAATATGATGACAAAGCTAATGAGTTTTATGAGCTACATATGAGTTCTATGATAGACGATGAGTAAATTAGCAGGTTTTTGAGTTGTTGAGGTATGTGCCTTATCTCAAGGCTGAGAAGGCCAACATTCAGAGGTTCATTAGTGGGTTTCCAACAACATATAGAGACTAGATTGAGTTTGATGAACATACATCACTAGAGGTGTAACACCCCCATCCCACATCTACCCAAGTAATCGGCCAACGGGGGTAAATATGCAATGGGAGGCCACTATAATGGGATTAAACATCCTAGGTGACCTTAAGGAAGTGGAAGCGATGGAAACCCACAACACAAGCCTTCCATAACTGCTACAAAACTCCTAGAAGCCTTCCCAGTCATCCCCATGACCAGTCCCTGGGTCCCACTGAGTTTTTAGATGATTAAACCCCAGGATACTCCCTTTATATGGACAAGGGTGTGTCTGGGAGGCTCCAATTGCTTCCACAGCAAGGCATGGGTTTATCTGGGGACTTTTCTCCTTGTTCTTGTGCCTGCGACTCTGAGATTTGTGCCACTTTTTCGAGCCCATAACTTCATGACACTTTCAAAACTGAAAGATAACAACAAAATAATGATACAAATGCAATTACTTGAATAAGAACTTGACTGGACCCCTACTAGCCATGACAAGAATTTCATCAAACATGTCACAAGTATGTAATCTACAGGTTTAAACAACATATATAACCATAGGGGTCTGATACTTATCTAAGAATCGCTAAGAAGCATTATTCCCTTATAACGTTAGTTTCATTATCACCTATTAGGTCATAGATACATTGTTCATTCATTTACAAATCAAAAGATGATGAGATCCATACATCATCACTAGCATAATACATGCTTATAACCAGCATAACAACAATATAAATATCACAGATACATTAGGCATAGAATCCACATATAAACCAATACATTTACACATAAGATACCAAGGAAAGAACCTCTTATTAATGAATTCAAAAGCCAACCTAATATGGGACTACCACGTTCCACCCGACCATATATTAACTATGTCAAATCTCTCTTCATCCAATTACCCCCATGCCATATTCCAAGAATGAATGTGGGACTCAAACCAAAAGAACCAACCAGGGCATTCCGAGGCTAAACCATGTCACCCTCATCAATATAAACCAGGATTTACTGCAATCCACACCAAATAACTAGGCCAAAACAATAAACATGTAATAACAGAATTTAGAATGATCTCCACCAGATCACTAGGCCAAAACAATTAACATGTAATAATGGGCTTTACCATGATCTCCACCAGATCAATAGGCCAAAAAAAGCATGGATTCCACTGTATTTCTCCACCTACATTGTGAGGAATTTTCCTATCTCCTAGTCTCTAGGCTTTACCGCAATCCACACCTGATCAATAGGCCCTAACTGAGACTTCACTCTCCAGGATTTACTTTATATCCCATCCTAGGATTACTAGGCCTTATGGATAGCACCCACCTCTAGGATTTACCATATATCCCCCCATTCATTGGTCGAAGATTCCTAGGTCTATGAAGGAAACACAAAATATGGCTTTACAACAACCCATAGTCTGGTTCAGAGGTTACTAGGCTATGTGTTATTTTATTCAAAGATCTATTTTATTTGGAGATCCACCTCACTTAACTTCGAATCCATATGGAAATCCATCTCAACCAAAACATGAGAACCCCATCACACCATGATTAATTGGAAATGGAAAGGTTAGGCTAAAAAACATTGTCACACCTAGATAAACCAATTCCAATGACAGAAAGAGAACCAAGAACACACATGCAATAGCATGCATGCCAAATATAGCAAGGAAACTGCACATGCAAATCGATACCTGAAAAGAATCATGTTATAACTGCTTGATCATGCTCTTCCTTGCCTAATCTCTACTTCCTCTTTGCCTCCTTTTCATTTCTTGATCCAATGCCAAAGTGCTCCAAGAAAAATTTGTGTCCAAGAGTGAGAGAGAGAGAGAATAATGAGTGAGATTCAAAACTGAACTGAAAAAAGGTACCAACTGATCCTCAAAACCTTTTTTATTAATGAGGCCTCTTTTTTCTTCATTTTCCATTATTTTCCTTCATTTTCCTCACATGCAACTTGTGACCTTTCACCTTCCATTTCTCCTAATTTCCATTATTTTCATAAATAAAATGTCAATTAATGCCACTTTGCATTTCCAAATGCCTTAGCCTTTGCCTTTTCCAATTTCCTTATCCATAATAAACCAAATGAACACCCACTAGGATGTTTTTCCCAACATTCAACTTGGAATAAGTATCCCATAATTGGTGGTTATTATTTTTCCTTTATTAACTTGTATTACATGGAATTTTCACTGGGGTTATTACAAGATGAATCAATCCAAAAATTTAAGCATTATTATGAGCAATCAAAGCACAAAGTTGAGCCTAAATGTGACTCGAAGGGAAATGAGAAAGTTAAAGGGAAGTGGCCACCGAAGCAAGGAAGACCTCAAGATGCAGGTGACAAAGAAAATGTGGTTCCTTACAAGAATTTCAATACAATTGAGAAGGGGCATGGGTCGTAGCCTAGAGAGGAGCAAACTAGAGGTGATGATAAATGACCATTTCAGTTTTGGATATGTGGAAAAGATCATTGTAAGAAGGATTGTACATTATACCAGAGACGTAAGCCTCATATATATAGTGCTCAGAAGGCATAGATAGTTGGGGATGTTGGTCATAGTATTCCTCATATCTATGCAGCTATGGACAACAAGCAGGAAAATCACCAAGAATCCATTATTGAGATGGAAGGCAAGCTTTGTGGTCGAGTTATTTCTATTTTGATTGATCGTGGATCTGATTATAGTTATGTAAATCCTGACATGATGGATAAGTGTGGCTTGATAAAATAAGTGCATGCAGAGTCTTGGTTGGTGGAGTTGGCTACAAGTACTAAGAAGAGAGTGCACCAGTGGGTAAGAGCTTGTGCATTCAATTTGAATGGTATGCCTATAGTAGCACATTTGAATGTACTTCCATTAGGATCATATAGTATGATTTTGGGTATGGATTGGTTGTATCTTCACAGGACCAAAGTAGATTATTATGAAAAGGTTATTGAGTGCCTAGATGATAATGGGGAAAAGAGAACCTTGCAGGGCAGTAAGAAGCCTACATCAGTGAGGATGATCATAGATGTGCAGGCTAAGCACAATTGCAGGAAAGGGTGTGTAATGTTTGCAGTTCATATTTCTAGTGACAAGGGTAAGGATGTCGAGGATGCAAAAATATTCAAGAGGTACCCTGTACTACAAAAATTTCAGTATGTGTTCCCAGCAGATATTTTGGATTTAGTGGATTTTTCTTTTAAGTTGGTACCAAGGGCAGCACAAACAACAAAATCACCTTACAGGATGAGCACATCAGAGTTGGTGGATTTGAATCTTTTTTGAAGGAAATACTTGATAAGGGATACATTAGGCCAAGTGTATCACCTTGGGGTGCACCAGTAATTTTCGTGAAGAAGAAGGATGGTACTCTCAGGTTGTGCATTGATTATAGGCAGTTTAACAAGGTGACAATCAAGAACATATATTTTTTGCTGAGGATTGATGACTTGTTCGATCAGTTAAAGGGAGAATCAGTGTTCTCAAATATTGACTTGAGATCAATATGCCATCAGGTATGCATCAAAGAAGAGGACATCTACAAGTCTTTCTCCAGGACCAGGTATGGGAATTATGAGTTTGTTGTAGTTCCATTCAGTTTGACTAATGCTCCAGCTAATTTTATGTGCTTGATGAATAGTGTGTTGCGTCCTTGTCTAGACAAGTTTGTTATTATATTCATTGATGACATCATGATATATTCTAAGGAATGAGGATGAGCATGTCGAGCATTTAGCAGCAATGTTGAGGTTGCTAGGAAAACATTAGTTGTATGACAGGCTTACAAAGTGTAGTTTCTTTTAGAAGGAGGTGCACTACTTGGGACATGTTGTCTCTAAGGAAGGCATAACAGTAGATCCAGAAAAGGTAAGAGATATCATGGAGTGGGAAACTCCTAGCAATGTGGATGAAGTCAGATCATTCATGGGGTTAGCAGGTTACTATAGGAGGTTCATCAGGAACTTCTCACACATTTCCTACCCTATTACATCATTGCAGAGGAAAGGTAAGAAGTTTGAATGGACAAAGGAGTGTGCAGCCAATTTTGAACAGTTAAAGCAGTTGTTGATGAATGCTCCAGTGTTAAAGATTGCAGATCCGGATAAAGAATTTGTAGTGTGTACAAATTCTTGCAAGAGAGGGCTTGGTGGAGTCCTTATGCAAAAGGGATAGGTGATATGTTATGAGTCCAAGAAATTGAATAAGCACAAGCACAATTATCCAACTCATGATATTGAGTTGGTATCTATTATTCATGCCTTGAAGATGTGGAGAAATTATCTTCTTGGTAGGAGGTTTGTGTTGATGAGCAATCACATCAAGTTGAGATATATGTTTGAACAACTAAATATAAATACCAGGAAAGCTAGATGGTTGACCACAATCAGTGAGTTTGACTTTGAGATCAGATACATCAAGGGTAAGGAGAATAGGGTTACAGATGCTCTCAGTAGGAAAGTGCAGTTGAACCATGTTGCAGTAGTGAGCTCATATGGGACATATTTATATGATCAGATCTTACACGAAGGACAGCATGATAACAAGTACATGGATCTTATGCACAGACTACAGAAGGGTACAAGTAACCAATATGTAGACTACCGTCTCACGATCTATGTGTCAGATGATATTGAACTCAAGAACCTTATGTTGAGGGAGTTTTGGGTAAAATCGTATTTAGGTCACCCAAGATACAAGAAGACATTGACAGCAATGACGAAGTTATACTATTGTTGAAATCTAAAGAAGGAAGTGGCAGAATTCATGACTAGATGTTTGGACTCTCAGTGAGTGAAAGCAGAGTGTAAGAATCTAGGTGGGTTACTTCATCCTATTCTGATTCCAAAATGGAAATCGATAGTCATTTCCATGGATTTTATTACAGGTCTTCCGAGGACATCGAGGCAGCATGATTCTATTAGGGTTGTGATAGACAGGTTGAGCAAGGTAGCTCAATTCATTCTAGTAAATACTACCTATTCATATAGTGAGGTAGCATAGGTCTTCATTAGGGAGATCATGAGATTTCATGGTGTTCCAAAGAAGATTATGTCAGACGGTGATGCCAAGTTCACTTCCAAGTTTTGGAAGGAGTTGTTTGTAGGTTTGGGGACAGATTTGGCCTTCAGTATAGCTTATTGTCCACTGACAAACAGAGAAGGTCAATGTGATAGTAGATGATATGATGAGGATGTATGTGATGCACCAAAAGAGGAGATGGGAGGAGTGCCTTCCATTGGTTTAGTTTTCTTATAAAAATGGTTATCGAGAGTCATTGAGGATGAGTTTGTTTGAGGCGCTATATGGGAGGATTTGTAACACTCCCATAATTTGGAGTGATTTAGTAAACAGGGTACTTATTGGACCAGACATGTTGGCAGATATGGAACAAGAAATGCAAGTTATAAAGAAGAATCTAAAGGAAGGATAGGACAAGAAAAAGAGTTATGCAGACCAGCAGAGGGCATTTAAGGATTTTCAGGTTGGGGAGCATGTGTGTTTGTGCATAAAGCCCAAGAAGAGATCCTTGAGGATTGGATCATGTGCCCAGTTGGCACCATGGTATTACGGGCCTTTTGAGATCCTCTAGAGGATTGGACCAATGGCCTACAAACTTGCATTTCCTCCAACAATGAAATTCCATGATGTTTTTCATGTTTCATTTCTTAAAATATATGTAAAGGATGTTGATCATGTTATTGATTGGTCTATATTGCAGGTGGAGCAAGAAGAAGAATCGCAGCTATAACCTCAATGCATATTGTAGCGGAAGCATCTCATGCTCTCAAACATAGAAATTGAGCAAGTTAAAGTGCAATCGAAGCAATTTGGGCTTGATGAAGCTACATGGGAGATGGCTGATCAGATGCAAGCTATGTATCCTTCATTCTTTTACAGTGGAGGAAAATGATTTTTTGGTATTGTATATATTTATGTATGGTTGCTATTGTAAATACTGCCATGAGTTGTGTTATAAAGCTCCAATAACGAGTATGGTTGTCATGTTGTCATGTTTTTCATGATGGTTTTACTTTTGAGAAGGTTGTTATTGTAAATACTACAACAAGTTGAGTTATAAATCTCCATGGGTAGTATGTTTTTATTTTCAACGGTTTTGTTGGTTTTAGGTGTCACAAAATACTGACGTTGGTGTTCCCCTAAGGGGTAGGGGTCTGTAACATCCCCAAGTTAAAATTTCATGTAATAAAAGTTAATAAAGGGAAAATAAGACAATAGTCAAGGAACACTTATTCCAAGTTGAATGTTAGGAAAAATATCCTAGTGGGCATCACTTGATGTGTTTATGGCTAAGGGAAATTAGAAAAGGTAATGGCAAAGGCTTCGAAATGAAAAAAGGCATTATTGGTATTTTATTTATGAAAAGAAAGGAAATTAGGAGAAAAGGGTGGTGAAAGGTCACAGGTTTCATGTAAGGAGGAAAATGAAGGAAAATAATGGAAAATTGAAGAAATTAGAGGCATTAATAATAAAAAAATACATTAGAGCATCAGTTGGTAGCCTTTTGTCAATTTAATTTTGGAATTAGTTTTCGAAGAGGAGAATAACACCAAGAGGAGAATGAAAGCAAGAAAACAAAGAAAGGACAAGGAAAGAAAATAAATGACAAGGAAAGAAATGGAAGGACAAGGAAAGTAATGGAAGGACAAGGAAAGTAAGGAACAAGCAAGGAAAAGTTGGATCAAGCAACTTCAATAGGAATACTTGTAGATAAAGGTTTCATGTATGATTTCCCAGTTGGTTTGGAATTCATGGTATGTGCATGTTGGTATTTTTTTCTCTGGTTGTCATTCACATGGTTTTTCCAAGTTTGACACTGGATTTTAGCCTAGCCTTACCATTTCTAAATAGCCATCGTGTGATAGGGTTGTTCTCAGTTTAAGCTTTTGATTACCAGAAGATTTTGGATATGGGTGAGATGATCTCGGGAAAATTACCAAAGGCTTAGGAATCCCTTGATCAGTAATGGTGGGATACACAGTAAAGACTGAGGGTGGAGACAGGAAAATTCCTTAAGGTATTGAATAAGAAATTTTGAGGGATCCAAGCTCGGTTTGGTTTTGTGATCTCGACATCGGTTTAGGTGAGGTCACTATATGGTGAGGGTGGAGGTGGCTTAACCTCTATATTCCCTTGGTTATTTATGGATTGGTTTATCCCAGGAGATCCCACATTCATTCTTGGAATATGGCATAGGGGTGATTGGCTGAAACAAAGATTTGGTTCAAGCAATCTATGGTCAATTGGTACATGGAAGTCTTGAACATGGTTGGATTTTGCCTATGTTTAGTAAGAGCTAAGTTACTATGGATTTTTACGAGAAATGTAATTTTTATTATGTGGATTTAATGGTTGTTCTCTCATTGTTATTTATCTGGTTATATGTTGGTTATAAGCATGGTTATTTGATAGTTCTTAATCATGTCTATTTTTATGCTTTTACTTGTAATTGAATGAATAATGAATGCAAGACCTAATTGATGTTATGATAGCTAATGTGAGAAACCATTGACCCTTGTTGTTAAACCTCATATAGGTTTTCAGATCATTATGTTCAGATTTGCACTCATGACCTATAAGTTGCAGGTTTACAAAATGTTTGGTAGAATGTCAGTCCCAATTGGGGAAGTTCAGGTAATGTCCTGGTTTCAGTGTCGTTTACAAGCATTGTTTCTATGTATTTTATGAGTTCTAGAAGTTTCATGGAGTTCTAGGTAAAGACTAGGTCATAACCTTGGAAAATATCCTTAAATATCACAGTCTTTGGCATAACACTGGTAGAAAAAGGCTATAGCCGCACTCAGGTAGGCTCATGAGAGCGATTAGAGTGTCTTAGTTTCTTGGAGGGCTTGGAAAGGGAGTGATTGGGGCTCTTAGTCAATATAAAGGAGAGTCATCTCAGGGGATGGGCATTGGTGTTGGGTGTGGAGCCTGATTATCTTCTTGATTCATAGGTATCGCCGCATTGGACCCTAGTTCATAATGAGGTGGAATTACCACCTGTTTGTTCACCGCCAGGGCGGTCCATGGGGGCGATGACAATTTTTATGACCGCCACCCCCCCCCCCCTAGGGCGGGGATTCAGGGGCAACACCCCCAAAGCTAAAAATAGATGTAAAATTGCCTTGTAAAATATTGTAATTTCATAGTCAATCTAGGTCGTTCATTAGGCAGATGATTTGACAGTAGAAGTTATGTTTAATTTAGGTTTTTTCCCCTAGATAGCAACCCCTTGCTATATATGAGGGAATTGTATTGCGGTTGTATATATGTGTATTCAAAGCGAGAGAGAGGAGATTGTCTGAGAGAAAAGAGGAAATTACATCAATTTTTTGTAGGTTGTATCTCTTCATTTTGTTGGATAATAAAAAGGAAGGATTGGTTGTTTCTTCATGGAAATAGCCCAAATTGGGTGAATCACGTATATCTGTGTCTCTCTTGTTTTATGCCTTTTCTGTGTTTATATTTCTGCAATATTTTATGTGTTCCATTTCTCTATAATACATAATTTTCTTACAACTAGTATCAGATCTGAAGGTCTATTTGGATGATAAACTCACAGGAGAGAAGGGTTCCTAGTTCAAGTGGGAGCAATGGAGGAAGATGGTAGGTTTAGGGTCAAACATTTAACGGCCAAAACTACCAGCTACGGAAGATGCAGATGGAAGATTATGTTTATCAGAAAGATTTATACCTACCATTGAGTGGAAAGGCAAAGAAACCGATGAGTATGACAGACACAGAATGGGATATTCTCGACAGAAAGGAACTTGGAACAATATGGTTATGCCTAGCGGCATCGGTCACCTTTAAATTTTTTAAAGGAAACGACAACAGAGGGTTTAATGTCGACATTAGCCAAACTATATGGAAAACCCTCGGCCTCGAATAAGGTATTTCATATGAAGCATTTAAATGAATTTAATAAAATTACCAATTAGTTAAGTTCTGTAGGGTAAAATTTTGATGATGAAGTTAGGGCTCTGTTATTTCTATGCTCATTGCCAGAAATTTGGAATGGTTTAGTTATGGCCATTAGTAAATCAATCTCTAGATCTAGTACTTTAAATTTTAATGATGTTGTCAGTGAAATTCTTAGCAAGGAAATGCGACGAAAAAGCTCTAGTGAGACATCAACTAATGCTTTGACTGCAGAAACTAGGGGAAGAAAAATGAAAAGAGGAAAGAGCATAGGATATCACAATAATTCAAGGAAAGGCAGATCAAAGTCAAAATCGAGGATATTGTGCTAGAAATGCAAGAAGAAAGGACACCTGAAGAAATATTGTAAGTCTCAGAAAGGAAAATAAGGAGATGTGCAGCAAGAAAACAATCATGAAGTGAATGTGTTAGGTGGTGTGTGATTCTTTAATTATTTAATTATAAAATATTATTGATGTCTGGGTGGTAGATTCAAGGGCCTCATTCCATGCCACACCTGATAGGAAACATTTTCATGATTATGTTCAAGGAGATTTTGGATAGGTTCTTTTGGATGATGATAAACCATGTAAAATCATTGGAATGGGTAAATTTTTCATAAAACAATAGAATGGAAACCAATGGCTATTGAAGGATGTAAGGCATGTTCCAAATTTGAAAAAAAAACTAATTTCAATGGGGTAGTTGGGAGGTGAAAGTTTTGTAACTACTTTTACAGATTAAACTTGGAAGGTCACTAAAGGAGCCATGGTAATAGCAAAAGGAGAAAAGGTTGTACATTGTATTGAGGTGGAAACACCACCCATTTGTTCACCACCAGGGTGGTCCATGGGGGCGATGACAATTTTTATGACCGCCACCCCCCCCCCGGGCGGGGATTCAGGGGCAACGCCCCCAAAGCTAAAAATAGATGTAAAATTGCCTTGTAAAATATTGTAATTTCATAGTCAATCTAGGTCGTTCATTAGGCGGATGATTTTACAGTAGAAGTTATGTTTAATTCAGGTTTTTTCCCCTAGATAGCAACCCCTTGCTATATATGAGGGAATTGTATTGCGGTTGTATATATGTGTATTCAGAGCGAGAGAGAGGAGATTGTGTGAGAGAAAAGAGGAAATTACATCATATTTTTTTTAGGTTGTATCTCTTCATTTTGTTGGATAATATAAAGGAAGGATTGGTTGTTTCTTCATGGACATAGCCCAAATTGGGTGAATCGCGTATATATGTGTCTCTTTTGTTTTATGCCTTTTCTGTGTTTATATTTCTGCAATATTTTATGTGTTGCATTGCTCTGTAATACATAAGTTTCTTACAACTAGTATCAGATCCGAAGGTCTATTTGGATGATAAACTCACAGGAGAGAAGGGTTCCTAGTTCAAGTGGGAGCAACGGAGGGAGATGGTAGGTTTAGGGTCAAAACATTTAATGGCCAAAACTGCCAGCTACGGAAGATGTAGATGGAAGATTATGTTTATCAGAAAGATTTATACCTACCATTGAGTGGAAACGCAAAGAATCCGACAAGTATGACAGACACAGAATGGGATATTCTCGACAGAAAGGCACTTGGAACAATACGGTTATGCCTAGCGGCATTGGTAGCCTTTAATATTTTAAAGGAAACGAAAACAAAGGGTTTAATGTCGACATTAGCCAAACTATATGGAAAACCCTCGGCCTCAAATAAGGTATTTCATATGAAGCATTTATTTAATATGAAGATGTCAGAAGGTGGATCTGTTGTTGAGAATTTAAATGAATTTAATACAATTACCAATTAGTTAAGTTCTGTAGGGTAAAATTTTGATGATGAAGTTAGGGCTTTGTTATTTCTATGCTCATTGCCAAAAATTTGGAATGGTTTAGTTATGGCCATTAGTAAATCTATCTCTAGATCTAGTACTTTAAAGTTTGATGATGTTGTCAGTGAAATTCTTAGCGAGGAAATGTGACGAAAAAGCTCTAATGAGACATCAGCTAATTCTTTGACTGCAGAAACTAGGGGAAGAAAAATGGAAAGAGGAAAGAGCCTAGGATATCACAATAATTCAAGGAAAGGCATATCAAAGTCAAAATCGAGGATATTGTGCTAGAAATGCGGGAAGAAAGGACACCTAAAGAAATATTGTAAGTCTCAGAAAGGAAAATAAGGAGATGCGCAACAAGAAAACAATCATGAAGTGAATGTGTCAGGTGATGTGTTTCAAGATGCTTTAATTATTTAATTATAAAATATTATTGATGCCTGGGTGGTAGATTCAGGGGCCTCATTCCATGCCACACCTGATAGGAAACATTTTCATGGTTATGTTCAAGGAGATTTTGGATAGGTTCGTTTGGATGATGATAAACCATGTAAAATCATTGGAATGGGTAAATTTTTCATAAAACAATAGAATGGAAACCAATGGCTATTGAAGGAGGTAAGGCAT
Source organism: Pinus tabuliformis (assembly GCA_031772625.1). Classification (NCBI taxonomy): domain Eukaryota; kingdom Viridiplantae; phylum Streptophyta; class Pinopsida; order Pinales; family Pinaceae; genus Pinus; species Pinus tabuliformis. The sequence continues at coordinate 326,337,218 of CM062817.1, read as the reverse complement.
GTTCCAAATTTGAAAAAAAAACTAATTTCAATGGGGTAGTTGGGAGGTGAAAGTTTTGTAACTACTTTTACAGATTAAACTTGGAAGGTCACTAAAGGAGCCATGGTAATAGCAAAAGGAGAAAAGGTTGTACATTGTATTGAGGTGGAAACACCACCCATTTGTTCACCACCAGGGTGGTCCATGGGGGTGATGACGATTTTTATGACCGCCACCCCCCCCCTGGGCGGGGATTCAGGGGCAGAGCCCCCAAAGCTAAAAATAGATGTAAATTTGCCTTGTAAAATATTGTAATTTCATATTCAATCTAGGTCGTTCATTAGGCGGATGATTTGACAGTAGAAGTTATGTTTAATTCAGGTTTTTTCCCCTAGATAGCAACCCCTTGCTATATATGAGGGAATTGTATTGTGGTTGTATATATGTGTATTCAGAGCGAGAGAGATGAGATTGTGTGAGAGAAAAGAGGAAATTACATCATATTTTTTGTAGGTTGTATCTCTTCATTTTGTTGGATAATATAAAGGAAGGGTTGGTTGTTTCTTCATGGACATAGCCCAAATTGGGTGAATCACGTATATCTGTGTCTCTCTTGTTTTATGCCTTTTCTGTGTTTATATTTCTGCAATATTTTATGTGTTCCATTGCTCTGTAATACATAATTTTCTTACAACTAGTATCAGATCCAAAGGTCTATTTGGATGATAAACTCACAGGAGAGAAGGGTTCCTAGTTCAAGTGGGAGCAATGGAGGAAGATGGTAGGTTTAGGGTCAAAACATTTAACGGCCAAAACTACCAGCTACGGAAGATGCAGATGGAAGATTATGTTTATCAGAAAGATTTATACCTACCATTGAGTGGAAAGGCAAAGAAGTCGATGAGTATGACAGACACAGAATGGGATATTCTCGACAGAAAGGCACTTGGAACAATACGGTTATGCCTAGCGGCATCGGTAGCCATTAGTATTTTAAAGGAAACAACAACAGAGAGTTTAATGTCGACATTAACCAAACTATATGGAAAACCCTCGACCTCAAATAATTTATTTCATATGAAGAATTTATTTAATATGAAGATGTCAGAAGGTGGATCTGTTGTTGAGAATTTAAATGAATTTAATACAATTACCAATTAGTTAAGTTCTGTAGGGTAAAATTTTGATGATGAAGTTAGGGCTCTGTTATTTCTATGCTCATTGCAAGAAATTTGGAATGGTTTAGTTATGGCCATTAGTAAATCTATCTCTAGATCTAGTACTTTAAAGTTTGATGATGTTGTCAGTGAAATTCTTAGCGAGGAAATGCGACGGAAAAGCTCTAGTGAGACATCAGCTAATGCTTTGACTGCAGAAACTAGGGGAAGAAAAATGGAAAGAGGAAAGAGCCTAGGATATCACAATAATTCAAGGAAAGGCAGATCAAAGTCAAAATCGAGGATATTGTGCTAGAAATGCGGGAAGAAAGGACACCTAAAGAAATATTGTAAGTCTCAGAAAGGAAAATAAGGAGATGTGCAACAAGAAAACAATCATGAAGTGAATGTGTCAGGTGATGTGTTTCAAGATGCTTTAATTATTTAATTATAAAATATTATTGATGCCTGGGTGGTAGCTTTAGGGGCCTCATTCCATGCCACACCTGATAGGAAACATTTTCATGATTATGTTCAAGGATATTTTGGATAGGTTCGTTTGGATGATGATAAACCATGTAAAATCATTGGAATGGGTAAATTTTTCATAAAACAATAGAATGGAAACCAATGGCTATTGAAGGAGGTAAGGCATGTTCCAAATTTGAAAAAAAAACTAATTTCAATGGGGTAGTTGGGAGGTGAAATTATTGTAACTACTTTTACAGATTAAACTTGGAAGGTCACTAAAGGAGCCCTGGTAATAGCAAAAGGAGAAAAGGTTGTACATTGTATTTATGCAATGGTATTTATAATTTTGTTAATGCTTTAACCTCTACAAGAGTAGATACAACATTGTGGCATCATAGGATCAGGCACATGAGTGAGAAGGGGATGAATATTCTTCACTCAAGAAATTTGTTACCAGGTTTGAAGCATGTTGATTTGGAATTTTGTTAGGAAAGAAAAGAAGAGTGAAAAATTATAGCTTGTGCATATAGATGTATGGGGACCTTCTCAGTATCATATCTCGATGGCTCTCATTATTATGTTACTTTTATTGATGATGCAACCAGAAAAACTTGGATGTATTGTATTCGAAATAAATATGATGTATTTGATACTTTCAAGAAATGGAAAGCTTTGGTTGAGAATGAGACAAGGAAAAGGTTGAAGTGTTGTGGATCAGACAATGGAGGTGAATATTGCACCGGAGAGTTTGATAAGTACTGTTCAAATCATGGAATTCGCGGAGAGAAGACAGTTCTGGGATCACCACAAGAAAATGGTGTGTCAGAAAGGATGAATAGGACAATCATAGAGCTTGTAATGTGCATGAGATTGCATGCAAGATTGCCTTTATAATTTTGAGCAAATGTTGTAGATATTGTTGTTTATCTAATAAATAGAGGGCCTTCAAGTTCCTTAAATGAAGGTATTCTAGAGGATGCATGGACAAGAAAAAAGGTAAACTACTCGTTTTTAAAGACTTTTGGTTGTGAAGCCTTTGTCCACTTAAAAAATAAAATATAACAAAGCTTGAGGAAAAATAAAAGAAATGTACCTTTATTGGATATGGTTTTAATGATTTTGATTATCACTTATATGATTATGAAAATCACAAAATCATTAGGAGAATAGATGCCATGTTCAATGAAAAGGTTTTTTATAAGGATCAGATGCAGGAAAAGAAGCAAGAAAAATAAAATAGAGAATACACAGTGCTTGATGAGATCACCAAGTAAAGATGCCTGAAAATCATAATGATCAACAGCCAAAAAAACAACAAGAGGCACCTCAAACACCTGAAAGTGGTGTTAGAATATCTACCAGGATAAGTAGATCCATTGAATGATACTCTCCTTCATTATATTATGTATTGTTGACTGATTCTGGTGAACTAGAATGTTATGAAGAAGCAGTGCAGGTAGAAACCGGAAAGAAGTGGGATCTAGCCATGAAAGAAGAGATGGAATCCTTGGTAACCAGACTTGGGACTTAGTCAGGTTGCCTTCAGGTAAACAACATTGTAGAATAAATGGGTTTATAGGTTGAAGGAAGAAGATGGAGGCAGAAAAAGGTATAAATCTAGACTTGTGGTGAAGGGTATAGCACAGAAGAAAGGTATAGACTTTGATGAAATATTTTCTCCTGTTGTTAAAATGACTTCAATCAAAACTATTTTATTCCTAGTAGCATCAGAATATTTTCATCTTGAGAAGTTAGATGTAAATACAACCTTTCTCCATGGGGATTTGCAGGTAGATATCTATATGCAGCAGCCACAAGGATATGAGGTCAAAGGGAAGGAGAAACTAGTGCGCAGGTTGAAGAAGAGCTTGTATGGCTTAAAAGAGGCTCCAAGGTAGTGGTATCTAAAATTTGATAGGTTTATGTCTAAACAAAGTTATATTAGATGTCATGCTGATCATTGTGTTTATCTCAAAATGAAAAATGATTGCTATTATATTATATTATTATTTTATGTAGATGGCATGCTTGTTGCAGGGTCTAACATGCAGGAAATAAATGTGCTCAAAGGAAAATTGGAAAATTCATTTGCAATGAACGATTTGGGTGTTGCAAAAAAATCCTTCATATGAGAATAACTAGAGACAGGAAAAATCACAAATTAGTAGTGTCTCAGAGTGACTACATACAAAAGGTGTTGGAAATATTTAATATGCATAACACAAAACCAGCTACTACACCTTTGTCTAGCCATTTCAAACTAAGTAATGAGATTTGCCCCAAGACTCAGAAAGAGATGGATTATATGTCTAAAGTTCCATATGCATCAACAGTTGGAAGCTTAATCTATGCAATGATCTGCACAAGGCCTGATATTGTACATGTAGTGGGAGTCGTAAGCAGGTACATAAACAATTCAGGAAAAGAACATTGGATGGCAGTGAAGTGGATTCTTAGGTATTTGAGAGGTACTACATATCAAGCATTATTCTTTGGTGGTTCAAACATTTCTCTATAGGGATATGTTGATGCAAATATGTTAGGTGATAGAGATAACAAGAGGAGCACCACAGGGAATGTGTTTATTATAGGTGGAACAACTGTCAGTTGGGTTTCAAATTTGCATAGTTTCATTTCACTCTCAACGATGGAAGCAGATTATGTTGCTACTATAGAGACTAGTAAAGGAATGATTTGGTTACAAACGTTTCTAGATGAATTAGGTAAGAAGCATTAGTTGGGTAGGTTATACAATGACAGCCAGAGTACCATTCATCTTGCAAAGAACTCATATTTCATTACATGACTAAACATTTATAGCTCAATTACCACTTCATACGGGTAGTGTTGGAAGATGGACAATTGAAGCTGGAAAAGATACACATTATCCAAAATCCTACAGATATGTTAACGAAAGTTATAACCAAGGAGAAACTGAGATTATTCTCGGTTTCAATTGGTATTCAAGTATGATGATGAAGATGAGAAACAACCTAGTCCAAAGTGGAGTCATTATCCAGCAAATCAAGCAACGATGGAGTTGTTATAACCAATCTCCAAGTGGGAGATTGTTAGGTGTGGAGCCTTATTATCTTCTTTATTCAGAGGTATTGCTGCATTTGACCCTAGTTTGTAATGGGGTGGAAAATCCACCCATTTTTCACTAATAAAGGGGTCCAAGGGGGACAACAATGATTTTGATGAGCCCCCCCTTGGCATGGGTTCGGGGGCAGCACCCCCGAAGCTAAAAATAGATGTAAAATGGCCTTGCAAAATATTGTAATTTCATAGTCAATCTGGGCCTTTGATTAGGTGGATGATCTGACGGTAGAAGTTATGTTTAATTTAGGGTTTTTTTCCCTAGAAGACAACCCCTCACTATATAAGAGGGCGTTGTATTGTGGTTGTATTTATTTGTATTCTGAGCGACAAAAGAGAGGAGATTGTGTGAGATACAAGAGGAAATTACAGTGGATTTGTTGTAGGTCGTATCTCTTCATTTTACTGGATAATATAAAGGAAGGATTGGTTGTTTCTCCATGGACATAGCCCAAATTGGGTGAACCACGTATATCTGTGTCTCTCTTATTTTATGCATTTTTTGTGTTTATATTTCTGCAATATTTTATGTGTTCCATTACTCCATAATATATATTTTTCTAACAACCGAGAGGGGTTGGGTTTCTCCTGAAGGTCCTGTAGCACATGAGGGAAGTCAATAAGGTCTCAAATTGTCAAATCCATTTCCTTAAGGTAATATAGGAGGTTGAGTCTTATCATAGTGACCCTCAACTCATGTTTACCCCGAGCGAGCTAGTGAAAGTGGGTAAATGTGGGAGGAGGAAGTTACAATTATGCGTATGTTGGTTATCATAATCCTCCTTATTCTAGTGCCCAGGTTCCTCTTTATCAAATCCCTCCCTATCATGGAGTGTAGATACCTATTTCTTAGGTTATTCCCCCTTATCTAGGTTATCCTCCAACATATTTTAACAGGGAGTTGTTGTTTTTGGGAACTCTCGAATTGCCCAATTTGACTCAGATCACCAATGATCCTATTGCTCATTCCCCTTGGTGATCGATTATTCCTACAAAATTGCCTTATGATATCCCAAAATTCAATAGGAATCCTGGACAAGACCTATCGACGCATGTCATGACTTATCATCTATGGTGTTTGTCAAAATCCCTTAATGATGATTCGATTCGATTACATCTTTTCCAGCACACTCTTACTAGTACAGAATCTAAAATGGTATATTGAATTACCAAGAGGTTTGTTTAATAATTTTAGTGCCTTGACTAGAACCTTCCACAAGCATTTCCAGTTCCCCATCAAATACAAAACTAGAACGGCACTTCTGACCAAATTCAAGCAATCTTATTCCACTCACATATTTGGTCATATTCATGAGTGGAGAAGTCGTCATATATTGGTTAATACATATAACACATATTTCATTAAATTTGGAAGTATTCTATTACAAGGCCTCCAACAACATTCATTTTTTTTGTAAATTTCCATATTAAATTGATTCAACATTAAAATAATTTGCAAGTAATTTCTAACCAATTAGAGATCATGAATAGGTCAAACATGGGGTTGTTATGTATAATAGTATCAATACACAATAGGAGTGCGAAACCAAACTCTTAGAAGAAATTGATTTAAGTTAAATCATATTCGTATGTCAAACATCCAATCAAGATATTATAGTTATGGATAACATGCTAGATTTATCGATGTTTAAATTTTATGTCTCGCAACTCTAAGTTACCCCATTTCCCCCAACCTACAAGGGATTTGTTGATTGAATGATGGTGATGTGAGGATCTTCCTGTAAATGACAAGGATAGGTGTCCCTTGCATTGCATTGAAAATAGTCTATTAAAACCTTAGTAAAATGTTCTTGTGCTCAATTTCCTACGGCCCCTTTGTGCATTTATGAAGCACTAATGAGGGGGTCAACATTCATCTTCATAGAATGCAGGCATATACTATAAAGGTTATACATTTTTGATCTACGTATTTCAAGAATGTTAGGCACCATTGGTCTATCTCCACTCAAATCCAAGTACATCAAATGAGAGTTCTTAAATTGGTATTCAGGTCATTCCATTATGATGGACAGTGTCACAAAATGAAGTAAACAAGAAACTTTAGTGGTGAATTCTTGTAAGTAGTGGAGGCAGGGTTTTCAAATATTAGCACAATTGATGGTCGTGTGGATATTGATCTCTCCTTGTAAACATTGTCAAAACCAATAATAGTCTCGATGTAAATTTAGTGTCAACCAATAGTATGGAAAACCATGATTGACCATTACTTTCACTAAGAAGAGAAAATGATAAGCATTTTTAATGGAGAAGAAATAAATGTGAAACGTAACTCATGTATTTTAGTTGAATTTGATATAACTCCCCATGTTCTTTAATTATTAAATACTTAATGTAAATACTTCTAAATTATCATTAAGATATTGATTTTGAAGATTAAATGTGTATTAAAAGGCATTCATCTATGACATTGGATTTTTCATGTAGCATGAATAAACCACTTAAAGCTAATTATCAATTAATCTTAAATAGTTTTTTATAAGAGATATCTTTACTTGCATTAATAGATTTATTTCAAAAATAAATTACATTTTTAAACTTGTATGAATACATATAACTAAATAAAATTCAATAAATAACTTCCGAGTCTTGTTGGATTCTATGAGATTATTTTAAGTACAAATAGTTTATTTAAGATTTGAAATTTACAAAATGTTAATATTGATGGTGAAAGCATGTCATATGGTGTAAAAATTTTAAAGGCATCCATTTATGGCCCATCTGTTGAATGAGCTTAAATAGTCTACTTAATGCTCATGGTGAATTCATTAATCCATGTTTTATTAGAAAATTCATTTTCTTTACATGGTTTTTATTCTAGAAATAACAATTTCGCATTTGTACATTCATATTAAACCACATGATAGTTAAATAGAAATTTAATTAGTCATTAAAACTATTGAGATGAGGTGTCCCTTGCATTGCATTGAAACTAGTCTATTAAAACCTTAGTAAAATGTTCTTGTGCTCAATTACCTACGGCCCCTTTGTTAGTCATCTCATCTCATCTCATTTAATTAAATTAATCCATGATAGTATCTAATCAAACCTTGATAAGCCACTTATCAATCGTTATCCTCATATATATGTTTTTTTAAGAAATGCAAAATTATTTACAATATAATTTTATCTAAAGAATTACACATCACATTTATGCACTCATATTAGTGCATTTTATATGTAAACAATGAATAACTAACTTTGTGCCTTATTGATTTTCAATATGATATGATTGCAGTTACAACCATTAATTGATTTAAGCATATAAATTTATGAAAACTATCAATTGAGAAATCACATATCTTATGATTCAAAAAGATCAAATCATTTACCTATGGCACATTTCTCGTTAACCTTAATAGTGAATAATGCATTGTGAAGAGTGAATAATGCACATAACATTTATCAAGTAAATTGTTATAATTTCTTTAGTAAGAATAGCACCTTTGTTTGCAAGGAGTTCTATTTGAAAACTTATATTTCACATTTATATATGATTATTGATACATATAATTAAACATAAGTCATCAAAAAAATCATTATAAGATGGTTCATATAAGATAATTTGAATGGCAAACAATTCATTTAAGAACACGCGCGCGCACACACACATCTTAGAAAAAAATCGATACAGCAGTCATTGCAAAAACATTTATAAATAATAAGAAATAAACATATTAATATAATTGGCAATTTCCATCTATTTCAAAAAATATAAAATCATACAAATTGATTCAACAAAAACTATGTCCAAAATGTATTGAAAATTTGGAATGTACTTTTCAACAAATTTATAAAAGAAATTATCTCCATGAACTACAATGAAGTACATGTTCTATTGAACATTCGAATGTACTCATGTTTTTGTTTGATACGATGAAGTGTCTTAAGCAAGGGGAATAAAACTTGCATAAGCCACGTATCTTGCTCTTTTCCTGTATACGATTTTATCAAGATGTGGTTTGATCGATATCCCATGAATTGAGAAGTATGCTTTTCTGTATCTATTAGCAATACATTTGATTCTTCATAATTATCTCCATATTGGCACCACACATCAATCAACTTTTTCTCATAAAATTGTCTTGTTCTCCCTGCTTCCAATTTTGTTTGCAAATGACAATGAGATCTGTCCCATGCAAATTTAAAGTCCTCTATATCAATATTTGATTTTTCAAGTACTTTTCGGATGTACTTGTCAGTGACATTTAATGTCCATATTGCGGCATCATAATTTCTTAAGCAATATTTTAATACTTTTGAATAAAAAGGCCTTAAAAAATAGGACCTATCACCAAACTGCCAGTCTGGTTGTCTTTGAATATGAAAATCTTGTTCATCTTTGGTGTATGATTGGAAGAATACTCCTTCCATTTCGAATATCAACAACATCTTTTGACTTGTAGTAATTCCCATCTGCATTTGCACTGCAACCACATGTATGATATTAACATATCTCCACTTCAACACTTCATTGCTTAAGGACATAAAAACCTATCATTTTAAAAATGATGTTAATATTTATTATGAACAGTTTCCATTTGTATGCAAAGGCAATTTTACAATGAGTTCAAAGTATCACAAAATACAAATACAATTGCTCCATTAAAATGAACAAACAAATAATATGTTTACTTTATACATACAACCTAATACCTTTATTTAATTTGTATGGAACAAAAGTATTATAAGAAAGCATTGACCCACCATTTAGATCATTAATTTTAAGACTTATAATGATTTATATAATTACAATTGAAAAATATAATTATAATGGTCTAGCGCAACTAAACAAACTAATTTTTTATTAATTTTCACATACAATATAACACAATTTTTAAATTTCAAACATGATTAATTATATGTTAATTTATAGAGTTTCTACCTTAGTTTTTTTTTGTGCTTCTTTTAGTGCAAATTGTATGTTTATTGTTGGTGTTACATTCAACTTATATGGAATAAATAGGGTTATAAGAATGCAATGGGTCATCCTTCAAATTACTAATTTCTAAGAGGTATAACAATAACTTAAACCGCATTTAAAGCAAAAAATTGTAATGATCTAATTAAAACAAATAGAACAATTACCTATTAATTTTACATACAATGTAATCCATTGTAAAACAAAAAATATAGACTGGGAAATTTTGATATGAAAACATTAAATGACCATTCATCTCACCAAAAATAAATAAAATAAAAATATTTGATTTTTAGAAATGACAAACCAAATCAACAATTCTTTTATTAGTGTTGTGAAATAAAAGTAATAAATCATGATGTCGTACATATAACATCATGATATAGACATATGTAATCTTAAGGTACTTCTAAATATAATTGGACATCCTTCAAAATAGCTCGCACATCCGTAGCCTTGTTGAGTTTATGCAATATTCTCCATAGCTCATGGATCAACCAATTATCCCCTTGATTTGCTCCAATGAATGGAGGGGCAAGAATCACATTTTCTTTTGGATTCTCTTTCACTCTCTCAATTAAACAATCAACTATAATAGTAGTGGTTGCATCATATTGGGTATGCATTTCCCACACTATTTTCAATGATTTAGTGTGTATAACTTTTGTTGAATTGTCAATGACCTTATGTCCCTTTTGTGGCTTACAGTCTGAAGCAGTCCACTTAAACAAAAATTTATCTTGTAATCTTTTTGAAACCAACTTTTTTAGAAATCTTTTTGTGCTTTGTTTCAAAGCAGTCGTCCAAATTGCAATGTCAAGAGATTCATTTTTGAAACACATTTTAAAAAATGATTTTGCATGTGGATGAATCCAAAATAGTTTTTTCTCTATTGTGTAATCAGCATCAACTCCCATTTTCTCAATATGCCCTTTGTTTGTTGCTTCATCATCAATGCAATGATAAAAAATGTCCTTTGGATTAATTTAATTAAATGAGATGAGATCCATGATAGTATCTAATCAAACCTTGATAAGCCACTTATCAATCGTTATCCTCATATATATGTTTTTTTAAGAAATGAAAAATTATTTACAATATAATTTTATCTAAAGAATTACACATCACATTTATGCACTCATATTAGTGCATTTTATATGTAAACAATGAATAACTAACTTTGTGCCTTATTGATTTTCAATATGATATGATTGCAATTACAACCATTAATTGATTTAAGCATATAAATTTATGAAAACTATCAATTGAGAAATCACATATCTTATGATTCAAAAAGATCAAATCATTTACCTATGGCACATTTCTCATTAACCTTAATAGTGAATAATGCATTGTGAATAGTGAATAATGCACATAACATTTATCAAGTAAATTGTTATAATTTCTTTAGTAAGAATAGCACCTTTGTTTGCAAGGAGTTCTATTTGAAAACTTATATTTCACATTTATATATGATTATTGATACACATAATTGAACATAAGTCATCAAAAAAATCATTATAAGATGGTTCATATAAGATAATTTGAATGGCAAACAATTCATTTAAGGACACGCGCGCGCACACACACATCTTAGAAAAAAATCGATACAGCAATCATTGCAAAAACATTTATAAATAATAAGAAATAAACATATTAATATAATTGGCAATTTCCATCTATTTCAAAAAATATAAAATCATACAAATTGATTCAACAAAAACTATGTCCAAAATGTATTGAAAATTTGGAATGTACTTTTCAACAAATTTATAAAAGAAATTATCTCCATGAACTACAATGAAGTACATGTTCTATTGAACATTCGAATGTACTCATGTTTTTGTTTGATACGATGAAGTGTCTTAAGAAAGGGGAATAAAACTTGCATAAGCCACGTATCTTGCTCTTTTCCTGTATACGATTTTATCAAGATGTGGTTTGATCGATATCCCATGAATTGAGAAGTATGCTTTTCTATATCTATTAGCAATACATTTGATTCTTCATAATTATCTCCATATTGGCACCACACATCAATCAACTTTTTCTCATAAAATTGTCTTGTTCTCCCTGCTTCCAATTTTGTTTGCAAATGACAATGAGATCTGTCCCATGCAAATTTAAAGTCCTCTATATCAATATTTGATTTTTCAAGTACTTTTCGGATGTACTTGTCAGTGACATTTAATGTCCATATTGCGACATCATAATTTTTTAAGCAATATTTTAATACTTTTGAATAAAAAGGCCTTAAAAAATAGGACCTATCACCAAACTGCCAGTCTGGTTGTCTTTGAATATGAAAATCTTGTTCATCTTTGGTGTATGATTGGAAGAATACTCCTTCCATTTCGAATATCAACAACATCTTTTGACTTGTAGTAATTCCCATCTGCATTTGCACTGCAACCACATGTATGATATTAACATATCTCCACTTCAACACTTCATTGCTTAAGGACATAAAAACCTATCATTTTAAAAATGATGTTAATATTTATTATGAACAGTTTCCATTTGTATGCAAAGGAAATTTTACAATGAGTTCAAAGTATCACAAAATACAAATACAATTGCTCCATTAAAATGAACAAACAAATAATATGTTTACTTTATACATACAACCTAATACCTTTATTTAATTTGTATGGAACAAAAGTATTATAAGAAATCATTGACCCACCATTTAGATCATTAATTTTAAGACTTATAATGATTTATATAATTGCAATTGAAAAATATAATTATAATGGTCTAGCGCAACTAAACAAACTAATTTTTTATTAATTTTCTCATACAATATAACACAATTTTTAAATTTCAAACCTAATTAATTATATGTTAATTTATAGAGTTTCTACCTTAGTTTTTTTTTGTGCTTCTTTTAGTGCAAATTGTATGTTTATTGTTGGTGTTACATACAACTTAATATAATTTTTCAAATTATATGGAATAAATAGGGTTATAAGAATGCAATGGGTCATCCTTCAAATTACTAATTTCTAAGAGGTATAACAATAACTTAAACCGCATTTAAAGCAAATAATTGTAATGATCTAATTAAAACAAATAGAACAATTACCTATTAATTTTACATACAATGCAATCCATTGTAAAACAAAAAATATAGACTGGGAAATTTTGATATGAAAACATTAAATGACCATTCATCTCACCAAAAATAAATAAAATAAAAATATTTGATTTTTAGAAATGACAAACCAAATCAACAATTCTTTTATTAGTGTTGTGAAATAAAAGTAATCAATCATGATGTCATACATATAACATCATGATATAGACATATGTAATCTTAAGGTACTTCTAAATATAATTGTACATCCTTCAAAATAGCTCGCACATCCATAGCCTTGTTGAGTTTATGCAATATTCTCCATAGCTCATGGATCAACCAATTATCCCCTTGATTTGCTCCAATGAATGGAGGGGCAAGAATCACATTTTCTTTTGGATTCTCTTTCACTCTCTCAATTAATCAATCAACTATAATAGTATTGGTTGCATCATATTGGGTATGCATTTCCCACACTTTTTTCAATGATTTAGTGTGTATAACTTTTGTTGAATTGTCAATGACCTTATGTCCCTTTTGTGGCTTACAGTCTGAAGCAGTCCACTTAAACAGAAATTTATCTTGTAATGTTTCTAAAACCAACTTTTTTAGAAATCTTGTTGTGCTTTGTTTCAAAGCTGTCGTCCAAATTGCAATGTCAAGAGATTCATTTTTGAAACACATTTCAAAAAATGATTTTGCATGTGGATGAATCCAAAATAGTTTTTTCTCTATTGTGTAATCAGCATCAGCTCCCATTTTCTCAATATGCCCTTTGTTTGTTGCTTCATCATCAATGCTATGATAAAAAATGTCCTTTAGTTCAAAAATAACTAGTTTCTTTTCAGTTATTTTGGCTGCAACACAATGGAAAATAATATAGTCAAACCATTTTATTCATGTTACAAAAATTACTAAAAAATTGTTGAAACAATACACTTACCTTGAGTGGTTTTTTCAATATTTATAGATGAAACAATAATTTCTTTTATCATCTGGACAGGACCTGGAGTAAACATATTAAACCTTCAATCAAATACCGATTGTACTTCTATTTAAACCTTCAATCAAATACCAATACCAAGAAAAACATTAGTAATGCAACCTTTAAAAAGGAACACACACACACACACACACACACCTTAAACATTATTTTGATTGTTAATTTTACCCTTTTTATTTGTTCCTATAATAAAAATATACAACATTATGGTAGTTACAAGTATTTGAGTTTGAAGAATAATAAGATAAACAAGAAGACAAGTTATAAGTATCTGATATGACATTATCTTCATATTTCTAACATTGGACCTCATCATCATCTTGGTTAGCTTTATTTGTTTCCAAATTAAACATATAAAATATTTTGAATTGTGAAAATGAATAGAATCATTAAATAACAAGGAAAACAAGTGGACAAATTATAAGTACCTGATGTTATATTTGGTTCTTGGTTGTAGTTTTTTGGGACAATACCTTGGTCATTATATTCATTCTCTTTATTTCCAACTATAATCAACATATGAAATGGATATGAATCACAAAAAAAGATAAAAATAGAATAATAATAAAATAAAAAAAGATAGAGATACAATGATTAATACCCATTTCTATCTCCATCGTTCCATGGTCATTGTCTTGATTAATTTCATTCATCTCATAATTCCCTATAATAGTCATCCAAAAATATTATGAATATGGAAATTAAATAAATTGAAAATTATCAAGAGAAAAAACTAAACAAATTATGTACCTGTGTTGATAACTTCTTCCTCTCCTCCTTCTCCTCCTATTTCCATCTCCATACTTTTTTCAACAATATAAGCACTATGTTGATTAATTTGGTTCTTCCCACTTTCATCATTCTCTGTTTTAGAATCTCCATCATTATTCATTTTAGTAAACACTTTGACAATTAAGAAATATGAAAAAAATAGTATCCAATGTATTATAAGAAAATAAAGAAATGAATTGTAGTACCTGAATTCTCCAAGAAATTAATGGGTACTGGATTTGATAGTTGAAAAGATTTGTAATGATTTAACATGATTGTCCTTTGTGACTCTGTTTGCACAACACATGAAATTCTTCTTCCATATGTACAACAGGCCTTGATAAAAAATTTCCCCGCATAAAGAGAAATAACCACTTTTCCATCACTACATTGTTGGTGCGTTTCCACTAAATCCATCCAAAAATCATAATCTCTCTCATTTTCATCAAATGTGCCTTCAAATGTGTGAGAGTATTTTATAGCCTCCAAAATTTTTAATTCTGAAGTATAGAAATGTATAGTAAGAACTATATCATAACTATAATTGTTTGGCAATTATATTCATAAATGCCACTATAATTTTATAATTGAACTTGGATTTCTTTATCGAAATTTCCAAAGACTGGCGTATATCATTACAAAACCAAAGTTCTACTAAGAGAACTGTAGTGAAGTCATTCAACTCATTTTTTTCGATAAGAAATCGAAAAAATTCAATGTAATACCCCTTGTTGAATTTTTCTTTTTTCAAAGCTAGTGTGTCCAAAACAACAAGGTCAGTGTGTAAAAATGGTTGCAACTGACATAGAAAAGAGTGCAAAAGTGTTGACAAAAGATCAGGGCCTCCAAAATGACAACCAAATTCAAAATTGTTATCAACATGTTGAACACTTGTTGATCCATTTATCATTCTGTCAAGGACTCCACATGCTTGCTGAGAAAGGGACTCTATCTTTGTATTACGTGTTCCTTTGACATAAGTAGACCCCTCCACCGTGTTGCAAAAATTGGTGAATACGATATCATTAATTTCATAATGCTCAAGAATGTTGAATGTGATAAGAGTCATCTCATTCAAGTTCTGATCATGACTTTGACAATATGTAACCATTGCATCCAATATTGTTCTGTTGGTTTCCAATTTAGAACAATAATCTTTTATTTTTATGGCATTTGTTGGATGATTAATTGGAATAGAAAACCAAATGGTTCCATCCAATAGCTTATCTTCTACTGAAGCAATTTCTTCCATGGTTAATCCCTGAAGGGGCCGAAAAGTAGCTGCTGTCAAACTGTGTAGACTATTTTTCTCGTAGTTCTCAAAATCAGGCTGGCTTGGAGAACACTTTAATGTGCCTAGTTGGTAACAGTTAAAAACAGTGTCCCATTTATCCCAAATAGGTTCATCAAGACATAAGAGAATTTTTTTATCAGAAAAATTTGTAATTGGACAATCGAAGAATGAGCACAACATTTCATCATCAACCTGATAAAATAATAAATATAAACTAATAAGAATCCAATGTAAAAATGAAACTAAATAAGGTGTTATAATCTAATGTGAAATCATCATAAATTTCAGAAAATATGACTTATATTATCGACTTTAGTAATTTATCTACAATAAAATTAGATACAATAATAAAATTTAAATGTAAAAATAATTAAAATTACATACCTTGTCTTCAGCCGTCTTAGAGCATCCAATCCTCCTTTTCTTTAATTTGTCATTGGCAATTAAGAAATGCCTTGTCGAGCGCACACAATCAATAAATGGAGTTTTATAAAATACCTTATTTGCAGAATTTAATTGACAACAAATGCGGATCACCTCAGTGGGTTCAACTGATGGATGCAAGAATCGAGCATTACGTTTTTTATATTTTTTTTTCGCTTCTGTTGATACATTATATTTAGGATTTGTTAAAATTTCTTTCGCTGCTTGAATGGTATGTTGACCATCAACTATCCAAAAATTGATATTCTTAGAATTTAGATCTGTCTCATTTATAATTTTGATAGAGTTGACCAAAGGATCAGGCTCATTGATGTCAAATGGAATCAGAAGAGCATCAGGTAATGAGGTTTGAAATTTTTCTAGGAATGATTTCACTAATACTTGAACATTTAAATCATCTCGTGATCTTAATTTGAACACCTTAGGAGCTTCTTTACATCTTTCAACAGGCACTTTTCTATTAAAGGAGTTTGAAAATAGATAGCAATGCTTGAAAGCTTCATGAATCTCATCACATTGGTTTGCAAGGTTAGTTGTCTCAAATTCAACTTTCCTAGTTTTTTGAAATTCTGTAGTGGGCTTGAAATCACTTTCTTTTATATTCTCCTCCAAATCTGATAAATATACTCTTCTCAAAGAAAGTAATTGAGAATCAATTTTATCATCTGGTATTTTATCAAAAAATTTACCCTTTTGTTGTAAATGAAGAAGTACAGATGATGTTTTTCTACTTCTTACATAACGATATCTCAGAACAGTGGTGATGCGTTTTAAAAGATTTGCACAACTATTTAGTCTAGATTTAGAGAAGCTCTCAAAGCTATCCAACTTGAACATTGAATTTTTTATCATATTTGTTGAATCAGTACTTGAAGCTTCAATCAAATCTGGTCTAAAATTTGTATACTCCACTTGACATGAAATTAATTTTACCTCATTTTCTTTAATCATTTCCACTTGAAATTCAATGTCATTTTCATTGCAAGCATAGCAATTAATTATTATTCCTAATATCTTTGGTTCGTTTCCGTCTATTGATCCAAATAGGTACATATTAGGAAACATATTCATGGGAGTTTCTATTTGGATGTACCAGTCTTGCACGAATTCATATTTATTATTTGTATTGTATTTTTTAATCATTTCAAAAGTAGAAGTTGAAGGTGTTATTGATATTGCCTTTTGAGTTGAATAACTTTTCTTTTTCTTAAGTGATTGTTGTAACATTTCATTTGCTTTTGGGCCAACCAATTCTGCAAATAATAGCAAAAAAATTATTTTCATTAATCAAAATGAAAATATAATTTCAAATATTGTCACATAATGTTCTTATAAATACTAAAAAAACACCTAATCTAACCATTTCCAAGATAGTGTACATAAAATATAAAACCACCATACCAGTTGAAGGAGGCAATGTTTGTACATCACTTTTTTTTTGTCTTTTCTTCACTACTTTACTTTGAATTTCAGGCACACCAGATTCCGCAGTTTCTAAAAAAAAAATTATGGAATACATGAAATACTAAATATTATTAAACAACCTTATAATATATGATTTCCATTTACATGCACAATAATAAACGAGTACATATGCTATGAAAGTTTACTATAAGACACCAAAAATTATCACCTAGGTAAAACTAATAAGAAAAGAAACCACATAATCCAACCATTTCAAAAAGAGTACAAAAAATATAAAACCACCATACCTGTTGAAGGGGGCATCATTTGTAGGTCACTTTCTTTTCTTTTTGTCTTCGCTACTTTACTTCGAATTTCAAGCCCACCAGTTTCCACAGTTTCTAGAAAGAAAAATTTAATGGAAGACATGAAATAACAAATAGTATTAAACAACCTTCTAATACACGATTTTCATTTACACGCACAATAATAAATGAGTACATATGTTATGCAAGTTTAGTATATGACACCAAAAGTTATCACATATTTAAAATTTCTTGGAAAAAAATACCCATGTTAGTATGGGTTGTCCCCATTAAAACCCCAATCCTAAGGCTATTTCCATGGGTTTTATTAATCAACAACCAGTTATTAACACAATGTCTAACAATTTTAACAAAGTATAAATTAAAATTGTCATACCAATTAAAGAATTTGGTGTCGTGTTTCTTGAACTTCCTTTTTCCTTGGATGCTTCCTTTGAATTCTCACTAGCTTCATATTCCATGGTATCTGAAAATAAAGTAAAAAAATTGTTATCACAATTTCGAATTATTGAAGAAAATATGAATTTATAAATACTACAACTATTCGCATAATTATATGTGTAACAAAATGAACAAGAACAATAACAATTGTATAACTCACAATAATAGCTAATCAAGGTTAGAAAAAGGGCACCTCGAAATAATTTTTTATATTATTTTAATCATGAATATAGGAAAGCAAATATCTACTAGGTTTCCTTCCAGCACAAGCATAAGAACATTTCCAAAAGACATTACATTGTGAATAAACAAAAAAAAATTGTATAGACCAAAATAACAACATATATACACAAAATTTATCTGTTATAGTCATGTATATTCTTAGTTTTCTTTAGATGAAATAATAGCAAAACACAATGAAAGAACATTAACTATGGCAATCATTATATTTACTTCTAGATCTTTGTCTAGCACAAAGACAAACACATACCAACTTTGCAAGGTGAAATAAATTTAGAATGTGATATAATTACTTCTAACATGAAAAAAAGCATATTGCATTTGCATCCTAGATTTATTTCTATTACAAACGCATGGATATTGTTAGAAAAAAACATTGTAAGGTGAAAGAAATCTAGCATGTGCTAGAATTATTTTTAGCACGAACACATTCATATTTCCAAGAAAAACATTGCAAAACAAAATAAATATAGCACAAGCTAGATTTCCTTATACCACAAACCACAAACATATTGTCATTAAAATATTGCAAGGCAAAGGAAATGAAACCCATGCTAGACTATATTCTATCGCATACAAGAAGATTGCCAACAACAACATTGTATTGTAAAGAAAAAACATAAACACAATGTCAATAAAGTCATTGGAATAATAATATTTCTTGGGACATTTGACCTTGCCTTTTAGAGACTATGAAGTTTTAGTCCATGCCTACGTAGACTATTGTTACAATATAAAAAAATTTAAACCTTGAAACGTTTAGAAGGCCCTTCATATGGAATATGTGGTCTAAGAATGGGATAGTGTACAAAGATTTCCTCCTATAAAAAATACAAGAACGTTGCAAATAACAACATTACAAGGTGAAAGAAATATAATTCATACTATAATTCCTTCTAATGTGAAATTAATCACATAACAACATTGTAGGGTGAGAAAAATTTACTCAAAATTACATTTACTTATAACAAACATATAATTATCTCCAATGACAACACTACACGACAAAAAAAATTTAGCACAAGCTAGATTTTCTTTTAGCCTAAACAAAAACATGTTAGCATTAACAACATTGCAATGTAAAATAAAATCTAACATGTGTTAGATTTCATTTTAGTGCAAACTCGAGCACATAGAAACATTGTAGAGTGAGAAGTCTATCAAGTGCTAGATTTATGTCTACCACAAATACAAGCACGTTGCCAACAACAACGTGGTAGATTATAAGAATTCTAGATTGTGTTAAATTTTCTTCCAACACAAACACAAACACATTTTAATTTGAAAGAAATTTAACACATGTTATATTTCCTTTAAACGCAAACACAAGAACATAACAACATTGTAAGACTAAACAAGTTTATTGTGTGCTAGATTAACAACATTGCAATTTAAAATAAAATCTAACATGTGTTAGATTTTCTTTTAGCGCAAACTTGAGCACATAGAAACATTGTAGAGTTTCCTTTAAACGCAAACACAAGAACATAACAACATTGTAAGACTAAACAAGTTTATTGTGTGCTAGATTAACAACATTTCAATTTAAAATAAAATCTAACATGTGTTAGATTTTCTTTGAGCGCAAACTTGAGCACATAGAAACATTGTAGAGTGATAAATCTAGCAAGTGCTAGATTTATGTCTACCACAAATAAAAGCACATTGCTGACAACAACATTGTAGAGTATAAGAAATCTAGCTTGTGTTAAATGTTCTTCCAACACAAACACAAGGACATTTAAATTTGAAAGAAATCTAACACATGCTATATTTCCTTCTAGCACAAACACAAGAACATAACAACATTGTAGGACTAAATAAGTCTATAATGTGTACTAGATAAACAACATTGCAATGTAAAATAAAATCTAACATGTGTTAGATTTCCTTTTAGCACAAATTGGAGCACATAGAAACATTGCAGAGTGAGAAATCTAGCAAGTGCTAGATTTCTGTCTAGCACAAATACAAGCATGTTGCCAACAACAACATTGTAGAGTATAAGAAATCTAGCTTGTGTTAAATTTTCTTCCAACACAAACACAAGCACATTTAAATTTGAAAGAATTCTAACACATGCTATATTTCCTTCTAGCACAAACACAAGAACATAACAACATATTAGGACTAAATAAGTCTAATGTGTGCTAGATTAACAACATTGCAATGTAAAAGAAAATCCAACATGTGTTAGATTTCCTTTTAGCACAAACTCAAGCACATAGAAACATTGTAGAGTGAGAAATATAGCAAGTGCTAAATTTATGTCTACCAAAAATAAAAACATGTTGCCAACAACAACCTTGTAGAGTATAAGAAATCTCGCTTGTGTTGAATTTTCTTCCAACACAAACACAAACAAATTTAAATTTGAAAGAAATATAAAACATGTTATATTTCCTTCTAGCACAAACGCAAGAACATAACAACATTTTAGGACTAAATAAGTCTAACGTTTGCTAGATTAACAACATTGCAATGTATAAGAAAATCTAACATGTGTTAGATTTCCTTTTAGCACAAACTCAAGCACATAGAAATATTCTAGAGTGAGAAATATAGCAACTACTAGATTTATGTCTAACACAAATGCAAGCATGTTGCCAACAACAACATTGTAGAGCGAGAAATCTAACATGTGCTACATTTATGTCTACCACAAATACAAGCACGTTGCCGACAACAACATTGTAGAGTATAAGACTTCTAGATTGTGTTAAATTTTCTTCCAACACAAACTCAAGCACAATTTAATTTGAAAGAAATCTAACACATGTTATATTTCCTTCAAGCACAAACACAAGAACATAACAACATTGTAGGACTAAATAAGTCTAATGTGTGCTATATTAACAACGTTTCAATGTAAAAGAAAATATAACATGTGTTAGATTTCCTTTTAGCGCAAATTCGAGCGGATAGAAACATTGTAGAGTGAGAAATCTAGCAAGTGCTAGATTTATGTATACCACAAATCTATCCTACCATCGAAAGAGGAAACAAAATCTATCCTACCATCTCAAGCTTTGGATAGAAAGCTTGGTAAAAGAGATGGATTTGGTCTGGGATAAGTCTCTCTATAAGGAAAAGAGGTCCTCTACATGGAGCTAGCAGAAGGGAGTTACCTAAAAATCTATCACGAGTTATCTAGAAACTCCATACGAAAACATCACATGTGTTTTCTTATCAAAGGATGGGCTTCCTCTCATAAACCAATAATTCATTGCTTCCCTGTATCCCTTGCAAAGGCTCTATCTTTTGACCCCGTTGTATAAAAGGCTCTTTCACCCACTGTTGATAATATCGGCGATTCGAAAATATTGCCATATTTTTGGCAAAATGATATATCGCCGAGAAAATATCGCGATATTTTTTTGTTTTGAAAATATCGCGATATTTCCAAAATATTGGCAAAATATCGGCTATGTTTAAAATTTTGAAAAAAAAATATTTTTTATGCTTGCCGATATTTTGTTGATATTTTCGCCGATATTGCCAATAAGATGTTTTCTGGACCCTTGCCGATATTTTGCCAATACCAATATTTTCAACACTGCTTTCACCTACCCTGTTGATCATATGCTCCAAGTACAAACTCAAAATAATATATGGAAGACACATTATCCTCATGCATGGGAGACATAACATATACGTTTTCTTGGAGAGTTTCTTTCCATGTCATTCTTACATTCTTCCTCATGCTGAAAGAACATATCTCATTCTTAAATTCTTCCTCATGCTAAAAGAACGCATGCCTCCATAGTTGGAATTCAATAAAACCAACCTAAGAAGCCAATGATCTTGAAATATGTGCGATTTTGTGCCAAGATAGAGGTGTCGTGGCATAAGTGGAAGGAAGGAATTTTTCTAAATTTCAAGACAGAGTTTAGTAAAAAACATAAAATCTCATTACGCACTAGTTTAAATCAATGTTCACTGCAAATAAGATAAGGTGTCCTTCAAATCACATTATAAACTAGTCTGAATCATCACTGCATTTAGCCATGGTATACGAATTGTAAGGATACCCAAAGAGTAGCAGTAGCTAAAAATTTTTATGCCAACACTATGGAACTAGAGGGAATGGATTCAATGGAGATCAAGACCTTACGTTGTGTTTTTCTGAGTGGAAGAAGTCCCTAGAAATCAAAATTTTCCTGGAGATAGGGACAAGCAACTAATAACAAACGAAAGCACTAATAATGTATCAAGGAGTCAGGTTCCTGAAGGACATTGTGCAAAGGGATGTAGTTATTGTTGAGGACTCCAACATAATCACAAGATCACTGAAGCAGTTCCCTCCTCCTAAGCCCTGGCATGCATCTATCATAAAATGGTCCTGCTACTCAATGCATTTAAATAAGTCCACTATTTTCAGGTTAGAAAAAGATTCAACTCCCAAGTCAATCAGATGGCTAAGCAAGCAATTTCAGTTGAGGACTCCAACACAATCACAAGATCACTGAAGCAGGAAAGAGCTCCTTCCTCTTAAGCCCTGGCATGCATCTATCATAAAATGGTCCTGCTACTCAATGTATTTAAATAAGTCCACTATTTTCAGGTTAGAAAAAGATTCAACTCCCAAGTCAATCAAATGAATAAGCAAGCAGATTCAAAAGACAAAGGAACTCTCTGAGTATGTATTAAGGGGGGGGGAAATCCCTCTACACCTCAATAACATCATCAATAAAAAGTCCCAAGGAGAGGAAGCATGAAAGGTGGCACTCTCTATGCAAATTGTGATACATGGAAACAAAAGGAGTTTGGCTCACCAGATAAGAAGGCGCAGGGACAGTTTGCTAACAGAGAGTTTGATAACCGGGACAGTTTGCTAACAGGGACAGTTTGATCATATGTTCCAAGTACAAACTCAAAATACTAATGGAAGATAGGTGATCCTCATGCATTGGAGACATAACATATATGTTTTCTTGGAGAGGCCTGAGACTAAAGCATAGCGTGACATTCTTTTTTATTACAGATTTCCTTGACAACACATTAGCATTCTTTTTACTTGCAGATTTCCACAAGCTTGGGGTCCTCTGGAAATTCTTCTGGAGTACTAGCTTCTGGGTTATGATCTTCCAGTGATTTTTTTTCTTTTTTTAATTATTTGTGTTTATTATTATTATCTTCTCACTAAACGTCTTGGTAGGCTAAAATTTCACCCCATCCCACTCTAAAGTAGAATGATTTAAAGAAAAATGATTTGTTGATATTCCTACCTGGGAACAAAACTGGCAGTTAAGTTCTCATATTTGGTTGCTCCTAGGATTAACCATTACATCATAGGTGTGCATAGGTTATACATTAGAAGATATATACAGTCATGTATATCCCTTATCACTGGGAAGTGAAAATGTCATAATTCAACGGAGCACATGATGTACTACCGTTAAGGTGCATTACAAAACATGAAGTACAAGTTTGATACATCTTTGAAGTCAAGTCCACTAGGAACTAGGAACTATGTCTGATCAATGAGATTTCTGTAGGTCTAACAAATCCACAGTTGTGAATAATTATTCCCTACAAATACATGCCCAGGTGGACAAAGTTGCAATGGATCTTGAGCATTTTGTTAGCTACTTGAGCACTGAAGAGGTGCCTTTTGCATAATGAGTAGGGTCCCGGCTGATGATCATCAACTTTGCTACTTGTGCCATCCCAATGCTCAAGACAAGGCTTTGAGTAGTGACAAAGTACAAGTCAGTGAGTGTGAGAAATAAGGGAGAGGTGCTAAGTTTGGCTATGCCACTGCCACAACTACATCTAGTAGAGCATACTTTGGATGAAAAGGTACCCTGCATCCTCTTGGGGTTATCTAATATGTGGTGACCTCAGGATGATGGTAATGAAGGATGGAACTTCCAGTGATATTTATGTTTCCCAATGTTTTGGGATGGCCTTCAAAGCTAATCAATGATGACCCTCCCTGTTCTACTACGGTGCAGGTGTTCAGGTGCCATATCATTTATTGTTCATTGTTTTGTTGATGTGACTCACCCTTCAAGGTTTTAATTATGTTGATGGCTATACTGGACTTTGGGCCAAGGGTCTATTTTGTTCATAACTTCATATTTCAGTTGGATCTAGGCATTTAGTGCATAGGGGATTTTTAATGTTGCTCCTATGTTGACATTATGGTGGTGGTCCATCTATTCAAGCCACACGTTCACACAATGGGTAGTGGATGATGGATCTAGTGGGCAAGTTTGGGTTTGTTGGAGGGTTACATGTTTGAGGCAACATTTAACTGGAGGGAGGAAGATGGATAAAATCAAAATATGTGACCAAGTTCCTGGTGCGGACAGGGAACCTTGGAGGGGCTGTTAAACCAATACTTGTACGAGGAAGAAGGGAGGCAGCCCTGTGCCCCCAACATGGCTGACATAGAGGGGATCAGAATATATGCAGAAAAGACAAAAGTCAAAGGCCAAGGAGAAAGTAGATGAACCGAGTAGACTGCATCAGATCTTTATAGGGGGTGCTCAGCACAAGCTACTGCACCTGTTCAAGTGAACCCAATCATATTAACTGCAAAAAAGGATTTGAATAAAAGAGAGAAGCATCTTTATGTTGTCTGCCTCCAGAAGCAACAAAAGAAAATATTAGAGTGTGATAGGAGAGGGTATTTTCATTTGAGTGCAATGCTTAATAAAACTTAGAATGAACACAGAAACCAAAACTGAGGAACAATGCCTAGTCTGATCAGCGCACCTGTAACACAGTGAACTTGAAATGCAGCGCACCTACTACACTCGGGAAGTGCGCTGAATTTCAGATTCACAGAACAGAGCCTGCGCTGGGCCAGAGACGAGACTTTGCTTGGGTTCCAGGTCACAGTTTGCAGTTCAGTTCAGGGGTTTTGGTCGAGCAAATGGTAATCAGTAAACCAACAATCAAGGGTAGATCTAAGGAGGTTATTGGAGCTACCACAGGGGCAATTAGAGAGTTTTCAAATCAGTTGTTTAATTCATAAACAAATCCCGGAGATTGACTGAAGCGGCATTTATCTAGTTCGAAAGCTACCTGGCTCGACTTCAGACTCCGTCTGTAAGTTTATAAAATAAACAACAAGGAAGATAAACAAACAACCTAGTCGCTCCCCAGCGGAGTCGCCATTTTGTTACAGGGAAAAGTGTCTACACAGAACTTCTTATGCCACTAAGGTGTGGTAGCTACCTTAGAAACAAACAAAGTAAAGCTACTTTCGTTTTTCCTTTGTGAAATATAGATGAGAGAATAACAAAGGAGACCAACCTCTATCTTGCGCATATCTCCTAATTTGATTCCTCTCTCTCCTGATAGTCCTTCGCTACTTGCTTCCTAAAGAAGGATACTAAGAGCAAGGCTTAATATGAAAAGGTGGTGGTACACAAAGCAAAGAAAGGAAAAATAAGATCGAGGGGATAAACAGAAATGTCTCCTCTCGTTTATATATTTTGTTGATTTGAAAAAACGCTTACTCATTTTCATTCTTCTTCCTCGTTTGTTTGTTGTCCCATTTTCCGTTGTTGTTGACTTCTTTCTCTTTGAAACCAGCCCATTTCTTTAGCTCTTTATGTCCTCATCCATTCTCTTTCAAAATGTTTCGATTAAAGGTTTGCTCCATGAATTTCACATAAACTCGTCATCGATATCTATTGATATTCACCATTTGAGTCTCAGCAGGACCATTTTTGTCTCTGATACCTATTGCCATGGTTCTTTCATACCTTCAAAGGAGAAGCAGCTTCAACATGCACAACCATGAGAAAAGCACTGGGAAAAGATGAAGAAGACAATGGAGATGTAGGACAGCAAAAATCTCTCTATTTCTAATTGATTAGTTGCAAATAAATGATAGTCCCAAAGTGTGGTAATTGAGAGGACAACTGCCTCTAGAGTAAGTTCATTTTTTCCCTTTTTGAATGTAACATGGCATATTAAGGTTTAGGAATCCCCTGATAGGAAAATATCTTTGAATTTATCACAACATATTAAGGTTTATGAAATCCCTGATTGGAAAGTACTACTAACGAACACTTAAAAATGGAATTACCATACGCTGCGATATCCATGATGGTTGGATCACCAAGAAACTAGTACTGTTATGCAGCATGGATGGACTGTTAAATTTGAAGACAAAGTATGGTTGGATCACCAAGAAACTAGTACTGTTATGCAGCATGGATGGATTGTTAAATTTGAAGACAGAGTATAGTAAGAAACATGAAATCTCATTATGCACTAGTTTAAATCAATGTTCACTGCAAATGAGATAAGGTGTCCTTCAAATCATATTATGCACTTGTCTGAATCATCACTACTTTGACCCATTGCTAACAGACAGTTTGATAACAGAGACAGTTTGCTAACAGGGACAGTTTGATCATATGTTCCAAGTGTTAACACCCAGGTTGTTCCCTATGACTCCCAAGGGAATACGACCGGGGTAACCACTAACCAGTCTTTGGATTGCAGCCTCTATCCAAGCTGTAACCAGAGAGGGCTCTCTCTTTAAAGTTTAGCTCTGTTTTGATAGTATTTTAGGCTAGCTATGATGTTCAAGGTGTTTTTTTTGAAATATGTTTGGTGATGATTCCAGTTAATATATATAGGTACTTACTAGCATGTCTTAGTCCATTGGGCATGGAGTCAGTGGTCCTTTAGTTTCTCTGATACTGTGTGATACCTTAGTGATGCTGCAGAGCCAGATTTGTGTCTGAGGAAACAACGTTTATAATAGTGATTGAGTGGGGTGTGTCCAGTTTATGCAAGGCAATTAAGAATATCACAGAAAACTGCTAAAGAAAAGATGGTAGGAACATTAATCTAGAAGCAATGAAGAATTTCTAGTTAACATTAACACATATAGAATTAATAGACACATGAGCAGTTAAGGATTCATGTATATCGTTAATTCTGGAAACCAACATTCACAGCAGTAAAAATTGAGCACAAGGTGTAATGAAACAAATCATGTACTATTCTTTTTCTTTACTGCTAGTTTAGTACAACATAAGTATGGTTTGATAAACATAAGAAGACAAGAAACAGAGATTGAGAAAAACTTGTTATTTCATCAGACAGCACAGGAATTCTGCATCAGCACATCTAGCATCATCCATACATCAAATACTTCAGGAAATCACTGAGCTGGTCCAGCCCTCTGTATTAGATAAAACTGAAAGTATACAATAGATTCTCCTTGGAGTCAAAAATCACCAACCCCTTATGCGTTACTAAGGGGAGTATTTATACAAAATTTACATGTAAAAAGATCAAGAAGAGGAGTTAATGGCTCATAAATGTTATGCCAACTCCTGGAGCTTGGTAGCTGAGACAGTAAAAGCTGTATTAACTTTTTATTTCTTTAGCTGTCAAAAATAGTCAGAAATTGATCACTTGGTGGGTGTCGAAGTCGGCTGAGGCTAAGCTATCAAAAATATGCGCATTTGCTTATCCTTTAGGCTAGCTGTCATTTTCCTTATGCTGAGTCACCTTTTGAGCTGCCTTTATTTCTGACTTTGTCATGCTATTTGTCTTGTAGTGACCTGGAGCTGGCAGTGGCCGAACAACTGAGGCTACCGTGGCAAAATCTGAAGCATCGCTTGCCACCAATCCTCCTTAGGCATTTGATGTCTCCGAATTTTTATCAAGGTCTCATCGGCCTCTGTATACCTATAAAAGTTAGGAGGAGTTTCAAACAGATGATTTACCTCATTTTCAATGAAGAACATGCCTTCAAGTTTTTCATACAAGCTCTGTCCTGTGGGGGGCCCTGTTTGCTCAGATGTACTGCCAGATGCAACAATCTGATTTTCAATGGTGGTTGCCATTCTGTTGGAAAATTGATCTCGAGAGATCAGTCTTCCTGCACCACTTAGGAGGCTGGGCAGTCCCTTTGATTGCAGCACTGCCATCTTGACTTTATATTCTTCCACCTCAGCTTGTATCTCATAGCACTTCCTCTCCACAGTTTGTACATAGTTCCTGAGAGTTAGTACCTTCTTAGCAGTGAGGACAGCCTCGGTTCTGTTGGCAATGCCTATGGCTGCTAGTTCCTCCTTTTCTTGCCTGTTCAGGAAGTCTATCATCCTGTTGGCCTGTTCTGGCTTGTCTCCCAGTGTTGTCTTGGCCTTATGGATTTCTGCTTGTGCTTGGCCCATTAAGTCCATCTGTTCATGTATTGTTTTGATTGACCTCCATTGTTGATTGATGGAATGGCCAATTTTGGCCCATAGAATCCTCTTTATGTCAGCCATGGCAGTCTCTAGATTCAGTTCCTTCTCTAAGGCCTTGATCTTGTCTTTTAGGGCCTTTATTTCTCTGCCCTGCTCCGCTACAGTTACCTTTGACTTATCATATTTGGCATCCAGTTGTGCCAATTTTTCCTTGGCCTTCTTTATTTCATTGGCCTGGAGCTCCATTTCCTTGATGGCCTTGGTCAATTCTTCTATACTTGCACTGGCATCTGGAGCTGCTGCTGTTCCTGCTGCTTCTGTTGTGGGGGCCACTGCTGCCCCTGAAGTTGTTGGTGTTGTTGAAGTAGTTGGAGGAGCTTGGGAAGTGGATTCTCCCTGTTTATCTTGTAATGCTCCTTCCAGCTCTTTCTCCAAATCCCTGATCCTCTGGTCTTGCTGCATTATGAGGTCTAATTGGTTATCAACCTGTTTTTGCTTTTGAAGCTCTGCGGTTTGAGGGTGCTCTGTGGGCTGTAGCTTCAAACTCTTCTTTAATGCATTCAGGTCATCATCTTTCTTCTTCATAAGGGCCTTCACACCCTTTGGATCACTAGGATCATGTCCAAGATCAATGATGATGTCCTCAAGAGACTTTATTCTATTGTCTTTGGCCAAGGAGGACATTCTCTCGAAATCCAACTGTGTATTGGTGTTTTTTAGGGATTCTTTCAGCTCATGGGCCATGGTTGCCCTCTCCACCAAGGTTGCATAAACCATTTCTCCAGCTTGCTTGTGGAGCTCTATTTGGTCCATGGGATGGATGTCTTTGGCCATGACCTCCACCCTTGTCTTCACAAAATCTGCAGCTGACTTAGGCTGCGGTATTGTAGGCTTGAAGTGACTGAGGATTATTTTTTCCTCTTTAATGTCATACACAGACATTAGCCTTTCTTGCTGGGCTGGTGTTGCATCTATAAATTGCTTGTAGACCTCAGCCCTCAGCAGATCATTCTGAGCTTTTATTTGTTTGAAAGAAGCCTTAGTGCTCTTGGGCTTCTTGCTCTGTTGGGAGGAGGAAGACACCTCCAAACCAAGTTGCAATCCTTGCTCCTGCTGAAAGGAGCTTGTCCCTGTGTGCTGGCTGCCCTCCCTATTTTTCCTTGAGCTGTCAAGGAATTCTTCAGTGATGTCTTCTACCTCTGGGGAGTCTAGCCTTTGCCTTTTGGCTCCTGGTTGTTGGGAGGATCCACTAATTGGAGTGGACTCTTCTCTATCTCTTTTCATACCCCTTTCTTCATGTGCTGGGGTCTGCAAACTAGGAGCAGTCAATGGCTCATTCTGTGGAGGTGGAGTTGATGAGTTGGTACGGTTGCAAATTTGAATTTGGAGGTCTGGAGGTGCTTTGGCAGTGAACCAGCTGCAACGGCTATGTCTTCTTTTGCGTGAAAATGACATAAAAACGGCTTAAACCGTGACTTTAACGACAAATTCGGAAAAATAGGTAATTGGCGCCTTCTCGCCGATGACGTCATGGCGGGCCCGGGTACGGGGGTGACGTGGCTGCTGAGGTGTGGGCCAGGGTGGCAGGACACGGTGGCGAATGGATAAGCTGGCAGGACTACGTGGAGGGCCACACGGCGCGGGGGCGGGGAAGGGCGCTACGTCATGATGACGTATGCATGTCGTAAGGGGGAGGTGGTAACGGGATGGTGGTAAGCGGTTTCCCCGCACCACCTTTGGGGAAAGGCGGTATCGGGGAGGGGGGCTCCGAACAACCCCGCCGCCTGCCACGCGTCCCGTGTACGGGGCGGAAAACCACCGTTCCCCGGACACTAAAGGTCGGCAGATCCGACACTGAAAATGCCCGCCCACCATTGGATCGTGGGTGGCAGACGATCGACGGCTGGCGGGCCTTCCGACGGATCGTGCAGGTTGGGGGGGGTCCCGCCAGCATATTAAAATATTCGTTTAAATAATCTGGGCGGAGAACCTTAGGTTTAGTGCTTTTTGTGGGTTTTTTCAGGGCAAGGTTAATCCAAGGGGGAAAAAAGGTTTAAAAGTGGGTTTTGAGCAGAGGGAGTTCTTGTGGAATTTATTGGACAAAGGTGAGGTGATGGCTTAGGGGGAGGCTGTCACTCCAACCTGAGGTCAGAGCAATCCCCTGACAGGGTTGATCATAGTCCCTGGTGGACTAATGTCTCCCTTGACAAACTTATTTAGCTATAGTGCTAAAGGGAGGATATCTATTCAATGCTGGGATTTATACACCATAGTGTTATTATAGTAGGGGAAAGGGGGACATAGTGGATTTAGATAGTAAAGTTAAGGGTTAATATGGATAAAAGAGGTGAATGAGGAATGAAATCACTAAGTTTATTTGAAAACCACTTAGTTTTAGGGAGTAGATCAAAATGAAAAGAATTTTAGACAAGAAATGTGGCTTTTAAAGGAATAAGCACCAGCATAAACCTCAAGTTCTCTTATGAACACAACTGATGAAGGGATGTTAGTTATGAATGGGAAAAGGAAAATGGAATGTTAGGCATGCTCCTTTGCTTTGCTGCCACCTGATGGAGAAGAAGAGCTTCTCAATCCATTGATGCTCCTTGGTGAATAAGTTAGCACATTTTCAATTGTAAGGAATGACATTTCTGCAACCCCATCTGCTTACCCATCTATTTGCCTAGCATTTTTTGTTTCTTTATGGAGGGTGCACTTAGACTTGCAGACCCTTATTTGCCTTTTCTTTTCTCTTGGCCTTTTCTTTTGATTTCCTATCTAGAACTACCCTTATTGCTTCCAAGGTCCCAGATTAAGCAGTTGGGAACCTTAATTCTCTACCTAAGCTACTGGCCTGCCAAGATTAAGCAGTTTGGACAGACTTCTTTCTCTAATCTACAACAGAAAATTGAAACATGGCATGATCCAGATTAGGCTTTTGGACCATCCATCAAAATTGAGTCACCATAAAGCTATATACACACAGTGTCTTCTCTTGGAAATATGGGATCTTTGCATCATCAAAGCAGAGCATATTTGGAACTTTCTTTGCCAATCATGAAATATGAAACCTATTGGTATAGGTAGCTAACAGTGGCTCCACATGGGGATGGTTTTTCCATTTGAAAGACCAAGAACAGCAGGTCAGAATGCCTTGGCCCTTGACTGCTTTTACCAAACTTGAAGTATGCTGCTTTGAAATGCCAAAATTGTGTTCTTCCCACCTTGGTGGATCTCTAAACCTATTTGCCTTTTGCTGACAGTTAATAAAACTTGAGAGGCTGCATTTTTACATTTTAACAGAAAGTAATATATACACCTGAATATGTACAAGGGAAACTCAGGCTGTACTTATGGGTAGTGGTCAAAATAGTGCTTCAGCATCCTGCCATTCACAGGACCTTCATCCAAATCAGTTTCATTAAGACTTTTAAGGAAATAGGTATTGTTTCCTTGTACTGCTTGGACAGCAAATGGTCCTCTCCAAAGGGAATCAAATTTTCCATGTTTTCCCTTATCCTCTCTTCTTGAGTCCCACTTGAGGACTTTGTCTCCAATATTAAAGTCTTCTGCCTTAGTTCTTCTGTCAAAAGCTTTCTTTAGCTTTTCTTGTAAAACTTGAACTCTGCTGTACACTTGATCTCTAGTTTGCTGCAAACATATTATTTGATTTATCCTTCTCTGCATATCATTTGGTTCAGCTTGACTTTCTTGAAGAAGTTTTAGGACAGGAATCCCTAGTGATGAAGGGAATTTAGCTTCTAATCCATAGACTAACTCATATGGGCTGGTCCCAATTGATCTCTTGGTTGTTAGTCTATCTGCCCATAAGGCATTCACAAGCTTCTTATGCCAATTCTTTTTGTTCTCTTCTAGCACTTTCTTTATGATGTTTACCAGGCTTTTATTTGATGATTCAGCAAGGCCATTTCCTTGGGGATAGTATGCAGTAGAATGGCCCAAGGTAATGTGAAATTTGTGGCAGAAATTCACCATCTTCTTGGATCTGAAAGCAGCAGCATTGTCTGTTATTATCTTGTCAGGACAACCAAATCTAGCCAATATGTTATTCTCCAAAAACTGAATGATTGTTGAATCATTTGCTTGTCTGCATGGAACAGCTTCAATCCACTTAGTGAAGTAGTCTGTAGCTGTTAGAATCCATCTGTGTTGGCCTGAAGATGAAGGGTGAATTTCCCCAATGAAATCCAAGCCCCATTGTTGAAAAGGTCTCTCTGTTGCAATAGGCCTCAAGGGAAGTGGCAGTAACTGTCTCTTTCCCTCAAACACTTGACATTTATGACATGAGGTGGTGAATTTCTTGACATCAGAGAACATGGTGGGCCAGTAGTAACCAGCCCTCAGTATTTTATCCACAGTGGACTTCCAGTACAAGTGTCCACCACAGTCACCTGCATGAAATTCTTTTATGATATTGTTAGTTTCATTCTCAATTAAGCAGTTTAACAATATCCCTTCATGGTTTTTCCAAAGTAAATTTCCATCCATAACACAGAATTTAGAAGCTTTCATTTTTAGGAACCTACACTTAGTTCTGGACAATCCTGGTGGAGCACACAGGTTTTGTAATACATAACATATATCAGAATACCAATGGGATTGTTCAAAGGCTACATTGATCTTTGGAGTCGCCAGCTCCGGTTCACTGTCCAGTTGGTTGATGTCCAAGGCTTGGAAATTTGTTTTAGACATTAATTTAGCCAGACCTTGTCCCTTTATCAGTTTGGTAGGTTTTATTTCGATGTCAAATTCTAAAATATTTGCAATCCATTTTCCTCTTCTGCCCTCTAATTTCTCTTGAGTAAGTATGTCTTTGACAATTGGGCTTGGTACATAGGTTATAACATGGGAGTATAGGATGTAGATCCTAAAGTCTTTAATAGCTTTGACCAAGGCATATGCTTGCTTTTCCATAATCTGGTATTTCAGGGGTGCATCTCTAAGGGCTTTACTAAAGAAAGCAATGGGTTTCTCATTTCCTTGGCCATCTTTCTGTAATAAGACAACAGCAATTGTGTGCTGGGAAGCAAAGGAAAATATGATAAATTCCCTATCAAATTGTGGATTTGTTAGGACTGGAGTTTGGGTGAGGGCCAATTTTATTCCTTCAAAGGCTTGACTTGCCTCTGTCGTCCATTTTACTTTTGAATCCTTTTTCAACATGTTATTCAGTAACCTGCTCAATTCGGCCAGATTTGGGATAAATCTCCTCAGGAAGTTGATTTTACCCAAAAAGGCTTGTAATTCTTTTATATTTCTTGGGTGAGGCATTTGTAAGATGGCCTGGATTCTGTATGGATCAATCCTAATACCATCTTTAGAAATGATGTGGCCCAACAGTTTACCTTCCTCTAAACCAAACAGGGATTTCTTAGGATTTAAGGAAATTCCATACTTCCTACATGTTAGGAAGATCTGTCTCAAATGTTTCAAATGTTCTTGGTCTGATTTTGAGAAAGGTGTGAGGTCATCCAAATAAATGACAAGGAAGTCATGAATCTCTTTGGCAAAAGCAATATCCATCGCTC
The DNA here is from genome assembly GCA_031772625.1 of Pinus tabuliformis. Taxonomy (NCBI): domain Eukaryota; kingdom Viridiplantae; phylum Streptophyta; class Pinopsida; order Pinales; family Pinaceae; genus Pinus; species Pinus tabuliformis. Next base: position 326,302,853 of record CM062817.1, on the reverse strand, counting down.
TTTGAAATGTTGCCCCTGCATTCTTCAATCCAAAAGGCATTTTTACATATTTGAAGGTCCCCCATGGGGTTGTAAATGTTGTTTTGTCCTGATCATCAGGATGAACTAAGATCTGGTTGAAACCTGAGAATCCATCAAGTAGAGAAATTCTTGAGGCCCCCACTACTCTCTGCAAGATGTGATCCATCTTGGGTAAGGGGTAATTGTCTTTCAAGGATAATTGATTCAAGTTCCTTAGGTCAACACATAGCCTTATTTCACCGGTTTTCTTTCTTGTAGGGACTAAGTTTGAAATCCACTCAGAGAATTTGATTGGTGCTATGATGCCTGCCTTGAACATTTTCTGTACCTCTTGTTCCATTGCTGGGAGAAGCATAGGATTGATTCTCCTCAATTTTTGTTTAAAGGGTTTTTGATCTGGCTTGAGAGGGATAGTGTGTTGAATTACAGAGGTGTCATAGGATTTTAAATCCTCATAACTCCATGCAAAGTCATCCTGGAACTCTTTAAAGAGGTCAATGTATTTGGGCTTTTGGTCAGGAGGTAAGGAAGCAGACAATTTTATTATTTTGGGTTGTTCAGCAGTCCCAATGTTACATTCTTCTATGGCAGTGTTGAGGGGCTGCATTTTTGGTTTGTTGGGAACATCATTGGAGTCGAAAATGTCTTCTAAAGGAGCTAAGCCTGTTGGAAGAAAATTGTCCTTCAATTGTATCACTTCAGCCTCATCTTCGGCTGTCTCCTCATAACTAATTCGTTGAATTTCTTGTATGTTCTCCTTGTTGAAAATGGTTGGATTTAGCATTTGTTTTGCTGTTATGGGTGATAGTGGGTGGTTAGTCTGTTCAAACTGTATTTGTGATTGACTTGCTCTTTCAGGTATTTGTGATTGACTTGCTCTTTCAGTGTCAATGTTTAGTCCTGAAAATTCTTGCTGTAAAGTCAAGAAATTGTTTATTTGAGTATCATCATCAAACACTTGCCAATCCTTGACATTGTTTGGGACAGAAGGTCTGTGCTTTACCTCAGCTGTAAAGTGATGATGGGGCTCAAAAGGCAGCTTGCAGGTACTTGCAAATGTGGCTAAACTATGAGCATGAAGGTTATGGGTTCTAGGAATTTTGGTAATTTGAAATTCAGTGAAGGACTGTAGTATTTCAGCAGCAGCAGATCTATAAGATCTCAGTCTTTTGTCATTAGTGACAAAATTTCCCTTTACTTGTTGGATAACTAGGTCTGAGTCCCCTAGAATTGACACTTTTATTGCTTGTAGGGACTTTACTAGCTTAAGGCCTAGTAGAAGAGCTTCATATTCTGCCATGTTATTGGTGCATCTGAAATTTAGTCTGTAGGCTCGGCCCTCTGCATGACTGTGTTGTTTATTATGTATCCAAATTCCAGCTCCTGCCCCTAATTTGTTGACTGACCCATCAAATTCAAGAAACCATAGGTTCTCTTTTTCTAGGGGAGATTTAATAAGTTCCCTGTGATCTGGGATCATAAGTTGGAGTTCTGGTTTTTCACCTTGTTTGACTTCTAGGACAGTCTGACCACTTGATTGATTTTGCTTGATCTCTAGAACAGCATTTTTGTTTAGTGATGGTTTAACCATTATTTCTTGTGTAGTAGTTTGTTCATCAATATCCTGGTCTTGCTCAAGTGTTTTGGTTTCAACATCATTATTTGCAAGACCTGTATTATCATTGAAAAGAATATATGAGTCTATATCAGAATGAACAGCATATATGGGAAAATTTTGAGGTTTTTCTTCACTGCTGACCATGTATTTCATAAGTGTTTCTCTGTATAGTCTTTTTGGTTGCCCAAAGACAGAGATGGTTGCATATGACATGTCTAACTGCAGGGAACCTTGAAGTTTAGCCCCCCATGACCTTGATAACAGCATCCCATACTTGGGTGGGATGTCAGCAACTACAACATCCATCAGAATTGTTTTGTTTGGGTACTGGACAAGGGACACACACAGGTCTTTTATTAGACCTAAGCACTTGACTTGGCTGGAGTCAAAGGAGAATAGGTCCTTATATGGCCTTGTAATATCTAGATTAAGTCTTTCCATGACTGCTTTTGGCATGAGGTTGTGAGAGGCACCTGAGTCAAACATTGCATTGTGTAATATCTTATCATGAACATGTAAACTGACATAAAAAGGTAATATCCCTGTGACCACTGTTTTTCCATCAACTTCTGGACCGAACAGCAATTCTGGGGTATCATCCAGCACATTGACATCATCTTTGTTGTTAGTAAGTTGAAGGGACTTCTTGATTTGTTGTTTATAAATGTCATGTTTGGCCAGTTCTGAGAGGGGAATAGCTACCTTCAATTTTCCAATTTCAGCTTCTATGTCAAAGGGTCTATCAGATTGGATCTTGGTGTTGTGAGTGGCAGCCTTTTCCTTGTTAACCAGGTCCTCCTCTTGTTTCTTATCTTGATCTGGAAGCTTGTCCTTCTTACTCACTTCTTGAGAGGTGTTACTTAGGTTGGGCTTCAAGGGTGAGGGATCTACTGGCTGCTGTTTTGAGGAAAAGGTTTCAGCTATTTCCTCAACGGTTACCTCATCTGTATTTGGACCAGTTTTGTTACTTGGTTCTGTGACAATGGCTCTTTTGGGTTGTTGGCTGTCCTTTGTCCTTTCAGGCTGAGTTATATTTACAGTTCTACTCCTTAGCTTGTATTGTTTATGGACTTCATAAACAGTTGTGTCATAGCCTTGCTTAAAGTCAAATGACTCACCTGATTTGGTTTGGAACAGCTTGATTTCATCATTCTCATGATCTTCTTGTGTTAAAAAGACTTGACTTTCACCATCCAAACCCATTAGATTAATGTGGGGATCTTCATTGGGTTCACTTGCTGTGGAAGTCTCAGCATAATTCTCTTGAAAAGGGGGCCTTATGTCTGGGTCAGAATTGGCCTTGCCAACGTTTGGATTTTGAGTTCTCCTAAAATTTGGATTCCTAGGAGGGTTGTTTTGTGGTGTTTCCCATGATGACTTTCTCTCAACTGATTCCACTCTATCTCCCAATCTCTTCATACCAGTGAGTATTGCATCCAGTTTTTGATCAAAAGCTGAGGGTTCTTCTTTGAAGGTGGTTCTCTTTTCCAACCTTGCTCTGTTTCTTTTGGCAATCAGGTTAGCTTCCACTGTGACAGCAACCTTTTGGGCATCTGCAAGGGTTTCAGGAGCTCTCTCCTTCAACTGGTAGGCCATATCAGGATCAAAACCATCAGGAAATTTGTATAAGGCCAAATCAGGGGGAGGTCTTAAATTTTGTGGGATTGCGTTATATACATTGTTGAATCTTGCACAATACTCCAAAACAGTCTCTTGGGGACCTCTTTTGATAGTGTCATATTCACCAAGTATGTGCAGAGGATCCTTCTTCTTCTCCCATCTGCTAGTAAAGGCTTGATAAAGCTCATCAGGAGTTGTGATGGAATTTACGTTCAGGGATCTGAACCAAGTTCTTACATCCCCAGTCAGACTTTGAACAAACATCCTCATTCTCACACTGTCATCATCTATTTCATAGGTCTCAAAATGGTCTTGCATCCTTTTGGCATGCTGAATAGCTGTGAAAGGGCCAGTGGAGTCAAAATATGAGATTTTAGTTTGGTAGTCTTGGGGTAGAGCTGCAGCATTAGCTAGTAACTGCAAGGGTGCATATCTGTTAGCCATATTCACAAGGTTTGGGGGATTTACAGGAGCAGCTGGGATAAAAGGAACGATGTGTACCACAAGGGTAACAGGTGTAACAGCACCTAGAGTGTTGGTCAAGGGGATTTGTGCAGTGGGTGAAGATGTGAAAGGAGGGCTTTGAGATGTTGATGGTGAACTGGGGGAGACAGGAGTAGACCGAAATAGAAACTTGATAGGAGTTGGAACTAGTTCAGGGTGAGCTATCTCAGGACTCAAATTGCTAGGATTGTCTTGCCTTTGCTGTTTCCTAATTATTTTGGGAATTGTATTTGGATTTTCAAAAACTGCAGGTGGATTTGGGTCAGGGTTTGACCTAGTTTTAGGAGCCAGCTTCTGAACTTCTTTTTGGTATTTTTAAGATATTTTTAGGACTGTTTTTAAGGGACTGCTCAAGCTTTTAAAACCCCTGTCTTGGCAGACAACAGTTAAAAAACAATATGCTCAGGTCCCCAGTGGAGTCGCCATTTATGTTAACACCCAGGTTGTTCCCTATGACTCCCAAGGGAATACGACCGGGGTAACCACTAACCAGTCTTTGGATTGCAGCCTCTAGCCAAGCTGTAAACAGAGAGGGCTCTCTCTTTAAAGTTTAGCTCTGTTTTGATAGTATTTTAGGCTAGCTATGATGCTCAAGGTGTTGTTTTTGAAATATGTTTGGTGATGATTCCAGTTAATATATATAGGTACTTACTAGCATGTCTTAGTCCATTGGGCATGGAGTCAGTGGTCCTTTAGTTTCTCTGATACTGTGTGATACCTTAGTGATGTTGCAGAGCCAGATTTGTGTCTGAGGAAACAACGTTTATAATAGTGATTGAGTGGGGTGTGTCCAGTTTATGCAAGGCAATTAAGAATCTCACAGAAAACTGCTAAAGAAAAGACGGTAGGAACATCAATCTAGAAGCAATGAAGAATTTCTAGTTAACATTAACACATATAGAATTAATAGACACATGAGCAGTTAAGGATTCATGTATATCGTTAATTCTGGAAACCAACATTCACAGCAGTAAAAATTGAGCACAAGGTGTAATGAAACAAATCATGTACTATTCTTTTTCTTTACTGCTAGTTTAGTACAACATAAGTATGGTTTGATAAACATAAGAAGACAAGAAACAGAGATTGAGAAAAACTTGTTATTTCATCAGACAGCACAGGAATTCTGCATCAGCACATCTAGCATCATCCATACATCAAATACTTCAGGAAATCACTGAGCTGGTCTAGCCCTCTGTATTAGATAAAACTGAAAGTATAAAATAGATTCTCCTTGGAGTCAAAAATCACCAACCCCTTATGCGTTACTAAGGGGAGTATTTATACAAAATTTACATGTAAAAAGATCAAGAAGAGGAGTTAATGGCTCATAAATGTTATGCCAACTCCTGGAGCTTGGTAGCTGAGACAGTAAAAGCTGTATTAACTTTTTATTGCTTTAGCTGTCAAAAATAGTCAGAAATTGATGACTTGGTGGGTGTCGAAGTCGGTTGAGGCTAAGCTGTCCAAAATATGCGCATTTGCTTATCCTTTAGGCTAGATGTCATTGTCCTTATGCTGAGTCACCTTTTGAGCTGCCTTTATTTCTGACTTTGTCATGCTGTTTGTCTTGTAGTGACCTGGAGCTGGCAGTGGCCGAACAACTGAGGCTACCGTGGCAAAATCTGAAGCATCGCTTGCCACCAATCCTCCTTAGGCATTTGATGTCTCCGAAATTTTATCAAGGTCTCATCGACCTCTGTATACCTATAAAAGTTAGGAGGAGTTTCAAACAGATGATTTACCTCATTTTCAATGAAGAACATGCCTTCAAGTTTTTCATACAAGCTTTGTCTTGTGGGGGGCCTGTTTGCTCAGATGTACTGCCAGATGCAACAATCCGATTTTCAATGGTGGTTGCCATTCTGTTGGAAAATTGATCTCGAGAGATCAGTCTTCCTGCACCACTTAGGAGGCTGGGCAGTCCCTTTGATTGCAGCACTGCCATCTTGACTTTATATTCTTCCACCTCAGCTTGTATCTCATAGCACTTCCTCTCCACAGTTTGTACATAGTTCCTGAGAGTTAGTACCTTCTTAGCAGTGAGGACAGCCTCGGTTCTGTTGGCAATGCCTATGGCTGCCAGTTCCTCCTTTTCTTGCCTGTTCAGGAAGTCTATCATCCTGTTGGCCTGTTCTGGCTTGTCTCCCAGTGTTGTCTTGGCCTTATGGATTTCTGCTTGTGCTTGGCCCATTAAGTCCATCTGTTCATGTATTGTTTTGATTGACCTCCATTGTTGATTGATGGAATGGCCAATTTTGGCCCATAGAATCCTCTTTATGTCGGCCATGGCAGTCTCTAGATTCAGTTCCTTCTCTAAGGCCTTGATCTTGTCTTTTAGGGCCTTTATTTCTCTGCCCTGCTCCGCTACAGTTACCTTTGACTTATCATATTTGGCATCCAGTTCTGCCAATTTTTCCTTGGCCTTCTTTATTTCATTGGCCTGGAGCTCCATTTCCTTGATGGCCTTGGTCAATTCTTCTATACTTGCACTGGCATCTGGAGCTGCTGCTGTTCCTGCTGCTTCTGTTGTGGGGGCCACTGCTGCCCCTGAAGTTGTTGGTGTTGTTGAAGTAGTTGGAGGAGCTTGGGAAGTGGATTCTCCTTGTTTATCTTGTAATGCTCCTTCCAGCTCTTTCTCCAAATCCCTGATCCTCTGGTCTTGCTGCATTATGAGGTCTAATTGGTTATCAACCTGTTTTTGCTTTTGAAGCTCTGCGGTTTGACGGTGCTCTGTGGGCTGCAGCTTCAACCTCTTCTTTAATGCATTCAGGTCATCATCTTCCTTCTTCATAAGGGCCTTCACACCCTTTGGATCACTAGCATCATGTCCAAGATCAATGATGATGTCCTCAAGAGACTTTATTCTATTGTCTTTGGCCAAGGAGGACATTCTCTCGAAATCCAACTGTGTATTGGTGTTTTTTAGGGATTCTTTCAGCTCATGGGCCATGGGTGCCCTCTCCACCAAGGTTGCATAAACCATTTCTCCAGCTTGCTTGTGGAGCTCTATTTGGTCCATGGGATGGATGTCTTTGGCCATGACCTCCACCCTTGTCTTCACAAAATCTGCAGCTGACTTAGGCTGCGGTATTGTAGGCTTGAAGTGACTGAGGATTATTTTTTCCTCTTTAATGTCATACACAGACATTAGCCTTTCTTGCTGGGCTGGTGTTGCATCTATAAATTGCTTGTAGACCTCAGCCCTCAGTAGATCATTCTGAGCTTGTATTTGTTTGAAAGAAGCCTTAGTGCTCTTGGGCTTCTTGCTCTGCTGGGAGGAGGAAGACACCTCCAAACCAAGTTGCAATCCTTGCTCCTGCTGAAAGGAGCTTGTCCCTTTGTGCTGGCTGCCCTCCCTATTTTTCCTTGAGCTGTCAAGGAATTCTTCAGTGATGTCTTCTACCTCTGGGGAGTCTAGCCTTTGCCTTTTGGCTCCTGGTTGTTGGGAGGATCCACTAATTGGAGTGGACTCTTCTCTATCTCTTTTCATACCCCTTTCTTCATGTGCTGGGGTCTGCAAACTAGGAGCAGTCAATGGCTCATTCTGTGGAGGTGGAGTTGATGAGTTGGTACGGTTGCAAATTTGAATTTGGAGGTCCGGAGGCGCTTTGGCAGTGAACCAGCTGCAACGGCTATGTCTTCTTTTGCGCGAAAATGACATAAAAACGGCTTAAACCGTGACTTTAACGACAAATTCGAAAAAATAGGTAATTTCCCGCCGATGACGTCAGCATGACGTCATGGCGGGCCCGCGTACGGTGGTGACGTGGCTGCTGAGGTGTGGACCAGGGTGGCAGGACACGGTGGCGAATGGATAAGGTGGCAGGACTACATGGAGGGCCACACGGCGCGGGGGTGGGGAAGGGCGCTACGTCATGATGACGTATGCATGTCGTAAGGGGGAGGTGGTAACGGGATGGTGGTAAGCGGTTTCCCCGCACCACGTTTGGGGAAAGGCGATATCGGGGAGGGGGGCTCCGAACAACCCCGCCGCCTGCCACGCGTCCCGTTTACGGGGCGGAAAACCACCGTTCCCCGGACGCTAAAGGTAGGCATATCCGACACTGAAAATGCCCGCCCACCGTTGGATCGTGGGTGGCAAACGATCGATGGCTGGCGGGCCTTCCGACGGATTGTGCAGGTTGGGGGGGGTCCTGCCAGCATATTAAAATATTCGTTTAAATAATCTGGGCAGAGAACCTTAGGTTTAGTGCTTTTTGTGGGTTTTTTCAGGGCAAGGTTAATCCAAGGGGGAAAAAAGGTTTAAAAGTGGGTTTTGAGCAGAGGGAGGGGGTTCTTGTGGAATTTATTGGACAGAGGTGAGGTGATGGCTTAGGGGGAGGCTGTCACTCCAACCTGAGGTCAGAGCAATCCCCTGACAGGGTTGATCATAGTCCCTGGTGGACTAATGTCTCCCTTGACAAACTTATTTAGCTATAGTGCTAAAGGGAGGATATCTATTCAATGCTGGGATTTATACACCATAGTGTTATTATAGTAGGGGAAAGGGGGACATATGGGATTTAGATAGTAAAGTTAAGGGTTAATATGGATAAAAGAGGTGAATGAGGAATGAAATCACTAAGTTTATTTGAAAACCACTTAGTTTTAGGGAGTAGATCAAAATGAAAAGAATTTTAGACAAGAAATGTGGCTTTTAAAGGAATAAGCACCAGCATAAACCTCAAGTTCTCTTATGAACACAACTGATGAAGGGATGTTAGTTATGAATGGGAAAAGGGAAAATGGAATGTTAGGCATGCTCCTTTGCTTTGCCGCCACCTGATGGAGAAGAAGAGCTTCTCAATCCATTGATGCTCCTTGGTGAATAAGTTAGCACATTTTCAATTGTAAGGAATGACATTTCTGCAACCCCATCTGCTTACCCATCTATTTGCCTAGCATTTTTTGTTTCTTCATGGAGGGTGCACTTAGACTTGCAGACCCTTATTTGCCTTTTCTTTTCTCTTGGCCTTTTCTTTTGATTTCCTATCTAGAACTACCCTTATTGCTTCCAAGGTCCCAGATTAAGCAGTTGGGAACCTTAATTCTCTACCTAAGCTACTGGCCTGCCAAGATTAAGCAGTTTGGATAGACTTCTTTCTCTAATCTACAACAGAAAATTGAAACATGGCATGATCCAGATTAGGCTTTTGGACCATCCATCAAAATTGAGTCACCATAAAGCTATATACACACAGTGTCTTCTCTTGGAAATATGGGATCTTTGCATCATCAAAGCAGAGCATATTTGGAACTTTCTTTGCCAATCATGAAATATGAAACCTATTGGTATAGGTAGCTAACACCAAGTACAAACTCAAAATACTAATGGAAGACAGGTGATCCTCATGCATTGGAGACATAACATATACGTTTTCATAGACGTTATCTGTTCACAACTAAAAATTCATTCTCTATGGGCCTTTCCACTATACGTGATTAATTAGCTTTACAAAAAACCCCTTTTCCAATCTATCTACTACCTAAGGTTATATAACCTTATCTTCTTCAAAAAAATCCTTACTTTATAACATAAGGGACATGATAGGAAGACTTCAAAAAGAAGTCTGTAGAATCTTTCATCACATCGTTAAGAACTTGTAAATATTTATGGCAACAGGGGACAAAGTCAAAGTCCCCTTTGATAACTCATTCGCTGAAGTATTGAGTTCATGAAGAATGTCCCTGAAAGAATATTTGTCAAAGTCTATTGAAGTGTTGAGTTCGTGAAGAATGTTCATGAAAGAATTTCATTTAAAAGATATAATTGAGTTATAAAAGTCCACCAACAAATGACATAGATTTATATTTATTAATTGATGCTTTCCTATTGGCCTAATCAATACAAGGTTGGAATCACTCATGATCTGCAACTTCTTAACACCTCTAAGAATAACAACCTGAATAAGTTTTCTTAGGGAAGTAAAATATGCTTGGTTAGTTGATCCTCTATCGAGAGAATATTGAATATGGAAATAGTGATCAGGAATGAGAAAAAGAACAACACATACCCCACAAATGTAGGGATGGTCTTAACTAACACCATAAATAAATAAACTCAAAATCCAAAGCTATCATTACTGATAGCTTAGGCTTCCTTCTGGGTATATCCTCCAACCTTTAATGCGCTAGATATAATAGAGCCAACAGTAATAGAAATAAGAATGTCCTTGTCTTGAAAAATGCTATAGTTCTTTGTTTACAAAATACCATATATGAATAACACTAAAAGAGCTTCAAAGCATTTAAGAAACTTATTAAAGAACCAAAATTATGCACATTCCATCAAAATAACATAGGACCAAGGAACCTTTGGCTTGAGCTCAATGAAAAATTTAAATAGGATTTGAACAATATAACGACAAGAGATAAACAAATGATGAACATTTTCCTCATTGTTTTTGCACAACAGACATTGATGAGGCCCAACCTAACCTATTTTAATTCCACTTGCCCGAGTGAGAAGTTAATTTGATAAAGCTAACTACAATGTAATTATAATTTCCAAAGGAAAATGCAGTTATCATAATAAATCCCACTACCACTCACTTCTCTTGAAAATTGAGATTCCATAATTACCTTATACCTTGTTTAATAGTGAAATCACTTCTACTAACTTTTTGACACCAAATTGGAACATCTTTTATATCATCTTTAAGATTTCCTTGATCTTAGGCTTGACATTCTGGGTTATGATCTTCCAGTGATTTTTTTTTTAATTATTTGTGTTTATTATTATTATCTTCTCACTGAAAGTCTTGGTAGGCTAAAATTTCACCTCTTCCCACTTTGAAGTAAAATGAATGATAGTCTCGAAGTGTGGTAATTGAAAGGACAACTACCTTCAGAGTAAGTTCATTTTTTCCCTTTTTGAATGTAACATGGCATATTAAGGTTTAGGAATCCCCTGATTTGAAAGTATCTTTGAATTTAACACAACATATTAAGGTTTAGGAATTCCCTGATTGGAAAGTACTACTAACAAACACTTAAAAATGGAATTACCATAAGTTGCAATATCCATGATGGTTGGATCACCAAGAACTAGTACTGTTATGCAGCATGGATGGACTGTTAAATTTGAAGACAGAGTATGGTTGGATCACCAAGAAACTGGTACTGTTATGCAGCATGGATGGACTGTTAATTTGAAGACAAAGTATAGTAAGAAACATGAAATCTCATTACGCACTAGTTTAAATCAATGTTCACTGCAAATGAGATAAGGTGTCCTTCAAATCACATTATACACTTGTCTGAATCATCACTGCATTGAGCCACGGTATACGAATTGTAGGGATACCCAAAGAGCAGGGAGTAGCTAAAATTATTTATGCCAACACTATGGAACTAGAGGGAATGGATTCAATGGAGATCAAGGCCTTACATTGTGTTTTTCTAAGTGGAAGAGGTCCATAGAAATTAAAATTTTCCTGCAGATAGGGACAAGTAACTAATAACAAGCGGAAGCACTAACAAATGCATCAAGGAGTCAGGTTTCTGAAGGACACCTCGAACTGATGATCTATATCAGTGTATGTCAAACAAAAAATAAATTCAAACCACTTATAAAATTCACATCTTATGATAAATAAATGTCTTATCAACCAAAACAGAGCTTATAAATGCAGAGCTTATAAATGCAGAGCTTATAAAACAGAGCATTTATCAACCAAAATTAAGACATCACGTCTGTAAAATGCCAGTCATTGTACAATTGTTCTCTTCTTAAAAAAGTACCATACGAGTATTCCAAACAAAAACTGTGGGGATTTTTGTTCTATATCAATAACATCGTCTAGTCCAATTGGCGAAAATGCTAGTTGGTTTTGTCCTAAGCTATGTGGCCTCAACTAAACAGGTTATCAAGAGCAAAATGTTGGACTTATGGTTGAATCAACCTTCACAACAAAGACACAGTGAATTATTTCATTCGACTTATGTCTCGATTTGTAGATGGAAATGCAGTTTGTGTGGAGAACTAGTGTAGTAAGGGTATCTTAGATGCTAGGGATAGGTCACTAAAAGAACCACCAATTTGTATCTTTTCTGGACGTAATCTGGGTATCTCCCATCTCAAGCGTTCTTGTGGTAATATGCTATTGAAAATAAGAAGACTTGTGGTAATATGCCATTGAAAATACACCAATTTGTATCTGTTCTGGACGTAATCTGGGTATCCCTCATCTCAAGCGTTCTTGTGGTAATATGCCATTGAAAATAATAAGACGTCCTAACATTTCTACCTAGAAAGTGCATGGTGAAGATGTTTCGGAAGCGATAAAGGTTTTTCTGCTTATCAATGTACTTCAAAGAACTTCAAGGCAAGACAAAATGATGTCAAGTAGCTGGAACAATCTTAAAGAGGACGAGGATATGGAAACAACAAAATGTAAATTTATTTTATTCCTATCAGAATGATATGTCAAGTAGCTTGTATTTTTCAATCTTGTAGAGGACAACTGCCTCCAAAGTAAGTTCATTTTTTCCCTTTTTGAACATAACATGGCATATTAAGGTTTAGGAATCCCCTGATAGGAAAGTATCTTTGAATTTAACACAACATATTAAGGTTTAGGAATTCCCTGATTGGAAAGTACTACTAACGAACACTTAAAAATAGAATTACCAAACGCTGCGATATCCATGATGGTTGGATCACCAAGAAACTAGTATTGTTATGCAGCATGGATGGACTATTAAATTTGAAGACAGAGTATGGTTGGATCACCAAGAAACTAGTAATGTTATGCAGCATGGATGGACTGTTAAATTTAAATGGATGGACGTGATTAATTAGCTTTACAAAAAACCCCTTTTCCAATCTATCTACTACCTGAGGTTATATAAGATCTACATCAAGATCTTGGAAATAAGATGGCCTAATTCATAGGTTGATGTAGATCATTGAAGTGACTGTCCTAAGCAAAGAACATGTTAATCAAAATTTAACATGATATCAGAGCTCAGGTGAGGACAAGCCCAAGTAAGAGAAAAAACAATCACTTAGAAGTTTGTTGATAAGAATTCATGCTCACCTTCTTCTAGAAATCTGAAGGTGGAAGTTGCAGTTCTCTGAAGCAAGAACCCTTACTCAATACTTTGAACAATTCGAGATCCTTCAACTATGTTGTCTTCAAATCCTGAACTTACTATTTGTATCATCGAGTCTAAAGCAAAATCCTAAGTAAATTGAAGGGCATTCATTAGCTATTGTCATACTGGATTATTTCAAGGACCAAGGGATATATTTTCAGCATTAGTTATGAACCTAATTTCAAGCGTGGATCCATTTCAGATCTCTGAATCATCCTTGGACCAGGACAAAGCCATTACAGCTGTGAGCAAATTCTGAAGCAAGTCATGAAAATCAATATTAGAGTTATTCACTTGGCTTGATATTATTCTGGAAATTTGCCTCAATAGAAAAATTTAGATTTCTTAATAGCTTACATTTATATGCCTGCAGTTCTATTGATGTCACTTAGGTGAGACAATGGCTGAAACATTGAGGCTCAGAATTATGGTATCGATTAGCCCTTAATTACGACAGAATTCCGAAGCAGTCCTTATTGTAAATGAGTCAGAACATGATCACCTTCTTCTAGAAATCTGAAGGTGGAAGTTACAGTTCTCTGAAGCAAGAACCCTTACTCAATACTTTGAACAATTCGAGATCCTTCAACTCTGCTGTCTTCAAATCCTGAACTTACTATTTGTATCATCAAGTCTAAAGCAGAATCCTAAGTAAATTGAAGGGCATTCATTAGCTATTGTCATACTGGATTATTTCAAGGACCAAGGGATATATTTTCAGCCTTAGTTATGAACCTAATTTCAAGCATGGATCCATTTCAGATCTCTGAATCATCCTTGGACCAGGACAAAGCCATTACAGCTGTGAGCAAATTCTGAAGCAAGTCATGAAAATCAATATTAGAGTTATTCACTTGGCTTGATATTATTCTGGAAATTTTCCTCAATAGAAAACTTTAGATTTCTTAATAGCTTACATTTATATGCCTGCGGTCCTATTGATGTCACTTAGGTGAGACAATGGCTGAAAAATTGAGGCTTAGAATTATGGTATCGATTAGCCCTTAATTACGACAGACTTGCGAAGCAGTCCTTATTGTAAATGAATTAGAAACGTGATCACCTTCTTCTGGAAATCTGAAGGTGGAAGTTGCAGTTCTCTGAAGCAAGAACCTTACTCAATACTTTGAACAATTCGAGATCCTTCAACTCTGCTGTCTTCAAATCATGAACTTACTATTTGTATCATCAAGTCTAAAGCAGAATCCTAAGTAAATTGAAGGGCATTCATTAGCTATTGTCATACTGGATTATTTCAAGAACCAAGGGATATATTTTCAGCCTTAGTTATGAACCTAATTTCAAGCATGGATCCATTTCAGATCTTTGAATCATCCTTGGACCAGGACAAAGCCATTATAGTTGTGAGCAAATTCTAAAGCAAGTCATGAAAATCAATATTAGAGTTATTCACTTGGCTTGATATTATTCTGGAAATTTTCCTCAATAGAAAACTTTAGATTTCTTAATAGCTTACATTTATATGCCTGCGGTCCTATTGATGTCACTTAGGTGAGACAATGGCTGAAACATTGAGGCTCAGAATTATGGTATCGATTAGCCCTTAATTACGACAGACTTCCAAAGCAGTCCTTATTGTAAATGAGTCAGAAACATGATCACCTTCTTCTAGAAATCTGAAGGTGGAAGTTGCAGTTCTCTGAAGCAAGAACCCTTACTCAATACTTTGAACAATTCGAGATCCTTCAACACTGCTGTCTTCAAATCCTGAACTTTACTATTTGTATCATCAAGTCTAAAGCAGAATCCTAAGTAAATTGAAGGGCATTCATTAGCTATTGTCATACTGGATTATTTCAAGGACCAAGGGATATATTTTCAGCCTTAGTTATGAACCTAATTTCAAGCATGGATCCATTTCAGATCTCTGAATCATCCTTGGACCAGGACAAAGCCATTACAACTGTGAGCAAATTCTGAAGCAAGTCATCAAAATCAATATTAGAGTTATTCACTTGGCTTGATATTATTCTGGAAATTTGCCTCAATAGAAAACTTTAGATTTCTTAATAGCTTACATTTATATGCCTGCGGTCCTATTGATGTCACTTAGGTGAGACAATGGCTGAAACATTGAGGCTCAGAATTATGGTATCGATTAGCCCTTAATTACGATAGACTTCCGAAGCAGTCGTTATTGTAAATGAGTCAGAAACATGATCACCTTCTTCTGGAAATCTGAAGGTGGAAGTTGCAGTTCTCTGAAGCAAGAACCCTTACTCAATAACTGGAGCTACACCCAATTGACCTATGGTTTGATAATTGGCTAAATTTGATATATTTTTGTAAGACAGTTCTCTCATGGGGAGTGGGTACAGCAGATGGAGAATTACGTTAGATCAAGTCAGAAATGTGAGAGTAAATAGCCATGAGAGAAAAATCTATGGGAGACAACTTTTTCGTGTATGTAGAGAAGGATACTAAGTGCAAAGCTTAATGTGTAAAGGTGGTGGTATGCAAAACTCTGCAAATGGACATCATTTGTCAAAATTGATTCTAAATGTGAATATGTTTTCTACTATGCCTGCGATTGTCAACTCTTTTTGTGCCTTTGTGTAAGAAAGGTTGAATTTTTATTTTGTATGAGCACAATGATGACTCGGAACTCTGTCTTGTGTGTTAGTGTCTGATCTATGGAAAAAGATAAATATAGATTTTAATCACTCTTGAATAGACTGTAAATTTTTTTTGGCATTGCATGATGTTGAAAATAGTTAGGTGGACAAATCCTAGCTAGTGTAGAGTCCCCTTGAGGGTCCACTCAAGCTCACTACTATGTTATTGCTAATTCACTAATTTTTTTTGAAGCAGCACTAGCAGTTCTAGTTCCAGTAGTATATCTAGTAGTATACCTAAGAGCATATATATGCATATGTAGCAGCAGAACAAACAGAGTAAGTATATGAACCTTGAACCAAGCTAGCATCATGATCAGCCTCTGTTAAGGAAATATCTCCACGTGTTGTGGGGGTCTCACCACACCAAATGCATCTTAGAGACCCTTGTCATGACCAGGTTAGCCCTGTAACTTCACTGCCTTCTAACGTGTTTGGAGGTCGTTGTTACCACTAGATATTGGTTTCATTCATTGTTCACAGGTAGCAAAATTTCACTGCCGTATTTTGTTGAGAAATATCAGGAGCCCTGAAGGAGGAGGGTAGGGTCAAGCCTTGCCTCCATGTACTCGATCATCCTTTTCATATGGTTGATATTTTGGGGTAGAAACATGGTTTCTACCTTCCTAGAACTGCATATGGGTTGTATCAATGGTGGAAATATTCAAAAAATCTTCATTTCCTCTGTTTATCACTTTGTCATGTAGGAAAACAGAGTACAGGAATATGGGTTAGTCTGACTCGTAGTTGTAAAGTTGCTAAGTCTCGTAACTCATAAACACCAACCCTTTTATAGGGTAGTATTTTCTAGAGAAGAGAAATCATCCTTTTCATTAAGAAAGAGGAGTACATTTACATATATATGACCCAAAAAAACCTCAAAGGTATGGACATCACCAATGCCAACAACAACATCCATCACAAAATTAACTAACAGGGACCAAAAATGGACATGAAAAGAACATCTATAAACTTTGTAGAACATGGATAAAATTACTAAAAAAGATAAAAACCCGGATAGTATGGAACATTAAAATCCTAGTTACAAACAAGAATAACCAGTTCAAACAAAAATATTTTATTCATAAGATGACAAAAAGGATAGAATTTCTTGACATATCAAAAGAAGTGAGCCAACTGAAGATCACTGGGGATATGAACATATCCCCTTCTCAATAATTGTAAGCCTCCTGGTTCTTCAAATAAAAAGTGGCCTTCCTCCACCCGTAGATATTTTTTGGACATATAGTCCGCATGTTGGTTACATTCCCTCAAAATATGCTAGAATAATAGATTATGAAAGAGACCCTTAAGAATTTAAATATGTTACATCTAGTGCTTGAGGGAAAGAACCCTAAAATTCCCCTTCTCCATTATCCAGTCCATCACACACTTGGAATCTCCATAAATCTGACAGGAGATAATGTTCAATGATGTTTCAATATATAAAAGGGCCCAAACTACAGAAACCTCTGCCTTGGTATTAGACTCTGAACCAATATTCAACCAAATATGATAAGACCCATTTCTAGGGAGGAAACTGATGGCACCCCCTCCACATACACCTAAATGATATGCATCATCAAAGAAACCTACATTTATAGATAGAGGACTATGAGGGAAGCATAAGGAGTGACTACGAGGAGGATTCAGAGGCTTGACATACAGAGAAGAAACCCATAATATGAGGCGGGATGTCAGAGATCTCTGCTTTCAAAGATATGTTTATTCTGAACCTTCTAGACACCCCAAGCGATGAAGATAGGAAAGGATTTATAATTACCCATGTTTTTCTCACATAAGAAAAGGAAATGGTCAATATGATACATTGGAACAAGGTCCAAAATATTGAGGGTTGCAGTCCAAAGTTCCATGGAAAAATCACACAGAAAAAATAAGGTCAGGCATTGTGCTATTGAACAAAATCTATGGCCATTTTGACTACTTATGATGGGACTTACAGTTCAGTCTTTCCACTACTTGTAAGCATGGATAATTTGCCCTAGTAGTATACCTAAGAGCATATATATGCATACGTAGAAGATGGACATCCATCACAAAATTAACTAACAAGGACCAAAATTGGACATGAAAAGAACATCTATAAACTTTGTAGAAGATGGATAAAATTACTAAAAAAGATAAAAACCCAGATAGTATGGAACATTAAAATCCTAGTTACAAACAAGAATAACCAGTTCAAACAAAAATATTTTATTCATAAGATGACAAAAAGGATAGAATTTCTTGACATATCAAAAGAAGTGAGCCAACTGAAGATCACTGGGGATATGAACATATCCCCTTCTCAATAATTGTAAGCCTCCTGGTTCTTCAAATAAAAAGTGGCCTTCCTCCACCCGTAGATATTTTTTGGACATATAGTCCGCATGTTGGTTACATTCCCTCAAAATATGCTAGAATAATAGATTATGAAAGAGACCCTTAAGAATTTAAATATGTTACATCTAGTGCTTGAGGGAAAGAACCTTAAAATTCCCCTTCTCCATTATCCAGTCCATCACACACTCGGAATCTCCATAAATCTGACAGGAGATAATGTTCAATGATGTTTCAATATATAAAAGGGCCCAAACTACAGAAACCTCTGCCTTGGTATTAGACTCTGAACCAATATTCAACCAAATATGATAAGACCCATTTCTAGGGAGGAAACTGATGGCACCCCTTCCACATACACATAAATGATATGCATCATCAAAGAAACCTACATTTATAGATAGAGGACTATGAGGGAAGCATAAGGAGTGACTACGAGGAGGATTCAAAGGCTTGACATACAGAGAAGAAACCCATAATATGAGGCAGGATGTCAGAGATCTCTGCTTTCAAAGATATGTTTATTCTGAACCTTCTAGACACCCCAAGCGATGAAGATAGAAAAGGATTTATAATTACCCATGTTTTTCTCACATAAGAAAAGGAAATGGTCAATATGATACATTGGAACAATGTCGAGAATATTGAGGGTTGCAGTCCAAAGTTCCATGGAAAAATCACACAGAAAAAATAAGGTCAGGCATTGTGCTATTGAACAAAATCTATGGCCATTTTGACTACTTATGATGGGACTTACAGTTCAGTCTTTCCACTACTTGTAAGCATGGATAATTTGCCCTAGTAGTATACCTAAGAGCATATATATGCATACGTAGAAGATGGACATCCATCACAAAATTAACTAACAGGGTCCAAAAATCAACATGAAAAGAACATCTATAAACTTTGTAGAACATGGATAAAATTACTAAAAAAGATTAAAACCCGGATAGTATGGAACATTAAAATCCTAGTTACAAACAAGAATAACCAGTTCAAACAAAAATATTTTATTCATAAGATGACAAAAAGGATAGAATTTCTTGACATATCAAAAGAAGTGAGCCAACTGAAGATCACTGGGGATATGAACATATCCCCTTCTCAATAATTGTAAGCCTCCTGGTTCTTCAAATAAAAAGTGGCCTTCCTCCACCCATAGACATTTTTTGGACATATAGTCCGCATGCTGGTTACATTCCCTCAAAATATGCTAGAATAATAGATTATGAAAGAGACCCTTAAGAATTTAAATATGTTACATCTAGTGCTTGAGGGAAAGAACCCTAAAATTCCCCTTCTCCATTATCCAGTCCATCACACACTTGGAATCTCCATAAATCTGACAGGAGATAATGTTCAATGATGTTTCAATATATAAAAGGGCCCAAACTACAGAAACCTCTGCCTTGGTATTAGACTCTGAACCAATATTCAACCAAATATGATAAGACCCATTTCTAGGGAGGAAACTGATGGCACCCCCTCCACATACACCTAAATGATATGCATCATCAAAGAAACCTACATTTATAGATAGAGGACTATGAGGGAAGGATAAGGAGTGACTACGAGGAGGATTCAAAGGCTTGAAATACAGAGAAGAAACCCATAATATGAGGCAGGATGTCAGAGATCTCTGCTTTCAAAGATATGTTTATTCTGAACCTTCTAGACACCCCAAGCGATGAAGATAGGAAAGGATTTACAATTACCCATGTTAGTCCCACATAAGAAAAGGAAATGGTCAATATGATACATTGGAACAAGGTCCAAAATATTGAGGGTTGCAGTCCAAAGTTCCATGGAAAAATCACACAAAAAAAATAAGTGATTGACATATTCAAAGTCCTTTGAATAGAGGATACATATATTTGGCCTAGATAATCCTTTGCACAATAGAGGGTCCCATGTTTATATCTAATTCTCTAAATCCAACCATATGAATAATTTCATTTTTGGAGCAATAAGCCAGTCCCGGAACTTATTATACCACCAATTTACCATGGGAAGGGAAGAACATGCTGATATAGAATTATAGGCATGGCAAGAAGTTATTTTCCCAAATGAGGTGTTCCAAGCACAAGCAATTGAACCATCCTCCTATGATAAGATTAGACCATTGAGAATAAGATTCTTAACAAAATTGTCCCATTCATATGCTAGAAGACCATGTATACCCAATTCATAAGCACATTTCCACCTGATAATAAAAGACTGCAATGAGGAAGACAAGAAAGAATGACACAATATATAAACAGCCCAGAATTTGAGATGAAATATGAGCTTTGGAAATAATTAGTAGAAGGGAGATCCCCTAATAGAAGGAGCTCCAAATGTTATTAACAAACGGGGTTTATGTTTTGCAGGTCAGGCATTGTGCTATTGAACAAAATCTATGGCCATTTTGACGACTTATGATGGGACTTACAGTTCAGTCTTTCCACTACTTGTAAGCATGGATAATTTGCCCTAGTAGTATACCTAAGAGCATATATATGCATACGTAGCAGCAGAACAAACAAAGTATATGAACCTTGAACCAAGCTAGCATCATGATCAGCCTCTGTTAAGGAAATATCTCCACGTGTTGTGGGGGTCTCACCACACAAAACGCATCTTAGAGACCCTTGTCATGACCAGGTTAGCCCTGTCACTTCACTGCCTTCTAACATGTTTGGAGGTTGTTGTTACCACTAGATATTGGTTTCATTCATTGTTCACAGGTAGCAAACTTTCACTGCCATATTTTGTTGAGAAATATCAGGAGCCCTGAAGGAGGAGGGTAGGGTCAAGCCTTGCCTCCATGTACTCGATCATCCTTTTCATATGGTTGATCTTTTGGGGTAGAAACATGGTTTCTACCTGCCTAGAACTGCATATGGGTTGTATCAATGGTGGAAATATTCAAAAAATCTTCATTTCCTCTGTTTATCACTTTGTCATGTAGGAAAACAGAGTACAGGAATATGGGTTAGTCTGACTCGTAACTATAAAGTTGCTGAGTCTCAATTGTGATTATGTGATATTGGAAGGTTTTGAGAGTACATAAACTCTTCTCAATGTATGTCCTTTCCTTGCAAGACTTGGAGAGGGGGATATAGAGTCTTCTTATTGGAATGCAGAGGTTGTTTGACTTTGTATAGTTGCTTATTATCTAATCATATGAAGAAAAAATAGAGTTACAAGAATACAAGTTTAAATGTCAGGCCTTCTTCTACTTATGTTTTGGAGAACACATATCACCTGATCGTTCTAAACAACAAAACACAATAGCCAAACTCATTCCTATACCTCTTTAATTTTTCTCCTTTCCAAATAGGCTGAATGATCCTAAATTCAGTGGCAAAGTACCAGCCTTCTCTTCATGCAATCTCAAAACAACTCTGAGGGCCAACCTACCTTCATTGGATGAACGGAAAGGTATTAGCACATCTATTTAGGGTGCATCTTTATGTGCATTTGTGGCTTCTTCAGCACAAGCGTACACCAAAGAGATGATTCAGTTTTGTGCTTGTGCTGAGGTGAGAAATGGCATTTTATGAACAATGCTGCTTAGTGTTCCTTGAACAGAGTTTATATTGTTATAATCCTTGTGCAATTCAGTACTAGTTTGGAGAATTGATGGCTATTTAATATTTTACAGGTCATGCTCGGAGGCTATTTTGCTTTGAAAAGAGTTGAATATCCATCTACAGATTTATTGTATCCATTTCCATTTGGAATCAATAAACCATTAAAAAGTTTTTTCACCGCCTTTGGAAGTAATAAATACCCTATTGATATTCATTTTTATCTCTAGTATATCAGCATTATTTATGGATGAACAGAAAAAGGGACTGATGTAGTATGGTCGGATGTGTGCCAGCATTTGCTTAATTATAATTTATCATTTATATTCCCAGAATGACAGTCTGCAACTTGGTAAAACCCTGAAGTTGGACCAATGAACTAATTACGCTGGTGAATTGGGGTCTCTGAATTATTTTTGTTGTCTTCGGAAGCAATTAGCAATCTATTTATTTCGATATTTATCTCTATTATATGAACATCGTATATAGAAAGACCCGTCTAATTAGTTCATATTATTGGACCCGTCTAATATGTTTGTGGCAGTTTTCAGTTATAATTTAGTTTTCAGCATGGCACTACTGCTGTGTGCAATTCAGTACTAGTTTGGAGAATTGATGGCTTGGACTTTCCTTGATTGGATATGCTATGCCAATAGCAATTTGGCATGTTCTGTGATGATTAAGGCTAGATGTAAGAATTATTAATTAACATTATTTCATGCAAAAGCAAATCTTCCCACAATCGTATTTAGGGAGGGCTAACCAAATTCATTTGAGTAGTGAATTTCCTTTAAAGCAGTCAAGGTAGTGATTGTACCGTGATTCAAATAGTTGAAAGACATTTATTTATCATAAGATGTGAATGGAAATGCCGCAGAAATAACTGAAATAATACTAGTATTCATGCTATCATAAAGGTGAATCCAATTTACCTCATTGGCCGAGAAAATAATTGTTCTTCTGACAACTAAGTTGAGCCATCTTCACCCAAGCTTGTAAGGGCACAGTCTATGGATTCCTATCATAGCTAATTCTAGGTGCCCATGCAGTAGTTGCATGAATAGTTAAAGAATTCCTCTTCCTCTTTGATCTGCTCCCTATTGACAGTCCATGAAACAACGATGCTGATCATTTAATTTCTGCAAGGTGGAAGAAACAAAATACCAAACCCAGGTAGTGGAATTACTTCCTTGCCATTCTCATTTTTTTCTTGGAGGCCTTTGAAAGATGACATGGTTCCTTTATTGAGACTACCGAATGCAGAAGATGTAGACTCTTCTTGACATCATTAACAACATGTGCTATCTATTTTCTAGACTGTAAGTTATCATATACATTCTCCTGTCTCCCCTCTACCTCCTGGCCAAAAGGTTTTCTTGCTTCTCATAAAGACAAACACATATAACTAGATAGACAGATAGTTCGAACAGAAATTGCCTTAATGTATTTTGTAAAGTTTAAAGCGAGTTTTCCCATATCTATCTTCTCCATGAACATGTGGACAATCATTCATGCACTAGATTTTTAAAAGGAAATGTAGACAACAAACCTCTAAAAAATCCACATGAAGTCAATGCTGAGGGACAATTTTGGGGCATGGAAAAGGTGCACTCACAGGGATTAAATCACAGTGAAGAGAGGCTCCTTCGCTGTCCCAAAAGAAGGTTCTTCATCACAGCAAGGAGGCTTCCATACGTTGTCAAAGGAAGCTCCAAAAGAGCCCTAGTTGCAGTTTTCTATTCACAGCTAAGACGCAATCAAAGGGAGCCTAAATGAACCTCTAATCCACAATAAGAAAGAGAATCAATACACAGTCCTAACGGATGTGTTTTAGGTGTTGTTCAAGTAAAGAGACCTAGCACGTCTTAGTATTTCAGTGGAAACATGATGATGACAGCATTGTGATTGAAACTATTCCTGAGGACTGTTTATAAGGTTGGTAACCTACAGTCATATTATATTAATGAAATCTGTCCTAGACCAAAGTTCAAATCAGTACACTCAGATTGAGTCAAGTCCTTATACGACTTATACTACTGCATTGATAGTATTTGTTGACTGAAGATCAGAGGCCAGACTTGCTGCTAGGCTAGACCACAGGACATAGCTAGCAGCAAAGGTATTGACTTGAAAGCGTGACAATGGTGGAGCTGCACCTCTAGGTCATGGATTGGTAACTGACAAAAAAAAAAATTCAGACCACTTCAGTCCAATCCTAAAAAAACCTTATTGTAGGCAAACAAATTTGCAACTAACCAACCAATGTGAAATGAATTTTCAATGAAATTATCAAATGTACTACACAAATTGATGATATATATATACGAAAAATAGAGCATTTATCAACCAAATTAAGACATCACGTCTGTAAAATGCCAGTCATTGCACAATTGTTCTCTGTTTAAAAAAGTGAGTACAATGAGGAGTACCTGTATTTTTCATGAACTCTAGCTTCCAAAAGAGGATATTCTGAACTGCACTTGTAAATTTCAACAGTTGTTCTTCTGAAAATCAGACAAAATCGTGCATGGAAGTAAGTTTAACAGTGCAGTTGTGGCGGGATCAATCCTGAGATCAGAACTGCTCTATTTATACTGAGTGATGATCTAATCAGATCAGATGATGTGGAGGGGTCAACGGTTAGTTTATTATGAGCAACTTTATTCTTACTAACATTTACTCACAAAATCGTGCATGTATTTGCTGACAAAATAGTGCAGTAGATGCAGGTTGGTATTTGGAATGGAATTGTAAGTAAAATTTCCATTTTTTATTTTTTATTTTTTAATATCAAATAAGGAATTTAGAAATTACTAAAAGAAAAAAATTAGAGATTTTTCCTTATTTCAAATAAGGAACTAGTTCAAATAAAGAATTTAGTGGTTATTAAAAATGCTAAAAGTAGAGTTTTTTCTTTATCTCAAATAAGTAATTTAAGAATTTATTAATTACTCCCTATCTCTATTTTTCTAGCAATGTATACTTGTCTTATATAAAACATCAAGTAATAGGCTTGGTAACACCCCTGAAATAATATTTTCTCTCATTTATTAAATATTTTGTATTTCCACTTTTTAACTTGAGTCACAAAGAAATAATAAATCTAGTTAATATGCTAATATTGAGGACAAGTTTGACATGGCATATAGGTTAGTTGGGGCTTTTTGCACATTTAGGTGATGGGGAGCACTATTTGCCATTATTATAAACCAAAGTAATATAGATGTTGTATGGGTGTTAATGTGAGGATAATTTTGCCCCTAGACAAGGATGGGTATGTTTGGGGCCTTGGACATCATCTAAGGAGAAACACCATTATTATCGCAGGGCATACGAGTGGTTTTGGTTGGTTAAGTAATAGTACAGACTGTGCACATGGTACAAAACCACCTCCCAGTGCCCCTAAGGTGAACGATTGGCCTAGTGGTGCTCATCGCCAACATCAAGGTTTCTTGTTGGTGGCTAGTGTCCTACTTAGTAATGTCTACTACCCAATATTGTGACATTTTGATAGATCGATGTACCAACAACTAATACATTGCATTAGTGTTGGTTGACCTTGAGGTGTCCTTGATACAGTTAGCCCGAAATTTGACCTAGACTTGATGGACTATAGTCCCCAACCATGGAGTGAGAGTCCTTGAACCCCCTATCTAGATGAGCTAATGGATAATGTAGGATGATATGCTAATATCGAGGACATTGAGCTTGACATGGCATGTAGGTTAGTTGGGGCTTTTTGCACATTTAGGTGATGGGGAGCACTATTTGCCATCATTATAAACCAAAGGAATATAGATGTTGTATAGGTATTAATGTGAGGATAATTTTGCCCCTGGACAAGGATGGCTTTGTTTGGGGCCTTGGACATCATCTAAGGAGAAACACCATTATCATCCCAGGGCGTACGAGTGGTTTTGGTTGGTTTAGTAATAATACAGACTGTGCACATGGTACAAAATCACCTCCCAGTGCCTCTAAGATGAACGGTTGGCCTAGTGGTGCTCATCGCCAACATCAAGGTTTCTTGTTGGTGGCTAGTGTCCTACTTACTAATGTCTACTACCCAATATTGTGACATTTTGATAGGTCGATGTACCAACAATTAATACATTGCATTAGTGTAGGTTGACCTTGTTAAGGTGTCCTTCATACAGTTAGCCTGAAATTTGACCTCTCGATCGACTATAGTCCCCAACCATGGAGTGAGATTCCTTGAACCCTCTATCTCCATGAGCTAAATTATGGATAATGTAGGATGATATGCTAATATCGAGGACATGTTTGACATTTTGATAGGTCGATGTACCAACAACTAATACATTGCATTAGTGTTGGTTGACCTTGAGGTGTCCTTGATACAGTTAGCTCGAGCTTTGACCTAGACTTGATGGACTATAGTCCCCAACCATGGAGTGAGAGTCCTTGAACCCCCTATCTAGATGAGCTAATGGATAATGTAGGACGATATGCTAATATCGAGGACAAGCTTGACATGGCATGTAATAATATCTGATTATCATCCTAGGGCCTACGACTGGTTTTGGTTGGTTTAGTAATAATATAGACTATGCACATGGTACAAAACCAACTCCGAGTGCCTCTAAGGTGAATGGTTGGCCTAGTGGTGCTCATCGCCAAAATCAAGTTTTCTTGTTGGTGGCTAGTGTCCTACTTACTAATGTCTACTACCTAATATTGTGACATTTTGATAGGTCGATGTACCAACAACTAATACATTGCATTAGTGTAGGTTGACCTTGTTAAGGTGTCTTTCATATAGTTAGCCTGAAATTTGACCTCTCGATGGACTATAGTCCCCAACCATGGAGTGAGAGTCCTTGAACCCTCTATCTTCATGAGCTAAATTATGGATAATGTAGGATGATATGTTAATATCGAGGACATGTTTGACATTTTGATAGGTCGATGTACCAACAACTAATACATTGCATTAGTGTTGGTTGACCTTGAGGTGTCCTTGATACAGTTAGCTCGAACTTCGACCTAGACTTGATGGACTATAGTCCCCAACCATGGAGTGAGAGTCCTTGAACCCCCTATCTAGATGAGCTAATGGATAATGTAGGATGATATGCTAATATCGAGGACAAGCTTGACATGGCATGTAGGTTAGTTGGGGATTTTTGCACATTTAGGTGATGGGGAGCACTATTTGCCATCATTATAAACCAAAGTAATATAGATGTTGTATGGGTGTTAATGTGAGAATAATTTTGCCCCTAAACAAGGATGGCTCTGTTTGGGGCCTTGGACATCATCTAAGGAGAAACACCATTATCATCCCAGGGCATACGAGTGGTTTTGGTTGGTTAAGTAATAGTACAGACTGTGCACATGGTACAAAACCACCTCCCAGTGCCCCTAAGGTGAATAGTTGGCCTAGTGGTGCTCATTGCCAACATCAAGGTTTCTTGTTGGTGGCTAGTGTCCTACTTACTAATGTCTACTACCCAATATTGTGACATTTTGATAGGTCGATGTGCCAACAACTAATACATTGCATTAGTGTTGGTTGACCTTGACATGTCCATGATACAGTTAGCCCGAAATTTCACCTAGACTTGATCGACTATAGTCCCCAACCATGGAGTGAGAGTCCTTGAACCCCCTATCTAGATGAGCTAATGGATAATGTAGGATGATATGGTAATATCGAGGACATTGAGCTTGACATGGCATGTAGGTTAGTTGGGGCTTTTTGCACATTTAGGTGATGGGGAGCACTATTTGCCATCATTATAAACCAAAGGAATATAGATGTTGTATGGGTATTAATGTGAGGATAATTTTGCCCCTAGACAAGGATGGCTTTGTTTGGGGCCTTGGACATCATCTAAGGAGAAACACCATTATCATCCCAAGGCGTACGAGTGGTTTTGGTTGGTTTAGTAATAATACAGATAGTGCACATGGTACAAAACCACCTCCTAGTGCCTCTAAGATGAATGGTTGGCCTAGTGGTGCTCATCGGCAACATCAAGGTTTCTCATTGGTGGCTAGTGTCCTACTTACTATTGTTTACTACCCAATATTGCGACATTTTGATAGGTCGATGTGCCAACAACTAATACATTGCATTAGTGCTGGTTGACCTTGACATGTCCATGACACAATTAGCCCGAAATTTGACCTAGACTTGATGGACTATAGTCCCCAACCATGGAGTGAGAGTCCTAGAACCCCCTATCTAGATGAGCTAATGGATAATGTAGGATGATAATGTGAGGATAATTTTTCCCCTGGACAAGGATGGGTATGTTTGGGGCCTTGGACATCATCTAAGGAGAAACACCATTATCATCCCAGGGCGTACGAGTGGTTTTGGTTGGTTTAATAATAATACAGACTGTGCACATGGTACAAAAACACCTCCCAGTGCCTCTGAGGTGAACGGTTGGCCTAGTGGTGCTCATCGCCAACATCAAGGTTTCTTGTTGGTGGCTAGTGTCCTACTTACTAATGTCTACTACCCAATATTGTGACATTTTGATAGGTCGATGTACCAACAACTAATACATTGCATTAGTGTAGGTTGACCTTGTTAAGGTGTCCTTCATACAGTTAGCCTAAAATTTGACCTCTCGATGGACTATAGTCCCCAACCATGGAGTGATAGTCCTTGAACCCTCTATCTCCATGAGCTAAATTATGGAGAATGTAGGATGATATGCTAATATCGAGGACATGTTTGACATTTTGATAGATCGATGTACCAACAACTAATACATTGCATTAGTGTTGGTTGACCTTGAGGTGTCCTTGACACAGTTAGCTCGAACTTTGACCTAGACTTGATGGACTATAGTCCCCAACCATGGAGTGAGAGTCCTTGAACGCCCTATCTAGATGAGCTAATGGATAATGTAGGACGATATGCTAATATCGAGGACAAGCTTGACACGGCATGTAAAAATATCTGATTATCATCCTAGGGCCTACAACTGGTTTTGGTTGGTTTAGTAATAATATAGACTATGCACATGGTACGAAACCACCTCCAAGTGCCTCTAAGGTGAATGGTTGTCCTAGTGGTGCTCATCGCCAACATCAAGTTTTCTTGTTGGTGGCTAGTGTCCTACTTACTAATGTCTACTACCCAATATTGTGACATTTTGATAGGTCGATGTACCAACAACTAATACATTGCATTAGTGTAGGTTGACCTTGTTAAGGTGTCCTTCATATAGTTAGCCTGAAATTTGACCTCTCGATGGACTATAGTCCCCAACCATGGAGTGAGAGTCCTTGAACCCTCTATCTTCATGAGCTAAATTATGGATAATGTAGGATGATATGTTAATATCGAGGACATGTTTGACATGTTGATATGTCGATGTACCAACAATTAATACATTGCATTAGTGTTGGTTGACCTTGAGGTGTCCTTGATACAATTAGCTCGAACTTTGACCTAGACTTGATGGACTATAGTCCCCAACCATGGAGTGAGAGTCCTTTAAACCCCTATCTAGATGAGCTAATGGATAATGTAGGATGATATGCTAATATCAAGGACAAGCTTGACATGGCATGTAGGTTAGTTGGGGCGTTTTGCACATTTAGGTGATGGGGAGCACTATTTGCCATCATTATAAACCAAAGGAATATAGATGTTGTATGGGTGTTAATGTGAGGATAATTTTGCCCCTAGACAAGGATGGCTTTGTTTGGGGCCTTGGACATCATCTAAAGAGAAACACCATTATCATCCCAGGGCATACGAGTGGTTTTGGTTGGTTAAGTGATAATAAAGACTGTGCACATGGTACAAAACCACCTCCCAGTGTCCCTAAGGTGAACGGTTGGCCTAGTGGTGCTCATCGCCAACATCAAGGTTTCTTGTTGGTGGCTAGTGTCCTACTTACTAATGTCTACTACCCAATATTGTGACATTTTGATAGGTCGATGTGCCAACAACTAATACATTGCATTAGTGTTGGTTGACCTTGACATGTCCATGATACAGTTAGCCTGAAATTTGACCTAGACTTGATGGACTATAGTCCCCAACCATGGAGTGAGAGTCCTTGAACCCCCTATCTAGATGAGCTAATGGATAATGTAGGATGATATGGTAATATCGAGGACATTGAGCTTGACATGGCATGTAGGTTAGTTGGGGCTTTTTGCACATTTAGGTGATGGGGAGCACTATTTGCCATCATTATAAACCAAAGGAATATACATGTTGTATGGGTATTAATGTGAGGATAATTTTGCCCCTGGACAAGGATGGCTTTGTTTGGGGCCTTGGACATCATCTAAGGAGAAACACCATTATCATCCCAGGGCGTACGAGTGGTTTTGGTTGGTTTAGTAATAATACAGACTGTGCACATCGTACAAAACCACCTCCCAGTGCCTCTAAGATGAATGGTTGGCCTAGTGGTGCTCATCGGCAACATCAAGGTTTCTTGTTGGTGGCTAGTGTCCTACTTACTATTGTCTACTACCCAATATTGCGACATTTTGATAGGTCGATGTACCAACAACTAATACATTACATTAATGTTGGTTGACCTTGACGTGTCCATGATACAATTAGCCCGAAATTTGACCTAGACTTGATGGACTATAGTCCCCAACTATGGAGTGAGAGTCGTTGATCCCTCTATCTCGATGAGATAATGAATAATGTAGGATGATATGCTAATATCGAGGACAAGTTTGACATGGCAGGCAGGTTAGTTGGGTCTTTTTGCACAATTAGGTGATGGGGAGCACTATTTGCCATCATTATAAACCATAGGTATATAGATGTTGTATGGGTGTTAATATGAGGATAGTTTGCCCCACAAGGATGGCTTTGTTTGGGGCCTTGGACATCATCTAAGGAGAAACACCATTATCATCCCAAGGCGTACGAGTGGTTTTGGTTGGTTTAGTAACCCAACACGACTACCTAAGAATAGTAAATCCTCCTTACTACTGCTGCGTGGTGATCCAGGAAACAAGATATGGGTTTTTATTGCTTATCGGAGGGAAAGCATTCCTCCACTCAAGGAGTTTTCCTCCTATCCACTTGTACAAACAATAGGCTTGAGTAAGATAATAGGATTAGAAGAAAATCATAGGAAAACATGTGAATAATATGAGAGGTTCAGATTCAAGATTTTTTTGTAACTTTGTCATCTTCAAAGTTACAAACAACATGTTTGTTAATTGAAGTGATATTTGATTTCAGCGCTTAGTTTAGCTTTCTTCTAAGGTTTTTAAGTTTCCTTGTGTTAACTTGGCCCATTGACCTAGGTGGTCAATATCCCTCTTGTATCATTTATGTTCACATATTTGTTTATGAGCAATTTTTTCTTACAGCTTATCTTAACATTTGTTGATGATAGTTGTAGCACTCTTACATTAGTTAGATAGAATTTTTACTTTGAATTTAGTTCATTTCCATTACTATTTTTAATTTTTTTGGTTCATTATGTGTTATTCATTAACCCTACCACAAATTGTTTTAATGCATTGGATATGTTCACTTTCCAATTTTCCAACTTCTCATTAGCATCATTGCCATCCAATACCACATTTAGCATATTCACCTTCACATTAGACTGTTTCTTGTAGAAAAATAAGGACACCTATATCAGTTTGCAACTCGACTTCCAAGCTTGCCCAAATTCACACGAAACATAAGATAATCTGTGATTCAACGATTTGGGAAACTTTTGAACAGACAGATAATCAGTGATCCGTGTGCTTTGACAATCCATGATCTGTGTGCTTTGAGAAGCGGATGCACACATTATATCCAATATGGTCGGGGGTATCCTGTAGCATTAACAGGTGAGGCGCATCTGTCAACAACCCTTTCGGACGGCCAAGACATTTTTATAAGCTCTGCATTTAATTCCGTTTTTTTCTGTGAGGCCGATCTTCCATAGTTTTTGCCTAAAACAGGTATGTGTTTAGGCTTTCTGTTTGTTTTATTAAAAAATATCTCTTTGGATAAATTATTATCATATCCTGTTGCCTGTTCAGATTGTTGGGGCTACCTTTAGATTATATCTTTTTGATTTTGCAGACTTTAAACACATATCTACTAAGCATAGGATGATAAAACGTTGCATTTTCTTGGATCGGATTCTAGCTTAGTTATTTCCTCTGCTTTTGGGCATATGTAACGTTAAGTGCATGTTAATGGAATTTGATTACTTGTTTCTTTGTGTTAAGTACATTGATAAGCAGAAAAACCTTTATCGCTTCCGAAACATCTTCACCATGCACTTTCTGGGTAGAAATGTTAGGACTTCTTATTATTTTCAATGGCATATTACCACAAGAACGCTTGAGATGAGGGATACTCAGATTACGTCCAGAACAGATACAAATTGGTGTATTTTCAATGGCATATTACCACAAGTCTTCTTATTTTCAATAGAATATTACCACAAGAACGCTTGAGATGAGAGATACCTAGATTACGTCCAGAAAAGATACAAATTGGTGGTTCTTTCAGTGACCTATCCCTAGCCAATTTCTCAACAGTAACTTTCACCTTTTTCTCAGGAAGACTAATTTTAGAGGCTTCCATATTTATACTAAACCACCCTCTTTCTTTTTCATAAATAGAAGATTTTGATATCATTGGGCATGGACTATCTGTTGTAACAAGTCCCAACATAAGTCGTCAAAATGGTCATATATTTTGTTCAATAGCACAATGACTGACCTGCAAAACATAAACCCCGTTTGTTAATAACATCTGGAGCATTAAAAAACACATTTTCCTTCACAATGAAGCAACATAGAAACCCTCAGAATTGAAAATATCCATTCTTACAAGTAGTGGAAAGACTGAACTATAAGTCCCATCATAAGTCGTCAAAATGGGCATAGATTCTGTTCAATAGGACAATGCCTGACCTGCAAAACATAAACCCCGTTTGTTAATAACATCTGGAGCATTAAAAAACACATTTTCCTTCACAATGAAGCAACATATAAACCCTCAAAATTGAAAATATCCATGCTTACAAGTAGTGGAAAGACTGAACTGTAAGTCCCATCATAAGTCGTCAAAATGGCCATAGATTTTGTTCAATAGCACAATGCCTGACCTGCAAAACATAAACCCCGTTTGTTAATAACATCTGGAGCTCCTTCTATTAGGGGATCTCCCTTCTACTAATTATTTCCAAAGCTCATATTTCATCTCAAATTCTGGGTTGTTTATATATTGTTTCATCCTTTCTTGTCTTCCTCATTGCAGTCATTTATTATCAGGTGGAAATGTGCTTCTGAATTGGGTCTACATGGTCTTCTAGCATATGAATGGGACAATTTTATTAAGAATCTTATTCTTAATGGTCTAATCTTATCATAGGAGGATGGTTCAATTGCTTGTGCTTGGAACACCCCATTTGGGAAAATAACTTCTTTGCCATGCCTATAATTCTATATCAACATGTTCTTCCCTTCCCATGGTAAATTGGTGGTATAATAAGTTCCGGGACTGGCTTATTGCTCCAAAAATGAAATTATTCATATGGTTGGATTTAGAGAATTAGATATAAACATGGGACCCGTGCAAAGGATTATCTAGGCCAAATATATGTATCCTCTATTCAAAGGACTTTGAATATGTCAATCACTTATTTTTTCTGTGTGATTTTTCCATGGAACTTTGGACTGCAACCGTCACGTTATTTAATATTTTGGACCTTGTTCCAATGTATCATATTGACCATTTCCTCTTCTTATGTGAGGAAAACATGGGTAATTATAAATCCTTTCCTATCTTCATCGCTTGGGGTGTCTAGAAGGTTCAGAATAAACATATCTTTGAAAGCAGAGATCTCTGACATCCTGCCTCATATTATGGGTTTCTTCTCTGTATTTCAAGCCTTTGAATCCTCCTCGTAGTCACTCCTTATGCTTCCCTCATAGTCCTCTATCTATAAATGTAGGTTTCTTTGATGATGCATATCATTTAGGTGTATGTGGAGGGGGTGCCATCAGTTTCCTCCCTAGAAATGGGTCTTATCATATTTGGTTGAATATTGGTTCAGTGTCTAATACCAAGGCAGAGGTTTCTATAGTTTGGGCCCTTTTATATATTGAAACATCATTGAACATTATCTCCTGTCAGATTTATGGAGATTCCAAGTGTGTGATGGACTGGATAATGGAGAAGGGGAATTTTAAGGTTCTTTCCCTCAAGCACTAGATGTAACATATTTAAATTCTTAAGGGTCTCTTTCATAATCTATTATTCTAGAATATTTTGAGGGAATGTAACCAACATGCGGACTATATGTCCAAAAAATATCTACGGGTGGAGGAAGGCCACTTTTTATTTGAAGAACCAGGAGGCTTACAATTATTGAGAAGGGGATATGTTCATATCCCCAGTGATCTTCAGTTGGCTCACTTCTTTTGATATGTCAAGAAATTCTATCCTTTTTGTCATCTTATGAATAAAATATTTTTGTTTGAACTGGTTATTCTTGTTTGTAACTAGGATTTTAATGTTCCATACTATCCGGGTTTTTATCTTTTTTAGTAATTTTATCCATGTTCTACAAAGTTTATAGATGTTCTTTTCATGTCCATTTTTGGTCCCTGTTAGTTAATTTTGTGATGGATGTTGTTGTTGGCATTGGTGATGTCCATACCTTTGAGGTTTTTGGGTCATATATATGTAAATGTACTCCTCTTTCTTAATGAAAAGGATGATTTATCTTCTCTAGAAAATATTACCCTATAAAAGGGTTGGTGTTTAGGAGTTACGAGACTCAGCAACTTTACAGTTACGAGTCAGACTAACCCATATTCCTGTACTCTGTTTTCCTATATGACAAAGTGATAAACAGAGGAAATGAAGATTTTTTGAATATTTCCACCATTGATACAACCCATATGCAGTTCTAGGCAGGTAGAAACCATGTTTCTACCCCAAAAGATCAACCATATGAAAAGGATGATCGAGTACATGGAGGCAAGGCTTGACCCTAACCTCCTCCTTCAGGGCTCCTGATATTTCTCAACAAAATATGGTAGTGAAAGTTTGCTACCTGTGATCAATGAATGAAACCAATATCTAGTGGTAACAACAACCTCCAAACACGTTAGAAGGCAGTGAAGTTACAGGGCTAACCTAGTCATTACAAGGGTCTCTAAGATGCGTTTGGTGTGGTGAGAACCCCACAACACGTGGAGATATTTCCTTAACAGAGGCTGATCATGATGCTAGCTTGGTTTAAGGTTCATATACTTACTCTGTTTGTTCTGCTGCTACGTATGCATATATATGCTCTTAGGTATACTACTAGGGCAAATTATCCATGCTTACAAGTAGTGGAAAGACTGAACTGTAAGTCCCAGCATAAGTAGTCAAAATGGCCATAGATTTTGTTCAATATCATAATGCCTGACCTGCAAAACATAAACCCCGTTTGCTAATAACATCTGGAGCTCCTTCTTTTAGGGGATCTCCCTTCTACTAATTATTTCCAAAGCTCATATTTCATCTCAAATTCTGGGCTGTTTATATATTGTGTCATCCTTTCTTGTCTTCCTCATTGCAGTCTTTTATTATCAGGTGGAAATGTGCTTCTGAATTGGGTCTACATGGTCTTCTAGCATATGAATGGGACAATTTTGTTAAGAATCTTATTCTCAATGGTCTAATCTTATCATAGGAGGATGGTTCAATTGCTTGTGCTTGGAACACCTCATTTGGGAAAATAACTTCTTGCCATGCCTATAATTCTATATCAGCATGTTCTTCCCTTCCCATGGTAAATTGGTGGTATAATAAGTTTCGGGACTGTCTTATTGCTCCAAAAATGAAATTATTCATATGGTTGCATTTAGAGAATTAGATATAACCATGGGACCCTCTATTGTGCAAAGGATTATCTAGGCCAAATATATGTATCCTCTATTCAAAGGACTTTGAATATGTCAATCACTTATTTTTTCTGTGTGATTTTCCCATGGAATTTTGGACTGCAACCGTCACGTTATTTAATATTTTGGACCTTGTTCCAATGTATCATATTGACCATTTCCTTTTCTTATGTGAGAAAAACATGGGTAATTATAAATCCTTTCCTATCTTCATCGCTTGGGGTGTCTAGAAGGTTCAGAATAAACATATCTTTGAAAGCAGAGCTCTCTAACATCATGCCTCATATTATGGGTTTCTTCTCTGTATGTCAAGCCTTTGAATCCTCCTCGTAGTCACTCCTTATGCTTCCCTCATAGTCCTCTATCTATAAATGTAGGTTTCTTTGATGATGCATATCATTTAGGTGTATGTGGAGGGGGTGCCATCAGTTTCCTCCCTAGAAATGGGTCTTATCATATTTGGTTGAATATTGGTTCAGAGTCTAATACCAAGGCAGAGGTTTCTGTAGTTTGGGCCCTTTTATATATTGAAACATCATTGAACATTATCTCCTGTCAGATTTATGGAGATTCCAAGTGTGTGATGGACTGGATAATTGAGAAGGGGAATTTTAAGGTTCTTTCCCTCAAGCACTAGATGTAACATATTTAAATTCTTAAGGGTCTCTTTCATAATCTATTATTCTAGCATATTTTGAGGGAATGTAACCAACATGCGGACTATATGTCCAAAAAATATCTACGGGTGGAGGAAGGCCACTTTTTATTTGAAGAACCAGGAGGCTTACAATTATTGAGAAGGGGATATGTTCATATCCCCAGTGATCTGCAGTTGGCTCACTTCTTTTGATATGTCAAGAAATTCTATCCTTTTTGTCATCTTATGAATAAAATATTTTTGTTTGAACTGGTTATTCTTGTTTGTAACTAGGATTTTAATGTTCCATATTATCTGGGTTTTTATCTTTTTTAGTAATTTTATCCATGTTCTACAAAGTTTATAGATGTTCTTTTCATGTCCATTTTTGGTCCCTGTTAGTTAATTTTGTGATGGATGTTGTTGTTGGCATTGGTGATGTCCATACCTTTGAGGTTTTTGGGTCATATATATGTAAATGTGCTCCTCTTTCTTAATGAAAAGGATGATTTATCTTCTCTAGAAAAGATTACCCTATAAAAGGGTTGGTGTTTAGGAGTTAAGAGACTCAGCAACTTTACAGTTACGAGTCAGACTAACCCATATTCCTGTACTCTGTTTTCCTACATGACAAAGTGATAAACAGAGGAAATGAAGATTTTTTGAATATTTCCACCATTGATACAACCCATATGCAGTTCTAGGCAGGTAGAAACCATGTTTCTACCCCAAAAGATCAACCATATGAAAAGGATGATCGAGTACATGGAGGCAAGGCTTGACCCTACCCTCCTCCTTCAGGGCTCCTGATATTTCTCAACAAAATATGGCAGTGAAAGTTTGCTACCTGTGAACAATGAATGAAACCAATATCTAGTGGTAACAACAACCTCCAAACACGTTAGAAGGCAGTGAAGTTACAGGGCTAACCTGGTCATGACAAGGGTCTCTAAGATGCGTTTGGTGTGGTGAGACCCCCATAACACGTGGAGATATTTCCTTAACAGAGGTTGATCATGATGCTAGCTTGGTTCAAGGTTCATATACTTACTCTGTTTGTTCTGCTGCTACATATGCATATATATGCTCTTAGGTATACTACTAGGGCAAATTATCCATGCTTACAAGTAGTGGAAAGACTGAACTGTAAGTCCCATCATAAGTAGTCAAAATGGCCATAGATTTTGTTCAATAGCACAATGCCTGACCTACAAAACATAAACCCCGTTTGTTAATAACATCTGGAGCTCCTTCTATTAGGGGATCTCCCTTCTACTAATTATTTCCAAAGCTCATATTTCATCTCAAATTTTGGGTTGTTTATATATTGTGTCATCCTTTCTTGTCTTCCTCATTGCAGTCTTTTATTATCAGGTAGAAATGTGCTTCTGAATTGGGTCTACATGGTCTTCTAGCATATGAATGGGACAATTTTGTTAAGAATCTTATTCTCAATGGTCTACTCTTATCATAGGAGGATGGTTCAATTGCTTGTGCTTGGAACACCTCATTTGGGAAAATAACTTCTTGCCATGCCTATAATTCTATATCAGCATGTTCTTCCCTTCCTATGGTAAATTGGTGGTATAATAAGTACCGGGACTGTCTTATTGCTCCAAAAATGAAATTATTCATATGGTTGGATTTAGAGAATTAGATATAACCATGGGACCCTCTATTGTGCAAAGGATTATCTAGGCCAAATATATGTATCCTCTATTCAAAGGACTTTGAATATGTCAATCACTTATTTTTTCTGTGTGATATTTCCATGGAACTTTGGACTGCAACCGTCACGTTATTTAATATTTTGGACCTTGTTCCAATGTATCATATTGACCATTTCCTTTTCTTATGTGAGAAAAACATGGGTAGTTATAAATCCTTTCCTATCTTCATCGCTTGGGGTGTCTAGAAGGCTCAGAATAAACATATCTTTGAAAGCAGAGATCTCTGACATCCTGCCTCATATTATGGGTTTCTTCTCTATATGTCAAGCCTTTGAATCCTCCTCGTAGTCACTCCTTATGCTTCCCTCATAGTCCTCTATCTATAAATATAGGTTTCTTTGATGATGCATATCATTTAGGTGTATCTGGATGGGGTGCCATCAGTTTCCTCCCTAGAAATGGGTCTTATCATATTTGGTTGAATATTGGTTCAGAGTCTAATACCAAGGCAGAGGTTTCTGTAGTTTGGGCCCTTTTATATATTGAAACATCATTGAACATTATCTCCTGACAGATTTATGGAGATTCCAAGTGTGTGATGGACTGGATAATGGAGAAGGGGAATTTTAAGGTTCTTTCCCTCAAGCACTAGATGCAACATATTTAAATTCTTAAGGGTCTCTTTCATAATCTACTATTCTAGCATATTTTGAGGGAATGTAACCAACATGTGGACTATATGTCCAAAAAATATCTACAGGTGGAGGACGGCCACTTTTTATTTGAAGAACCAGGAGGCTTACAATTATTGAGAAGGGGATATGTTCATATCCCCAGTGATCTTCAGTTGGCTCACTTCTTTTGATATGTCAAGAAATTCTATCCTTTTTGTCATCTTATGAATAAAATATTTTTGTTTGAACTGGTTATTCTTGTTTGTAACTAGGATTTTAATGTTCCATACTATCCGGGTTTTTATCTTTTTTAGTAATTTTATCCATGTTCTACAAAGCTTATAGATGTTCTTTTCATGTCCATTTTTGGTCCCTGTTAGTTAATTTTGTGATGGATGTTGTTGTTGGCATTGGTGATGTGCATACCTTTGAGGTTTTTTGGGTCATATATATGTAAATGTACTCCTCTTTCTTAATGAAAAGGATGATTTATCTTCTCTAGAAAATATTACCCTATAAAAGGGTTGGTGTTTAGGAGTTACGAGACTCAGCAATTTTTCAGTTACGAGTCAGACTAATTCATATTCCTGTACTCTGTTTTCCTACATGACAAAGTGATAAACAGAGGAAATGAAGATTTTTTTGAATATTTCCACCATTGATACAACCCATATGCAGTTCTAGCCAGGCAGGTAGAAACCATGTTTCTACCCCAAAAGATCAACCATATGAAAAGGATGATCGAGTACATGGAGGCAAGGCTTAACCCTACCCTCCTCCTTCAGGGCTCCTGATATTTCTCAACAAAATATGGCAGTGAAAGTTTGTTACTTGTGAACAATGAATGAAACCAATATCTAGTGGTAACAACAACCTCCAAACACGTTAGAAGGCAGTGAAGTTACAGGGCTGACCTGGTCATGACAAGGGTCTCTAAGATGCGTTTGGTGTGGTGAGACCCCCACAACACGTGGAGATATTTCCTTAACAGAGGCTGATCATGATGCTAGCTTGGTTCAAGGTTCATATACTTACTCTGTTTGTTCTGCTGCTACGTATGCATATATATGCTCTTAGGTATACTACTAGATATACTACTGGAACTAGAACTGCTAGTGCTGCTTCAAAAAAAAATAGTGAATTAGCAATAACATAGTAGTGAGCTTGAGTGGACCCTCAGGAGGACTCTACACCAGCTAGGATCTGTCCAAGTTAGATATCAAGCACACTTTCACAACCCAACATTGGATACTCTACACCAGATAGGATCTGTCCAAGTTAGATATCAAGCACACTTTCACAACCCAACACTGGATATTCACTGAGTTTGGAAGGAAATAAACTTTAAAAAGATTGCAGATCTATTTGATTGAGAAATCTTCGGAACAACATGCAGATTTGATTACACTACAACACATTCCTTGCTGAAAAATGATCCTTTAAATAGAATGCAGATCTATCTTATTCCCCACTATTTTCCCATCTTCCCATACACTATCAACTACTCGCAAAACAACAAGGAGATCAATAATTTTCATTTCCAGAGAAATACCACCTACCACATTATCAATAGTTTCAAAAGGGAATCAGTTTCTTTATACCACAGATGGCAAAGTTCCTTTAAGGGGTACTCCTTTGGGGATCCTATTATTAGACTTTGTGGGTGGTCCATTTATTGGAAACACCAAATGAACTCTATCAAACTTGCAATCTGTGCCTCCTCCTTGTATAGTTATATAATGTGTTGTAGAACCTTTCTCATAATTCAACCTAGCTAGTTGTCTGCCACTGCATTTTTACCTCAAGATATCACTTCTTTGGAAATGGCTCTAAGGTTTGCATAAAATTATGAACCCATAGTTAAATAGGAACCTCCTATATCTCCTAATGACTTCGCAGTAATACATGTATCCCATTGGATTGGAAGTACCACCGAATTGTAGGGGCTGGTTGACAGAACTAGATTCCAAAATGTCATTACCTAGTGGAGCCCCAATTTCTGGTAGGCCTTTATCATTAAGTACCTCTATCATATCATGCCATGAGTGAAACTTGATTTGATGTGCTTACCCACCATTACATGGGGGCCTTTTCCAAATTCATATACATTGTTGCAACCCTTTGCTTAGGCACAATCTACTCCACCACTTGTTCCAAAGATTCTTTCATGGTGTCAGTTGTGCCATTAAACTCAATATCTTCTTAAGCTCTGCACTAATCCACCTAACTGTTTTCAACATCATGCAATGCCAAAAAAAAATTACAGTCTATTCAAGAGTGATTAAAATCTATATTTATCTTTTTCCATAGATCAGACACTGACACACAAGACAGAGTTCTGAGTCATCATTGTGCTCATACAAAATAAAAATTCAACCTTTCTTACACAAAGGCACAAAAAGAGTTGAAATATGGGCATTTGTTTGGAATTCACTCTATGTGCCACTGTACCCAGTTAGTTTTATTGTTATGTTTATCTGGTTTTACTTATAACACTTAAAAAGAGGATGAGAATGGAAACAGTAAAGGAGTAGAGAAACATCTTCCTCTGCGATAACAACAGCTATGGTGGAATGGTAAACGCTCCTCGCATATTCACACCTTGGAAACCTTATCTCGAAATGAAGCTAGTCCTCACTTGTATTAGAGCAAATCCATTTGAACCTTGTTGGGCCTTGAAAGAGAGATCAAATTTCTCCAAACACCTCGTAAACAAATATTCTTGTAAATTTTTTATATTTTTTAATAAAAAACAGCTGAAAGGTAAGATAGGCCCCATATAGTTGACTCAGTAATAAAATTTAATTATTTTTAAATTAGATTTTTTTCATACAAAACATGTCTTCTTGAACAGAACATACTGAAAAGGAAGATAACCCGATAACCCCATATAGTTGACTTAGTAATTAAAATTTTAAGTTTATATGGTATCAAATTCCTCATCAAATTTCTTTCCACATCATCTAGTGGTAAAAAATATATCGAAGAATTCAATATATTTTAATACACAATATATATTTTTTAATTTTTTTACATAAAATTTTATGTTTATCATATCAAATATTTTATATTTATAAGAAAGATTAAGTTTCTAAGAGTTTAATATCTTTTAATATGTAGCATATATTTTTAATATCTTTTAATATGTAGCATATATTTTTAATAGACAATATATTAAAGGGAAAAATAATAAGATAACTTTTTTGTAAATTAGTAAAGTTTCAATATATTACTAAATAAACATACAATACAAAAATAGTAGTTGGTTTACCAAACCAGTTGTAGAAGAAGATTCTCTTTGTCACACATTTAACCAGACATGCCATTAGATTTTTCTCTCTTTACTTTCCCTTATATAGTTCAAAAAAGTTCCCCTTCCCACTACTACTATATGTACATCTGCCTATCTGAATAGCTATATAGCTCTGATCTTCAGACCTAAACTTGACAAAATAACTACAATACTACCTATATAAACATAACACAAAACTAAACAAAAGATTGGTCGATGCCATGATCAACTAACACAATATTATTTGCTTGGAGTTGTTATCGTCGTTGGCCCCATTGTTGGGTCCTCCACAAGGGTTGTTGCTGGAGCCTCTAGGGTTTCCAGTGGACAGCCGCCTGCAGCGCAAGCCTCTCGAACTCGATACTTCCTCAAGCGGGCCAAATCTCCTATCTCTACACCCATCGATATATCCACATTATCGATATAATTTAGATAGATTGAGAACATTTTGTTAAGATCCCCAATTCTGCCAACATGCAATTTCTCTATGTTAACCAAACCCTTGAGAGCCTCTTCAATTCCTTTTAGGCGTTGGTCTATAGATTTTAACTCGATTTATGTCTCGAGTTGCCTCTTTTTCCTCTACTCTGCTGCCTCTGCTTGCAGCTTTTCCACTAGAGTCTTGACATGCCAAGCGGTCTCCAAGGTCTTTTGGTACACAGTCATCTATGTTTTGGATTTCCCTGTGTTGATGATCCAATCTCCTTCCTCCTCTATTCTACCATCAAAGATAGCCCTACAATGTCTTCGAACCTCACTCTCCCAGATTTCCACTATATCCTTCCCTTTTGTGTGACTGTTTAGCAACAACCTCCGCTGCTTCCTCCATGCATGTCTGTTTGCAAAACTCAAAGCCCTGAGCATCCGCGGGAACTACCTCTTGGCCTACTAGCATCACTTTAGCTCTTACTCATTGCACTCCCTGATAACTGAATTTCCCTCATAGAAATTACTATCACCAACTCACAATTACACCACCTTTCAGTGTTTTGCCTTATGTCGACGAAGCTTGCTCCCTAGCTATGATTTAAAGATGACACCCCAGATGAGACTTGCCTCGCCGATATTTGAGTACTTTCCCTCTCAATTTTTAGTAACTCTGACCTGCTAGCGATGTTGTTGTTCATTCGTGTGTACTTGTGGACGTCCTTCCTCTCATTTTCCCTTGCCAGCGGTTTGTTCAAAATCATAATCACCCTGACCTTGCTCTTGTATGTTTCCCCTCTTGATTCCGTACCTTCCCACTCCTCTTGCCTCATCTCCTATTAATGAGACGATCACACTAACAATCTATTATGGGGGAAATCCTCTCCTTCCCATGATTAACCATCACTCTATCATTGTATTGCAGACACATACCCCTTCTCGTTTTCTAAGTATGTCCATAATGAAGGATTATTTGTTCGTATGAACTGGTAGATCACTGTCCTGATTCGGGCCCACCCCTTCTCTATCAACCTGCCTTAATGGCGTGGAGTGATCTCTCTCTGCCAACCTTTGGCTTTCCTCCTTTAGCTAGCCCTCTGAAAACTTGCACATCACGTCGGTGAGCAAATGGACATTATCTACCCCTTTATTTTCCACCCTATCCACCAACACATTCGAAAACCACTTAACTAAGGTGAATTCCATGGCTTTCAACACCTCCAGATGTTTTTGAATGCGTTGGATTAATGGGGGCAAGTGCCAGTTCCATGTTACTTTACTTATTTGTGTGCCACATTGTAACTTACGTGTCACTTGAATGATAAGAGGTGCGGTTCCTACTAGGTCTGGTTCCATGGGAGTTTGCATGGGCTTACAACCATTCATATGGGATTTCTCAATAAGTGTCTTGGCATATTTTCTTTTATATATAAATATCCGGTGATGTGTTTGTCACACCTCCAAACCAAGACACTAATGCAATAGACCAAGATCGGTCATGTCAAAGGACCTTTTCAAATCTTGCCAAAATTCTCTTCTCATAATTGCCTGTGATTACTAAGTCATCGATATACACAACGATGATCACAATATCCCCCCTTGATCTTTGCAGTAGAGGTTAGGATCATAAGGGCTTCTCTTTCAGCCGTGTTGTGCAAAATGCTCATCAATTTGTATAGAAAGTTCCCACAATATATTCTGTTTAAGCAAAATATAATGCTTAATATTTTGCAAAATAGATACAAATGGATTACTGCGATGTAGTAATATCTCCAAAAGAGTATCTAAAAGCATATTTTCAAGATATTTACACCATGCAGAGGTAAAAAACCAGGGCATATATGTTTAAATCCCTCCCATCAAAGTACCTTGAGGTCCCTCTAATGGTGCAAGCCTAGAAGAACTCCAATTAGGAAAAAATTGTATCAAACCTTGAGGATAGGGTGAAACAATGGAATTTCAAAGCCCTAAACCTGGGTGGTCATCTGATTCTAACAAACACAGT
The DNA here is from genome assembly GCA_031772625.1 of Pinus tabuliformis. NCBI lineage: Eukaryota > Viridiplantae > Streptophyta > Pinopsida > Pinales > Pinaceae > Pinus > Pinus tabuliformis. Next base: position 326,258,855 of record CM062817.1, on the reverse strand, counting down.
GCTACAAGCTATTCCAAGGTATATGTTATCTATCCTCCCTTCTCCCAAAAGATCTGGGACATCCAAAGGAACTTCTTGTGGCGATGGGTAGAGGTGAAACGAAAATGGGCGCTAGTGGCCTTAAATAGATTGCAAACCAAAAGATGCAGGTGGGCTAGGTCTTCAAGATCCAGAGGTAACCAACAAAGAAAATGGAGCAAAATTATGGTGGAGATGGTTAAAAGGGGGGTCATAACCTTGGGAAAGGCTTTGGAAATCAAAATATGCACCTAATTTCCATACAAAAAAGTTAGTTTGGTTATCAAGTTCCACTCAGGGGTTGGCAATTTGGAATTTAGCATGGAATAAAAGAGGTATAATACAAAAACACTATTCTGGGAAATCAGAAATGGAAAGGAGGCCCTATTTTGGGATGATGCATGGTAGAAACAAGCTAAGTTATGCAGGGAGGAATGACATCCCTTCAAACTAAGCACAGAAATATAAGAGTATAGAGAATTCTACCAATTCTAGGATCAAGGACTAGAAAATAACAAATGGAGGCGATGGAATTTTAATATCTTTCGACGGCCAACCCAGAATGACTTAGCTATTCAGTATCTAACAGAGGAACTAAGAAAATTAAGAATTATGTTCAATAATGAACAAGACCAACTCAAATGGGGGAAAAAAGAAGATGTGGAGTTCAATCTCAAGGAAGTCAAAGCTTATCTTAGTGAGGGATATACTGGTACAAATGATCCATCGTGGAGAAAACTGGATGGTGCCACATTGGCCATAAATTTAAATTTTCATGTCATTGATTTTACACCAAAAGGTCCTAACTCAGGACAAAGTTATAAAGAGAGGATTTATAGGTTCCTCTTCGTGTTTCCTCTCCGAAAACACAAAAGAGAGGCTTAATCATTTACTCAACACCTGTAACTATATGGAGGCACTATGGGACTAATTAGCCTCAATATTTAGATAAAGAAACCAAATTCGAGAGAGCATACAAGAAACAATAAAGAAATGGCGGGTGCATTATACAAAAAACGAGGTGGTGAACCTTACCTGAAATTTCATTCGAGGTTTCATCCTTTGGGAAATTTGGAAGGAGCACAATAGATGAATATTCTCTTATAATAAGCTTCCTGTTGACAACCTACTGGAAGGAAAAATGTGTCAGCTAAAGGAAACATTAATTAGTACGGGAAATCAACCATTAGAGGAACAACCACCCCCCCAAGGAAACACAAATTTTGAAGTGATGAGGCTTCATGTTTTTCACCCTGTTTTCCCCAAATAAATATATTCTAGCAGGAAGAATTATTCATTACTTTCCCCTCTTACAAGCAAACACTCGACAAAAAAAGGATTTCACACCTCGGAGTTTTTTTGTAGGATAAAGGGAAAGGTGAGTGGGTATCCTGCAGTAGCTACATTGGTCTTATTAGCATTACGCCACTTTTCATATGGGTCTTCACAAAAAATTATCACCATTACACTTTGTTGATTTGTTTTAAAAATAAACATAACACCCAATAGATTTCTTTTGGGATGCAATGTTGTTGTTGGTAGTATGATTGTATTTGTGCCACATGTAAAGCTAATATGCGTTAAATTTCTTTCACCTTGCAATATTTTTATTGGAAATGTGTTTGTGTTTGGGCTAGAAACTATGCTAGATTTCTTTTGCTTTGCAATAGTGTTGTTGTCAATTTGGTTGTTTATGATAAAAGGAAATCTAGCAAGTGTTAGATTTCCATCACTTTGGCAATGTTATTGGAAATGTTGTGCTTGTGTTTGGGCTAGAAGTTGTGTTAGATTTCTTTTGCTATGCAATGTTGTTGTTTTCAATTTGGTTGTTTATTATAGAAGGAAATATAACACGTGTTAGATCTCTTTCACCTTGGTAATGTGCTTTTGTTTGTGTTAGAAGGAAATATAGCATGCACTAGATTTCTTCTGACATAAAATGTTGTTATTGGTAGTATGCTTGTATTTATGCTACATGTAAAGCTAGCATGCGTTAAATTTATTTTACCTTGCGACATTGTTGTTGGAAATGTGATTGTGTTTGTGATAGAAGTTGTTGGATTTTGTTGGCTTTTGTTTGTCCTACAATGTTATTGTTGCCAATGTGCTTTTGTTTGTACTAGAAGTAAATCAATCGTATGCTAGATATCTTCTACACTGCAATGTTATTTTTGGCAATGTGATTGTGTTTGTGCTACAATAAACTCTAGAATGTGTAAGATTTCTTTTACTTTGAAATGTTTTTGTGAGTAATATGCTTCTATTTACGTTAGAAGAAAATTTAGCATGTGGTGGATTTCCTTCGCCTTAGAATATTGTTATTGGCAATGTGTTTGTGTTTGTGCTAGAAGGAAATCTAGCATGTGCTAGATTTATTTGACCATGTAATGTTGCTTCTAGAAATATGCTTATGTTTGTAGTAGAAGGAATGATATTGATTGTTAGCTTTCATTTGAGGAAACAATGTTTCATTACATACAACATGACAACCATAATATTTTTATTTTTGCATTTATATTACTTTTTCGGAAGTTGTGTGTTTTTGGGGAAATATAAAGTCACACTTTACACGGTTCATTCTTTTAATTACAAGTTACGATGTAATTGTTGTTACAGAATTGATGCAAGCAACAATGGAAAATATAATTTTGGCAAAAGGGGACTATGTTGATCTCCTTATTAATGATCAAGTCATTGGGCTAGCAAGGGTTGAATCTGCAGAGTCTGGAACTTATTATGTTGGAAAAAAGGTTAATGTTGGTTATGTTGCAATTTTGATAATTGATCTCATTCAACCACATTTGATTGATGATGATGTTAATGAAGGGGACATACATCCATGGAAGATTGTGGATTTGAGGCACCACATAAGTAAATCAAAATATTGAAGCATGTGTTATATATTTTTGATACTATAATAAATGTTCTTTTTTTGAGTAAATACTAACATTATTTACATTTGTTTATAGGTACAAATGTTTCTTCTACATTTTCTATTGGAGACAAGGTAAATCTTCTACAACATGGAGTGAAGGTGGGCGAGGGCTCCATATTCAATACAGAGCTTGGGCATAAAGTGCATGGAAAGATGGTAAAGAAAGGATGCATAGTGGTTAAAATTGAAAAGGTGTTAAAACATAATGTTCCTCTACCACATCCAACAGGGTTTGAGCATACACTTGGGGGTGCATTAGAATCTTATGAAATTTGGCCAGAATCAGATTTGGAGCCTCACTGTCATGATCATGCCATAAATATTCCCCAAGATAGGGTTAAATTCATATGTGCAAAGGTTTCTCTTACACATGAATGCATGGGAACAAGCATGTGCATTGCCAAAGGAATGCTAGTTCATGTCCGCGAGGATGACATTGTTGAGGGTGAAACACTAGGTGAAATGGATTTTGGTGTTTTTCTAGAAGAGATAGATGGAAATTGTGAGATATGCAAAATTGGAGATAAGTCTATAAATTGTTTGGTTAGATGGCCAATAAATAAGTTGGTGGACAACAAAGGTGTGATATTAAGGGTCAAGGAAAAGTTCAAGGAACCAACCAAAGAAATGGTGATATGGGATGTTATAGAGGACACAAATCCCTTAAACAAATGGGATGGGTACCTTTGTAATGAAAAATATAGAAACTAAATTGATATGAATGTAACAAGGCCATATAAAAGGATTAAACGAGTTATGGCTACAAAAAAAACTGCATAATGTCAAACAAAAATAGATGAAGAGAAAGAAATTCGACTTTTGGCAGCAGATGTATGTTGTAGAAAAGATTGTCTTCAACATGTCGATAGGAAGGCCATTGCAGGTGCTAGAAGGGGTATGAGACAAATAAATACAAATGGTATTAGAGAATTTGTCTTGAATTCACTCATGTCAAACACAGTGATGTCAAGCGGCCATGGCCATGGCCATGGCCTACCACCTATTGCTAGAAATGTAAAGGACATGAGATTTAATGGGAATATTATTTGTAAGAAAGCATGGTATAAGATACATAAAATTCCTCAAAGCACATTCTATAACTACCAGCATTATTTCCAACATGGACAGATCAAAGCTATTCATGGTAACACCAACACATGCAAAGCACGAGCTCACACAGTGGCAGCTATAGAAATATTGCACAAAATTGTAATGGATAATTCAGATTTTTCACCAAATCAAACACGTCAAGTTGAAGAAGATGGAACATCTGCTCCTTTAAGACTGCTTCCTTCGACTTACACACAAAATTCTTTGTTAAAAGAGATCAATGAGGCTCTTCAAAAGCTCAATTACCCATCAATATCACAACCAACAATGAGCAAGATCTGGAATACTAAGTTTCGAGATGTGGCATTTTCAAAGAACACCAACTTCAGTAAATGTAGTGAATGTATTGTGTTGAAAGCACAAATGAAGTCAGCAACTACAAAAGAGTTGGAAGAAAAGGCACGAGGTAGGTTGACGAAACATAACAAGATTGTTATGTGTGGAAGATATTGCTACTATGCCCATAGAATTATGTCAGAGCGGTTTCCAAAGGAGTATTTGAGCATTATCCATGATAAAATGGACAAAACAAAGACATCAATCCCAAGGCTATGTGTCAAATCAAAATCTCTTGTAGGAACAAATTTGGGTTTGTCATTGACAGGTATGCTTACACATGGGCATAAGGCGGGAGGTTTTGGTCATTTCTCCTTACCATTTGTCCATATGGGATCACAATTTACTATTACATCCCTTGCAAAGTGCTTAAGGGACCTTGAAGACCCACAAATGGATATGTATGGTGATCTACTTTATGAAAGTGGAATTTCAAGAAACCCACTTACAAATGCATTACTTGACACCTCTATTTACCCAAAATGTCAAGGGTACAAGGATGATTTTATATCTCATGGAAGTTCAAAAAGTCAAAATGTTGATTTTAAACCTCTTCCTCCACATTTGTTGTTACAGTTGGACAATGCAGCAAGTGATAATAAGAATCGCTATCTTTTCATGTTTCTATCACTTTTAACTGCACTTGGTGTCCTCATCACTATTGAGGTTGGGTTCTTGCCTGTGGGGCACACCCATGAAGACATAGATGGAACCTATGGAAGAATGTCTTCCAACCTAAAAAGTAAAGATATTTATTCTTTACCTGAAATGATGGATACATATCGCATAATTGAAGAAAATAGAGTGTTTCCACCTACACTTATTGACAAGGTCTATGACTTCAAAAGTTTCCTTAGTGGATACATTAAGGAGGGAAAAAATGCACTAGTTGGACATCTTAATGTTCAATACTTCCAATTTCTTATACTCAATGATGTTCCAGTACTAAGGTATAAAGAATCAATTAGAGACTCTGAGTGGTCAGAACCAGTTGAGTTATGGAATATAGATGATGAAGGTCGACCTATAATTCCCATAGGGAAGCCATCTTTCTTAGCTTCCAAACAGAATGATGTCTATTTAAAAGAACTAAAGGAAGGGATAACATCATACATAAAAATGTGGAAAGACACTATTGGGAATGAGGATTCACCAATTGTTACAGAGGAATGGAAAAATAAAGTGGTGTATTGGGAAAAAGTTCTTGATACATTAGATGGAATCTATAATGATCATAGAATAATAGATGGAAATGATTCATCTTCTGAGGATTTCTGGCCCAAGACAAGGCACATTGTTGATGTTGATCGTAATGCACTCCAAGTAATCTCAAGTATTATGGATGGAGATTTTGATAATGCGATAGATGAACCAATATATGTTTGGCCCAAATGCAACAAGCCAAAGCCAACATTCAATCCGATGATTGATGTTGAGAAAGGAAAGATGTTGCTAGTTAGATCAGGAAATGAGGATGCAGGTGAGATGATTTGGATGGCAAAATCCATCTCAAATATCTTTAGGGATAATGAAAGTGAGAATCTTCATGTAAAGGTTGAATGGTGGAAGCCTATGTCAGGGAAATACAATGGAAAATTTTTAGAGCAATATTGGGTACCAAATCCTGATGACAAAGAACTTGGCTCTATTCCAATTAATACCATAGTGTGGGCATGGATGCCAAAGAAAGAACATTGCAAGAAGACCAAGATAAATAAATATGGTGTAGAAGCCATTCTTGATCTACTTGAGCGATTATCTTAAGAGTAGGTTTATATGATACATAAATGTAATTTTTTTTTGGAGGATCTATTAATATACATTCAGACACATTTTCCCATATTTGTTGTATAAATATTCTCTTCATATTTTTTTTGAAGGAGTTTTATATTATTTAATAGTTCAATGTAATCATGTGTTATACAAATTACATGACAATGCCATAAAATATTTAAGTTTTCAAAGCTTTATTTGACCAGCATGACTTCTCACCATATCAAATATGCGTAATAAAATTCAATAATGCACCTAAAAACATCTTCTAAACTTGTTATATTAAAACAACAGTGGGGTACCTAATTAGTATTATATTTAATATAAACCATTTAAACACTTAATGAATAAATGCTAGATGCTTGATATAATGTTTGAGGTGAGTTTTCCTTAATTTTCCTTATTATAATTGATATAATCAAATTCCCTATTTTGTTGCATGTTAATTTATAAAAAAAAATATTTTGATCATTGAACAACACAACTAGAATTATAAAATATTTCTACTTATAGATTTTGAAGTGGTGCCAACATTATACTAGTATAATTAATTTGTACTCAACTTAGGAAAAGTAGTTAGTGTCAATTTAAAATGGTCAATAATAGTAAGAAAAACAATATTAATATATTGTTAAATAACTTTATAGGTAAGATTTTTTTTACACAATCTAGTATTCATGGTCATATTTAATACATAAATATAAATGTTAATGGTAATAGAAATAATGTAAGGAATTTAAGTTTTAGATGAATGTTAATATGTTCTTTTCAATATAGTATCCTTAAACATTACAGGGATAAAAACTAAACATGTGTAATAAATATCTTAATCATTTTTCTCTCTTTCTTGTTGTATTTGAAAATAATCAAATTGTACTACTTTGTTACTATTCTAATTCATGATTGATTTTGATCATTAAAATGATTAGTAATTGAGACGAGAGGCTCATTTTACAGCCCAATATGGGGGGATGTGTAAGTTTGTCTATCCGTCTGTGCCCTTTTAAAATAAAAATTACGTTCTAAATAGAAAAATATAAAAAAAGAATATTTTGTAAAGTAATTAGAAGTAAAAAAAAATGTGTGAATCAGAGGTTTAAATCTTATAATTTTCAAAAGTAACTATTGAAGATTTATGTTAACTAATTTATGTCAATATCAACTTCATATATATCTATATATATAAAAAAAAAATCTTATGGTTAAAATTATTATTTGTTCGTATATATACTCTATTTAGCATTCAAAAATATAGTTTCAACAATTAAAAATAACACATTGTATCTTTCACTCTAAATGTGTTTGCACTTGAAATTTGATCCCTACATCTGCACTTAAAATGGATCTATGATGGTATATATTGGACACATTACTATGATCATTTGTCATTGAATAACTTTATACTTAATATATAGATTGCATATTAATATATTATTCATTAAGTAAGCCTCAACCAACTTCGTTTCTTACATAAAAGTACAAATAATAAATAAAAATAAATTATATTCAACATTTAATTTGATCCTAAAAAAATATTTTCTGCTTAACTCTAAAATGGTGCAAACTTCTTACAATAGTATGTAATGATGATGGTGATAATAATGATTATCATCCACTAAGACCAAATATGGTATATAAGAAGGTAAAAAGATATTACTAAAAGTTATTTTGAATTTTAAATTGTGCCAACATTGTTTTAGTAATAATCGTAAATCAACATATACATGATATTTACTATATCGGATTATCGGTTAATAATAGTTACACACACATCATTATTTTCATAAAATAACCTTAACAAACTTATCTTTTTAATATAAACCATAAAAATATTAAAATAGATAATGTAAGGAATCCAAGATTAATATGTGAAATATTTTATTTTTCAAGTTTATATAAATTTGTTTTATAAAGTTTATCATGATAATTTTTACACAAAAAATGGTGAATATCTATATAAAAATTAGTGAACTAAGTGGCTTTCTAATTCCTCATTTCGAAAAAATATAATCTAGTTAAAGTTCTAAATAATGGTATATATTGGACACATTACCAAAAATTTCATTTGTCATTAAATAACTTTATACTTAATATATATCTTGCATATTAATCTATTATTCATAAAGCGAGCCTCAATCAACTTCTTTATTAACATAAGCGTACAACTAATAAATAAAAATAAATTATGCTACTACTCACATTCAACATTTAATTTGATCATAAATTTATTTTTCTCCTCAACTCTAAAATGGTGCAAACTTTCTACAATAGTATGTAATTATGATGGTGATAATGATGATTATCATCCACTAAGACCAACTATGGTAAATAAGGAGATAAAAATATATTATTAAAAGTTATTTCGAATTTTATTGTTATGCTGAAAAAGCATTAAAAGAAGTGTTTCAATATCATCATAATTTTGTTTAGTTAAACAATCAAAAAGGTTGGTACCGTCACAAATATATTGAAATTTAATTCTAATACGAGTATAAACTCGATGCTTTGAGGGTTTTTTAATCTTCAACCATAGTATAACTAGTGTTGCAAAGGTGATAGACTTTTAAATTGTGCCAACACTGCCTTAGTAATAATCATGACTTTTCACATACATGATATTTACTATATCAGATTATAATTAAATGGATTAATAATAGTAACATATGCATCATTATTTTCATAAAATAACCTTAAAATAGATAATGTAAGGAATCCAAGATTAAAATGTGAAATATTTTTTTTAGCAAGTTTATATAAATTTGTTTTATAAAGTTTATCATGATAATTTTTACACAAAAATGGTGAATATCTACATTAAAATTAGTGGATTAAGTGACTTTCTAATTCCTCATTTTGAAAAAACTTAATTTAGTTAAAGTTCTAAATTCTAGATCCACTGAATACTTCCATATTTAATGAAATATGTGTTATATGTTCTGGATCAACTGTTAGTGGAATGGTTTACTAAGTCTTTCTTGGTTCGTATAACATAAGACGTAGCTACGGGTGGAGTTGTAACCAAAGAGCAAGTAATTGCTTGTGCCCTAATCTTGGATCTCATTTATACCCAATCTAGAATGCTTTATGATAATATACCAAATTCTCCACGACCTTCGAACATTGTTCCTCAAGGTCCTGGTGAAGAATCTCATGCTACTGATGACGTTATTAGTTTTTCCAGTTCGCATTCGATGAGTAAACCATCTGGTACTGCTCTTACCACAACTTCTTAAATCCCTCCATCCAATCCTATAGTGGATTCGACTTCCGAGATCAATGTCGTTCATTCTTTTAAAGGAAAATATCAACAACTACTCAGAAGCAAGAAGAAAGGAAAATGTAAGAAGAATAAGTACTCTCATCCACAAGATAAACAAAAAAATCAATCTTCTAACGAGAAATGGAAACCTTTTTACCTATTCCTAATTTGTAATGAGGAACACTTCACTCGCGACTGACCCCACTGGGTGGAAGTTAAACAATTTATGAAATATTCTACTTCACTTGTCACGTTGATAGATCTGTTTTTGAATCAGGAGACTCATTTGGTTGCTTGGGACCCTAATTCCACTAATTTAGTTTTGATGCTTTCTTTCACTATATAAAAAACCGATATTATTGTGGCTACTCATAAAAAAACATGTTAATGTGAGTCCCATGAACGTTTAGGCTACTGATCAACCTATCAGTTTGATTGCATCTCCACCAAATCTCGCTCCTCTTACGATTCCTACACAATTGACTATTGAGCCTCTAAAGGGCCTTATCCATAAATCTGCTTTCAACCCTCATGCGAGAGCTGCTCAGAATTACAGCATATTTGAGGACTTGGCTCAGTCTCCATCAACTATGTATACTGTCAAGGTGTTGCTAAATTTTACCACCCAAAAAAAGGCTTTGCTTTCTGCAATTGCATGCATCGATCCTTCGAATTCCAACCTTTTCATTTTCAATCACAAGAACTATACACCTAGATTTATGGCTCAATTAGCATTTATGATCTAGGTTGTCGTCCGTGGTAAGAATATTCATCGTTGTATTATGGATGAAGAAGCATTAACCTGCATCATGTCCTTATCTTACTGGAAGGCCATTGGTTCTCCTCAATTGAGTCAGTTACCCACCACCTTGAAAGCTTTTGACAGAAGAAGCTATAAACCTTATGGGATTTTGAATTCCTCACAAGTAGAATTGGGAGGTAAATTTGTATCCATAGAATCAAATTTATTGACATACCACTCAATTATAATCTTCTATTGGGTTGTACCTGGGTTTATGCTATGGCTATTGTTGTTTCAAATTATTTTTGAATTATCTCCTTTCCTCATAAATGTGGCATAGTAGACATCGATCAACTCACATTTTTCACCTCTAATTCTCTAGTTACTAGAAATTTCCCTCTCGTAGGGGAAACTCTACAGCCATATCAGCATGTCAGGGTCAGATTGCTTGAAGATTACTCTCTCATGGGAACCTTTTCACTTCCTATTTCTTCGATTCCCAACAGCTCTTCTTCGGTTGCCTATATCAATATGATATCCTCTTCTACTATTCCAAATAATCCTTGGGTAGTACCAAACAAAACTAACATCGATAGTTTTGGAAATTGTATGTTGCTTATCCCCATTGAGATTAATTATGAAGTCATTCATTTAGCTTGTGCAGCCCATTCCTATTTAGTCTCTTCGGTCAATTAGGTCGATCGCTCATTGGATTATAGCACGTCTTCTAATCCTTTCTCTCATGAATTCCCTACCAATAAGAGCATCATGAAGATCATGATGCCAAATGATGTGTCATGGGACGATCATCACCATCATTCCTCCTTGCCATATTCCATCAACGATAATCGTAATGACCTTTATTAACTCAATAATGTTAAGTTCCCTACAAATTTTGTTTCCATTCATGAAGTTGATTCAGAGAAAAACCTATCGAATAGTGAAGAGGCCATCCCTCTCGATATCTCAATTAAGCCCCGCATTATCAAGAATCTACACATCGACGCATCTTTCTCTACATATGAGATTAAGACTTACAAAGCTCTAGTTCAGGAGTTTTGAGATGTCTTTGACTGGTCATATGAATAAATGCTATAGATCGATTCAACATCATGGTTCATGAAATAAAAACATATCCAGATGCTAAACCAGTCTGGCAGTGCCTACGTCTGGTCCATCCGAAGAAGGTTGCCACAAATAAATTTTAAGTTGAAAAACTTATATGCGTTGGTTTCATCTATCTAGTTCCGTTTGACTGATTGGGTGTCGAATATTTTTTCTGTCATGAAGAAACAGCGAACAATTCGTGTATGTTTCGATTATCCAGACATAAATCATGTGTGCCAAAGAATACTTATCCCACCCCATTCATCGACCAAATTGTTGATGATTGTCCTAGCTGTGAAATCTATTTATTCATGGATGGAATTTCCAGCTATAATCAAATCAACATTCTCCCAGCGCATCAACCTAAAACTGTATTTTATTTGTCCCTGAGCTACATTTGCATACCCTAAGCTCCCTTTCATATTGAAGAATGTTGGGAATACGTTTCATAGGGCAATGAATTATGCCTTCCATGATATCAAACACATTGTGCAACCTTATCAGGATGATCTCCCTACTCACTCGAAACTTTGGGCTGATCACCTGATGCATCTTCGAGACATTTTCTTACAATGTAGGCATTACAATATTTGACTACACCCTCACAAATGTGTTTTTTGCATTAGATTTGGAAAACCTCTTGATTTTTTGGTTTCAAAACATGGAATTCATATCGATACTCTGAAAGTTCATCATGGATCTAAATGTGCCTTCTTCCCTCCTTCATCTCCAACAACTCCAAGGGAAGGCTAACTTTCTACGGAGGTTTGTCCCTAACTACACTGAGTTGACCAAAGGATTCAATTTCCTACTAAAGAAAGGGGTTCCCTTCCATTGGGACGATGCTACTCAAAAGGTTTTTGATGCCTTGAAAGATGTACTGATTCGGTCATCTCTGTTATATCCCCCAGATTACCAACACGATTATTTATTATATCTCGTCACTACAGTTACTACCATCACAATGGTATTGGTTCAAGATGATGATGTAGGAGTTGAACATCTCATTTACTACTTGAGGCAGAAACTTAATGATACTGAAGTCAAGTACACTCACTTTGAGAAGTTAGCTTTTGCAACTTTTTAAGTTATTAAAATATTTTTCCATTATATATTTATCTAGAAAACTATGGTCATTTCATATTACAACCCTATGACATACATTTTGTCACATCAATTGCTGGGGGAAAGTACTCCAAATAGATCGTCATCCTACAGGAGTTTGACCTAGAATTCATCAAATCCAAGTCAAATAAATCCTTGGTTTGTGCTAAGCTAATCTACGACCTTCCCACGGGTGGTTCTGAATCCACGTCTGCAAATTCAATCCCAGACGAGTCATTTTTTCTAATGTCGTCATCTAACCCTTTATATTGAAACATCCTTGTATATCACCAGACTAATACTTTCCAGTCTAATACCTCTTGCTTCAAGAAATGACGTATTTGATATCAAGCCAAATATTATATAATCATTGGTGATACCCTCTATCAACGTGGTATCCATACAATTTTCCGAAGGTTCCTCACCCATGAGGAGGTCAATAAATTCCTTAATGAATTCTAGTTGGGGGCATGTGGCGGTCATTTATCTAGTTTTGCTACTGCACAAAAGATACTACGTGTTGGTTAATTTTGGCCCACCCTTTTTCACAATTGCAATCGCGTTGTCCAAAAGTGTCATTCATGCCAATTTTTTTATCGTAAGATGCATGCTCCACTCACACCTATGCATCCTATTTCCATTGTAGGTCCCTTTACGAAATGGGGTATTTATTTCATGACATGTAACCCTCCCTTGGCTGGTGGGAATGGCTATATCATTATAACGGTTTATTACTTTACCAAATGGGCTGAGGCGATGCTTAGATTTAACAATATCCGTGAAACAACTGCATATTTCTTTTTTAACAATGTGATCGCATGATTTGTTGCTCCAAAAGCCATATTTACGGATCACGGAAAGCATTTACAAAATCATATGATGACCGAACTGACTGCCAAGCTAGGACTTTCCCATGAAAGTTCCACTCCCTAATATCCACAGCTGAATGGACAAGTTGAGGCTATAAATAAGGTTCTTAAAAATATGCTTCAACGTATGATAGGGGTCCATAAATCAAACTGGAATTTTATTCTTTTTTCTACCTTGTGGGAATACTGAACCTTCGTTAGGACTGCTACCATATTTACATCGTTTCAGTTGGTTTATGGTCTAGAAGTTATCCTTCCAATTAAATGTGAAATTCTATCATTGAAACTAGTTATATAACTTATTCCTGCTGTTATCACTCAGGTTGTCCTTCTAGTCAGCTCAAAAGGATACGACCGAGGTAACCACAGACCAATCTTTGGACTGCAGGTTCTAGCCCACCTGCAATCAGAGAGGGCTCTCTCTTTCTGATTTATTTGTTGATAAGGTTTTTAGGCTAGTTATTGAGTTCAAGGGGTTTTGTTTTGATTTTGGTGGGAAGGATGATGCTTTCAAGTAAAGAGGCAGAGATAGCATGAAAGTTTTAGAACCATTGGGCGTGGAGTCAAGGAGTAGGACTGCTAGTGCATTTTCTTGGTCACAAGAGGGAATTGTGGAGCAAGACAGTTGCATATGAAACAATCATTCAAGGTAAAAGAGATGGATTAAAGGCTAAGGAATGAGGGGCAATTAAGAATCTCTCATTCAGGTTAGCAGAAGGAAGATAAATGAACCCTATCTAGGAGCAGCTAAGAATTCCTAGATAGCAGTATGTGAAATAGATCAAACATGAGCCATAACAGAATTCATATTTATGCCTAAATCAAGAGGAAAACATTAAGAAGCCACAGAAACTGAGCATAGAGTGCAGCTAAGCAAATTCTAAACCAATCCTTTGTTTAGTGACTTGAGCATATGTGAAATTGAAGTAACAAAGGTGAGGAACACTTATTGATTCATACTGCAGCACAAGAATTCCACATTCAATTCTTCAAACCATTAGACCAGAGCAGACAGTAATTCCTCCAAAGCTTTTCAGCAATCTTTGATTAAGTAAAACATCTCAGATATAGTGCGAGTCTCTAATGAAGATTATCAACCAACCAACCATTTTTACAATGCAGAGGGTCGTATAAATAGGGAAAATTATCCAAAATTAATCTATTACAGCCGAACTAAACAGGTCTAAAAGAAAATGATTACTTTAACCTAATCTTATCCAGAAATAAATGCATGAAAATATCTTTGAGCTACGCTGAGGGCAGCTGTATCAAACTGAGTTAATGTCTGTCCTGGGTGGCTTGGTGCAGTCTTTTTGTAATAACTGTGATTTGTCCTTTATCTCCACCTCTAACTTGATTATGCTGCTATTTGGTGCCATTAATGTGCACTAATCCCGACCAGATAAGTTTTTAAATGGCCTTAACTGCTCTGTTGACTTTGATGGAGGCCTTTAATTTTCACCTGCTTTGATGTTGTTGAACTGATACTCTTTGTCGATTCATCTTTCCTCTGATACACTTTGGCGCTAAACCTAGCCTCTTTAATGTCTTCTGAGTGCTTTAGACTGTCCTATCGACCTTTTATGGCTGCTGCTCGGCCCTCTGTTGCTTTAAAAATTGTGTTTGCCCCTTTCTGTATGCCTCGCGAAGAAATTCTGGTCATTTTGCGCCTTTTGGGCCTGCTGGAGGCTGAGCGATGAGGGGCTTTCCATTTTGGCCTATTTCCCGTAGCCATGCACGATTAGCGCTAGGCGCTAATCACGCATGAAAAACTGCCTCAGATTCTGATTTTGGGCTTCCTAGGCTGCGATTTGCGCCTTTCGCACTTTTGACGGTGACGTCAGCGGTGGGTCCCAGTACAGCGGTGATGTGGCAGGGTGACGTCAGCGGGGTGACGTGGAAGTACAGCAGAGGAGGTGACGTGGTAGTACGATGGCAGCTACGTGGCAAGGACACGGTGGCAGGAGGCCGACGCGGGATGGTGACGTGGCAGGGTGACGTCACGCTGACGCAGGAGGGGGGAGAGCGGTAACCGGTTTCGGGCGCACCGCCTTTCTGTGTAGGTGGTTTCGGCAGAGGGGGCTCCGCCACAGCTGGGAGGGCGACGCGTGGCAAGAGTACGGCGGGAAAACCGCCGATCTCCCAGGCGTTAACCCTCGGCGGCTTCGGAGATGAGAAGACCCGCCCACCGTAGATCTGTGGCGCGGGCAAAAGGACGGCTGGCAGAACAGATGAGGTGGCGGAGGGATAATGGACGGGGCCCGCGGGAATATTCAAATTTGTATAATTCCGCGGGGGGGTTAGACTTTGGTTTAGTGGGTTTTTTGTGGGTTTTTCAGGGTTTGAGCGCCGGGATCATAATTTAATCAAATATTTTTTAAACTAAGCCCGAACCTGTGAGTGCGGGGGGTAAAAGGGATGAAACGTTATGGGTAAGGGGTGAGAAAAAGGTTATTTAACTTAACCAGATGTCAAGCTAATCACAGGGTTAGGATGCGGTAGGCTAATGCTGAGTCCCAGATGAACTCGGAATTTCCCAAACTGATATTTATAGGGCTAAAATGCCAGGGGATGGGAATATGTACATAGGGAGATTTATTAACATATTTTTAGTAGGGGAAGGGAGAACAAATAGGGAGCTACATAGTAAGAATTAGTAGTTAATATGAAAGTTTGAAGAAAGCGCTGAGTATGTGAATCTTTAGGCTATTAGGGGGGATAGAACTTGTAGAAGAGATATCAGCACTCCTAAGTAAAGAAGATCTCTACTTAGGCAAATGTTTTATGAAACATGATGAAACTAAGAGGCTCAAGAAAATCTTGACCTCTTCAGGGAAGTTAGTGAGTGATTTAGGGAATTAGAAGAAGGGGGGTTAGACATGCCTCGCTTGACCTGCTCCAAATGAAAAATTGCCTTACAATTGTGATTTGTAGTAAAATATCACTTTGAAACACAAAATTGATCATAAATCAACATTCTGCAACCTCAAAACTACTTACCCAGCCTATTTACCTAACATTGTTTCTTCTTTTGGTTTGGGTGCACTTAGACTTGTAGACCCTGCTTTACAATTTTTCTTTTGACTGCCCTCCTATCTAAATCTGCACTTATTTCTGCCAAGGGCCCAAATTAAGCAGTTGGGCTCCTTTGATTCTCTACCTATCTACAAATCTACCAAGATTAAGCTGTTTGGACAGATATTCATTCTCTATTTCTAAAGCAAGAAATTGAAACCTAGGGAAGCCAAGATTAAGCTGTTTGGACTTCCCTTAATAGAACGTTCTTCAAAAAATGGTTAAGTCATCAAAATTGGAATACAACAGTGGCATTTAGACTGGCACACTTTCATGGCCTCTTCTTTGACCTCTTTCTGGAAATATGGAGCATTGCAGCATGCAAAGTATGACATATTTGGCATGTAAAAATGTCAATCATGAAAGATGAACACCTGTTGCAACAGGAGGCTAACAGTGGCTCCACTTGGGGATGGCTTTTCCTTGTGAAAAGCCAAGAACAGCAGGTCAGACTGCCTTGATCTTCTATTGTTGTTGTAGACTGAAAAAACTTCTTTGTGCTGGCTGTTAAGAGTGTGAAACTTTGAAATATGAACAGCTCTCTCCTCAACTGAATTACTGTGAACTGTACAGCATCGCCTGCTTTCTTCTGCGTGCTTAATGTTATGTACAATATTACTTGAGCATTGTGCCTTTGAAACATATAGATCAAAACTGATGTGTTTCTTTTAGCTCTGGTCTAGAAACAGTTGCTGAAAGATTGCTCCTCTCCTATTGATACTGTTTGACTGAAGAATGTAAGCTGCACACTATTTTGCTTTTATCATGAATTTCTGTGATATGACAGTGCTACTCTTGTTGTTTTTCTGAGATTAATGCAGAGATAGAGTCTTAAAAAATGGAATTCTTGCATTAACTATGTCTTCGCAAACTTTGCTGCTCCTCTAACACTCAGACTGCTTATACAAAAAATAAAAACAAAGTGTTGATATATACAAATATCAATGTACAGAGAAATATGTACAGAGCTGCATTGTATCCCTTTAAAAGGGATCATGGTAATGTTTTAACATTCGGCCATTAACGGGGCCTTCTTCAGCAGTGCTGCCCTCTAGAGATTTGAGAAAATATGTGTTATTCCCCTGAACAGCAGAAATAACAAATGGCCCTTTCCATAAAAAATCAAATTTTGCATGTTTTCCCTTGTCTTCTCTTCGTGAATCCCACCTTAGAACTTTGTCGCCAATGTAGAAATCCTCAGCCTTAGCTCTCTTATCAAACATCTTTTTGAGCTTTTCTTGCAAAATTTGAGCTCTATCATAGACTTGCTCTCTGGTTTGCTGAAGATGAATGGTCTGATTGATTCTTCGTTGAATTTCATTTGGTTCAACCTGAATCTCCTGTAACAGTTTGATAGTGGGGATGCCCAAAGATGAAGGAAATCTGGCCTCCATGCCATATACTAGCTCATAAGGGCTCATCCCAATGGATTTCTTGGTTGAAAGCCTGTCTGCCCATAGGGAATTTGTGAGCTTTTTATGCCAGTTCTTCTTGTTTTCTTCTAAGATCTTCTTGATAATATTAATGAGACAGGATTCGTCCAAGCCATTACCTTGAGGGTAATAGGTCGTAGAGTGGCCCAAGGTAATATGAAATTTATGGCAAAAGTTGATCATCTTTTTGGATTTGAAAGCAGCGGCGTTGTCAGTAATGATCTTCTCAGGGCAGCCAAATCTAGAAAGGATATTGCACTCAAGGAATTGGATAATGATGGTGTCATTGGCTTGCCTGCATGGGATGGCTTCAACCCACTTAGTGAAATAGTCGGTGGCCGTTAGAATCCACTTGTGCTGGCCTGAGGAGGAGGGATGGATTTCTCCAATGAAGTCAAGACCCCATTGTTGAAAAGGCTTTTCAGTTGAGATGGGTTTAAGGGGCAGGGGCAACAGCTTTCTTTTGCCCTCAAAGATTTGGCATTTGTGACATGAAATGGAAAATTTCTTTATATCTGCAAAAAGAGAGGGCCAATAGAAACCAGCCCTTAAAATTTTATCAGCAGTGGACTTCCAATATAGATGTCCTCCACAGTCACCTGCATGGAATTCTTTCATGACGTTGTTAGTTTCACTCATGGTTAAACAATTAAGCAATATACCTTCATGATTTTTCTAAAATAAAGCACCATCTATGACACAAAACTTCGAAGCTTTCATCTTTAAAAATCTTTTCTTGGTTCTGGACAATCTAGGGGGAGCAAACAGGTTTAACAATACAAATCATATATCAGCATACCATGGGGATTGAAAAAAGGTTTCACTGATCTGTGGAGTCGCCAGCTCCTGTTCATTGTCCAATTGGTTAATGTCTAAGTCTTGAAAGTTTGTTTCGGACATGAGTTTGGCTAAACCTTGTCCCTTTATGAGCTTGGTTGGTTTTATTTCTACGTCATATTCAAGGATGTTTGCAATCCATTTGCCTCTTTTTCCCTCTAATCCCTCTTGGGTTAATATGTCTTTTACAACAGCATTTGGGACATAGGCAATCACATGTGAATATAAAATGTAGACTCTAAAATCCTTGATGGCCTTAACAAGGGCATAGGCCTGCTTTTCCATGATTTGGTAGTTCAAAGGGGCATCTCTTAAGGCTCGGCTGAAAAATGCAATTGGCTTTTCATTTCCCTGATCATCCTTTTGCAAAAGGACAGCAGCTATGGTGTGATCAGATGCAAAAGAAAATATGATAAAGTCCCTATCAAATTGTGGACTTGTGAGGACAGGGGCTTGGGTTAAGGCAGATTTTATGCCCTCAAAGGCTTGTTTGGTTTCAAGAGACCATCTTACCTTGGCATCCTTTTTCAACATGTTGCTTAACAGTCTTATCAGCTCATCTAGATTTGGGATAAATCTCCTTGGGAAGTTGATCTTCCCAAGGAATGCTTGCAACTCTTTTATGTTCCTTGGATATGGGATTTGGAGGATGGCTTGGATTTTTTCAGGATCAATTCTAATCCCATCTTTTGATACGATATGGCCAAGAAGCTTGCCTTCTTCAAGGCCGAAGAGGGACTTCTTGGGGTTCAAGGAAATTCCATATTTCCTACATGTCATGAATATTTGCCTCAAATGTTTTAGGTGCTCTTGATCAGATTTGGAGAAGGGGGTTAAGTCATCAAGGTAGACAACTAGGAAATCATGTATTTCCTTGGAAAATGCAATATCCATTGCCCTTTGAAAGGTAGCACCAGCATTTTTAAGTCTGAAAGGCATATTCACATACTTAAATGTTCCCCACGGTGTGGTAAAGGCAGTCTTGTCTTGGACATCCGGGTGAACCAGTATTTGATTGAAACCTGAAAAGCCATCTAGCAAAGAAATTCTAGATGACCCCACTACTCTCTGCAGAATATGATCCATTTTGGGCAAAGGGTAGTGGTCTTTTATGGAGACTTGGTTTAAATTTCTTAGGTCTACACATAGCCTAATCTCACCTGTCTTTTTTCTTGTGGGAACAAGATTGGACACCCATTCAGAAAATCTAATGGGTGCTATGATACCTACTTCAAACATTCTTTTCACTTCCTTTTCAATCAGAGGGAGAAGCATGGGATTGGTTCTCCTCAGTTTCTTCTTGAAGGGCTTTTGGTTTGGTTTTAATGGAATGGTGTGTTGGATTACTGAGGTGTCATAGGACTTCAAGTCCTCATAACTCCAAGCAAATACATCTAGGAATTCTTTGAATAAATCAACATCTTTATGCTTTTGATCAGGTGGCAGCTTTTTGGATAATTTGATCATTTTGGGCTTCTCTGCTATTCCGATGTTATGCTCCTCTACAGCAGCATTTAGGGGTTGCATTTTTGGCTTCTTGGGAACATCATTAGCATCAAACATATCTTCTAACGGAGTGAGGCCAGTAGGGAGAAGGTTATCTTTCAGATCAACGATTTCGGCCTCTGTTTCGGCTATTTCCTCCCAATGCATCTGTTTCAGCTTTTCTATGTTTGTATTATCAAAAACAGTTGGGTTCAGCATTCATTTGGTTGTTATAGGTGTTACAGCCTGCTGACTTTCATTTGTTTGTTGTTGTTCATCCGTCATAGCATCCATGTCAATGTTAATATTTGAAAACTCGTGCCCAAGAGTGAGGAAATTGTTAATCTAGGCATCATTTTCGAACACTTGCCAATATTTAACATTATTTGGGACAGCAGGCCTATGTTTTATCTTAGCAGTAAAATGGTGATTTGGCTCAAAGGGGAGCTTGCATGTACTAGCAAAAGTGGCTAGGCTGTGTGCATGAATGTTATGCTCTCTTGAAATCTTGGCAAGCTTGGATTCAATGAATGCGTTGACTATACTAGTGGCAGTAGTCCTATAGGCCCTCATTCTATTGTCATTGGTAACAAAGTTACCTTTCATCTGTTGTATGATTAAATCAGAGTCACCTAAAATGGACACTTTTGCAGCTCCCAGAGCTTTGAGCAGTTTAAGGCCTAGGAGGAGAGCCTCATACTCTGCCATGTTATTGGTGCATTTGAAATTCAATCTGTAGGCATGGCCTTCTGCATGATTGTTATGTGTATTGCGAATCTAGACACCTGCCCCTGCTCCTAACTTGTTGACAGAGCCATCAAACTCTAAATACCATGTGATTTCTTGCTTTTGGTTAGTGTCAAGAGTTTCAGTCATTCTAGCAATGGACAGATTTGAATTTTCTGTTTGGGGAGGTTCTTCTAGCATGCTAGTTACATTAACTGTTTTGACAGTTTCATCAATATGGGCCACCGATTCTTCATTGATATGTGTGTTCAGTTTTAAAGCCAACGGCTTGCCATCAATGGGAGGACTTGTTTCATCATTAAATAAAATAAAAGAATCCATATCAGAATGGATTGAGTAAATGGGAAAATTTTCAGGCTTGCTCTCACTAGTTACCACATACTTCATCAGTGTTTCTCTATATAGTCTCTTTGGTTGCCCAAAGACAGATATAGTGGCATAAGAGAGATCTAATTGGAGGGATCCTTGGAGTTTTTCTCCCCAAGATCTTGACAATAGCATGCCATACTTTGGTGGAATGTCAGCAACCACCACATCCATGAGGATTGTCTTGTTAGGAAATTGGACTAAGGAGACACACAGGTCTTTGATGAGGCCTAAACACTTGACTTGACTTGAGTCAAAGGAGAATAGATCTTTGTAGGGTCTTGTAACATCAAGGTTCAGTTTTTCCATTACAGCTTTGGGCATAAGGTTGTGTGAGGCACCTGAGTCAAACATAGCATTGTGCAAGACTTTGTCATGTATATGTAAACTGACATAAAAGGGTAAGACAGATCCATATGTTGATTTTCCATTAACTTCTGGACCGAACAGCAGCTCAGGCTGATCATCAAGAACATTGACATCATCCTTGACTTCTGGCATTTGAAGTGATCTTTGAATTTGTTGCCTATACACATCATGTTTAGCAAGTTCAGACAAGGGGATGGATATCTTCAATTTACCTATTTCTGCCTCTAAGTCAAATGATTTTTCAGATTGGGTTTTAGTATTGTGAGAGGCAGGTTTCCCTTTTTCCATTGGAGTATCAGCAATTTGGTCTTGTTTATCAGCGTTAAGGGAAGTAATTGCTTGCGGTTTTTCTGTTTTAGGAGGGCTTTTTGGAATGTTGTTCAAATTCTCTTTCGAGGAAGAAGGTGGCAGAGGTTGATCAATAGAAGGCTACATTTCTGTTATGTCCTATACGATCACTCTATGCAGGTTTGGGACAGGTATATCAGCTAGTTCTGTTATGACGGCCTTGCCTTTAGTCTTGTTGGATTGTTTGCCATCCTTTGGTTTGCTAGGTTCAGGAATATCAATGGTCCTAGTTCTCAGCTTATATTGTTTGTGGACCTCATAGACAGCAGTATCATAGCCTTGTTTAAAATCAAAAGACTCACCAGACTTAGTCTGAAATTGATTAAAGTCATGCTCATCTTGGTCTTGTTGAGTTAGGAAAATTTGTTGCTCAGCCCTTGAATCCACTAAGTTCATGTGAGTGTCCTCTGTGGGCTCACTAGATGTAGATGCTTCCGCATAATTTTCATGAAAAGGGGGTCTTATATCATGGTCTAGGCTAGACCTACCAGCATTTGTGTTCTGCGTTTTCCTAAAATTTGGGTTCCTTATGGTATTGGACTGTTGTCCTTCCCATGATGATTTCCTCTCAACACTTTCTACTTTGTCTCCCAGCCTTTGCATGGCACTGATAATAGCATCAAGTTTCTGATCTAAGGTTGAGGGTTCTTCTTTGAAGGTGGTTCTTCTCTCCATTCTAGCTCTGTTTATTTTGGCAATTAGGTTAGCCTCTACACTAACAACAACATTTTGCATGTCTGCAAGGGTTTGAGGGGATCTTTCTTTTAACTAGTATGCCATATCTGGGTCAAATCCATCAGGGAATTTATACAAGGCAAGGTCAGGTGGAGGTCTTAGGTTCTGTGGTATTGCATTATAGACATTGTTGAATCTTGCACAGTAATCTAGGACAAACTCTTGAGGGCCTCTTTTTATTGTATCGTATTCAGCTAGTATGTGCAAGGGATCTTTCTTTTTCTCCCATCTGTTGGTAAAGGATTGGTAAAGCTCATCCGGAGAGGTTATAGAATTTGCAGCAAGTGATCTGAACCAAGTTCTTACATCACCTGTTAAACTTTGAACAAAGATTTTCATTCTCACACTATCATCATCTATTTCGTAGTTCTCAAAATAGTTTTGCATCTTCTTGGTATGCTGAAGGGCTGTGCAAGTACTAGTTCCATCAAAATATGTGATTTTAGTTTGATAATCATGAGGCATAGCCCCAGGATTTGTAGGTAATTGCAGGGGTGCATATCTATTAGCCATATTCACAGGGATAAGTGGAACAACAGCGACAACTGGAACAACTGTAACAACAGTAGTGGTAATGGGGGTATGTGCAGTGAATGGAGGTGTGGAAGGAGTGATTTGGGAAGTAGATGATGAACAAGGGGAAGCAGGGGTTGAACGAAATAAAACTTTGACAGGGGTTGGAACACTGCTTGGGTGAACTGCTTCAGGACTATTATCAGCAAAATCTTCTCTTTTTTCTTGCTTCCTAAGGATCTTTGGGATTAAGTTCGGATTTTTAAAAGCAGCCGGGGGATTTGGGTCTGGATTTGACCTAGTATAACGAGAATTCTTTTTGGGAGCCAGATTCTGAATTTGTTTTGGTATTTTCTATGAATGTTTTTGGAATTAGCGAGGAACTGATCAAATTTTTGGAACAGCTATCTGCAGTTTAAAACTAACATGAAGATTGACTGAAGCAGCATTTATTTACTCCTGTAAATGCAAAGCAAGAACAGTTTCAAAGGCTTCATGGCCGACATTTAGACTTCATCTGTAGTTTTAAGGAATAGACAGCACTTGAACAACTGATTTTTGTTCCCATGGAGTCGCCATTATGTTATCACTCAGGTTGTCCTTCTGGTCAGCTCAAAAGCATATGGCCGAGGTAACCACAGACCAATCTTTGGACTGCAGGTTCTAGCCCACCTGCAATCAGAGAGGGCTCTCTCTTTCTTATTTAGCTTTGTTGATAAGGTTTTTAGGCTAGTTATTGAGTTCAAGGGGTTTTGTTTTGATTTTGGTGGGAAGGATGATGCTTTCAAGTAAAGAGGCAGAGATAGCATGAAAGTTTTAGAACCATTGGGCGTGGAGTCAAGGAGTAGGACTGCTGGTGCGTTTTCTTGGTCAAAAGAGGGAATTGTGGAGCAAGACAGCTGCATATGAAACAATCATTCAAGGTAAAAGAGATGGATTAAAGGCTAAGGAATGAGGGGCAATTAAGAATCTCTCATTCAGGTTAGCAGAAGGAAGATAAATGAACCCTATCTAGGAGCAGCTAAGAATTCCTAGATAACAGTCATTCATATGTGAAATAGATCAAACATGAGCCATAACAGAATTCATATTTATGCCTAAATCAAGAGGAAAACATTAAGAAGCCACAGAAACTGAGCATAGAGTGCAGCTAAGCAAATTCTAAACCAATCCTTTGTTCAGTGACTTGAGCATATGTGAAATTGAAATAACAGAGGTGAGGAACAGTTATTGATTCATACTGCAGCACAAGAATTCCACATTCAATTCTTCAAACCATTAGACCAGAGCAGAGTCATTCCTCCAAAGCTTTTCAGCAATCTTTGATTAAGTAAAACATCTCAGATACAATGCGAGTCTCTAATGAAGATTATCAACCAACCAACCCTTTTTACAATGCAGAGGGTCGTATAAATAGGGAAAATTATCCAAAATTAATCTATTACAGCCGACCTAAACAGGTCTAAAAGAAAATGATTACTTTAACCTAATCTTATCCAGAAGTAAATGCATGAAAATACCTTTGAGCTGCGCTGAGGGCAGCTGTATCAAACTGAGTTAATGTCTGTCCTGTGTGGCTTGGTGCAGTGTTTTTGTAATAACTGTGATTTGTCTTTTATCTCCACCTCTAACTTGAATCTGCTGTTGTTCAGTGCCATTAATGTGCACTAATCCCGACCAGATAAGTTTTTAAATGGCCTTAACTCCTCTGCTGACTTTGATGGAGGCTTTTAATTTTCACCTGCTTTGATGTTGTTGAACTGATACTCTTCGCCGCTTCATCTTTCCTTTGATACACTTTGGCGCTGAACCTAGCCTCTTTAATGTCTTCTGAGTGCTTTAGACTATCCTATCGACCTTTTATGGCTGCTTCTCGGCCCTCAGTTGCTTTAAAAATTGTGTTTGCCCCTTTCTATATGCCTCGCGAAGAAATTCTGGTCATTTTGTGCCTTTTGGGCCTGCTGGAGGCCGAGCGGTGAGGGGCTTTCTATTTCGGCCTATTTCCTGTAGCCATGCGCGATTAGCGCTAGGCTAATCGCGCATGAAAAACTGCCTCAGATTCTGATTCCGAGCTTCCTAGGCTGCGATTTGTGCCTTTCACACTTTTGATGGTGACGTCAGCTACGGGTCCCAGTACGGTGGTGATGTGGCAAGGTGACGTCAGCAGGGTGACGTGGCGGTACGGTGGAGGAGGTGACGTGGTAGTACGGTGGCAGCTACACGGCAAGGACATGGTGGCAGGAGGCTGACGCGGGATGGTGACGTGGCAGGGTGACGTCACGCTGACGGAGGAGGGGGGAGAGTGGTAATCGGTTTCAGGCGCACCGCCTTTCCGTGTAGGTGGTTTCGGCAAAGGGGGCTCTGCCACAGCTGGGAGGGCGACGCGTGGCAGGAGTACGGCGGGAAAACCGCCGATCTGCCGAGCATTAACCCTCGGCGGCTTCGGAGATGAGAAGACCCGCCCATTGTAGATCTATGGCGCGGGCGATCAGACGGCTGGCAGAACAGATGAGGCGGCGGAGGGATAATGGACGGGGCCCGCGCGAATATTCAAATTTGTAGAATGCTGCGGGGGGGTTAGACTTTGGTTTAGTGAGTTTTTTGTGGGTTTTTCAGGGTTTGAGCGCTAGGATCATAATTTAATCAAATATTTTTTAAACTAAGCCCGAACCTGTGAGCGCGAGGGGTAAAAGGGATGAAACGTTATGGGTAAAGGGGTGAGAAAAAGGTTATTTAACTTAACCATATGTCAAGTTAATCCCAGGGTTAGGACGCGGTAGGCTAATGCTGAGTCCCAGATGAACTCGGCATTTCCCAAACTGATATTTATAGGGCTAAAATTCCAGGGGATGGGAATATGTACATAGGGAGATTTATTAACATATTTTTAGTAGGGGAAGGGGGAACAAATAGGGAGCTACATAGTAAGAATTAGTAGTTAATATGAAAGTGTGAAGAAAGCGCTAAGTATGTGAATCTTTAGGCTATTAGGGGGGATAGAACTTGTAGAAGAGATATCAGCACTCCTAAGTAAAGCAAATCTCTACTTAGGCAAATGTTTTATGAAACATGATGAAACTAAGAGGCTCAAGCAGATCTTGACCTCTTCAGGGAAGTTAGTGAGTGATTTAGGGAATTAGAAGAAGGGGGGTTAGACATGCCTCGCTTGACCTGCTCCAAATGAAAAACTGCCTTACAATTGTGATTTGTAGTAAAATATCACTTTGAAACACAAAATTGATCATAAATCAACATTTTGCAACCTCAAAACTACCTACCCAGCCTATTTACCTAACATTTTTTCTTCTTTTGGTTTGGGTGCACTTAGACTTGCAGACCCTGCTTTACAATTTTTCTTTTGACTGCCCTCCTATCTAAATCTGCACTTATTTCTGCCAAGAGCCCAGATTAAGTAGTTGGGCTCCTTTGATTCTCTAAATATCTACAAATCTACCAAGATTAAGCTGTTTGGACAGATATTCATTCTTTATTTCTAAAGCAAGAAATTGAAACCTAGGGAAGCCAAGATTAAGCTGTTTGGACTCCCCTTAACAGAACCTTCTTCAAAAAATGGTTAATTCATTAAAATTGGAATACAACAATGGCATTTAGACTGGCACACTTTCATGGCCTCTTCTTTGACCTCTTTCTGGAAATATGGAGCATTGCAGCATGCAAAGTATGACATATTTGGCATGTAAAAATGTCAATCATGAAAGATGAACACCTGTTGCAACAGGAGGCTAACACCTACCACTTCTACAGAAGAGGAGTGTCGTTTACATCTGACGCACTTAGATGAGACACAATGTGATACTGCTTTAGCTAATGAAGCTCATAAAAGATGTATCAAGGCACAGTCTGACAAGAGTGTCAAGCCTTGTGTCTTTTTAGAAGAAGACCTTTTTCTGCTTTACAACCAATGTTTTGATAAATTAGGTTCAAGAAAGTTCTAGCCCATGTGGCTAGGTCCATATATTGTCAAACGTGTTCTCACAAAAGGTGCTTATAAGCTAGTATCTTTTCATGGAGTTCCACTAGCGTAGCCTAGAAATGGGTTGCACATTAAAAACTACTATGCTTGATTTTATGTAGTACATTATGTACATGATGTATATAGGTGTGTAGAGTGTGTTTGTAGTGTGTCCCCTCAGAATTTCCTTTGTTTCTTGTTAATCTCATTTACATTTGGTTTGTATATCTTGACATCCTTGGAACCATTTGTTGGTTATGCTGATGGTGCTAGGTGTAGTACTCGGAACCTATCTTCTGTAGCATGGGCCATATTCGC
This sequence comes from Pinus tabuliformis, assembly GCA_031772625.1. Taxonomy (NCBI): domain Eukaryota; kingdom Viridiplantae; phylum Streptophyta; class Pinopsida; order Pinales; family Pinaceae; genus Pinus; species Pinus tabuliformis. The sequence goes on along the minus strand of CM062817.1, from coordinate 326,231,403 downwards.
TCCAAATGGCGAGTTGGTGAGCCTGAAAGGGATTTATCTAGGTCTCTCTACCAATAACACCATTGAGTATAACACATTGATCGAACTACTATCTGATGTTATTTCACATGGTATCTGTCGTACAATCATCAGATTGGAATCACAGCTTATAGTACTATAGTTGACTAATGTCTACTCAGTTAGAAGTCCAACTATGCTTTGCATGTTCTTAAGGGTTCTCTTTCTAGAAAGACACTTTGATTACATCCAATTTCAACACATTTCTAGAAATCTAAATACATTGACATATGCATTGGCTAATCATGTTTTAGATAGACATTTGGGACACATGTAAATAATTTCAATACACATCACATCAATTGAAAGAGATAACAGAAATGTAGGAACCTTGGAATATAGTTATATATTTAAAATGTTTGGTTTTACAAAATTTGTGCCCAAGACACATGTGGAAACATCACCTATCATATCTAAAAATATACATGAAAATATGGTTGTATGCCTCCTAGTAGACTAATCATATTGCTCATCATAACATTCCACTGCACGAGCTATTTTGTGCAGTAGCTGACCGATACACTCTGGCACTCCAATAGTATGTTGTTGTAATTGCATAGGAAGTTGGTTGACCATGGTCTCATCTATACCATGTTTCCACCCCTCCATATGACGCTCCACCTATACGAGGGTCTTTGCTATGTTGAGATCTTGTAGTACTTCCCGTCCTATCGCAGCAACCTATACTGGTGCTGGTGCCGGTTGTGGGTCTCCTACTCATTGGAGATATGAGACACCCACAAGTTGAATGGGTCCAATATATGCACATACAAATCAATAGTTTAGTCTCGGAAACATCAAAAAACACAAAAAAAAAAAAAAAAAAAAAAAAAAAAAAAAAAAAAAAAAAATTGTAAAACTCAAAATAAAAAATGATAAAAATATCTTACCTATAACACCCCATTTCTCCCCCTCGGGAAGCATGAGCTCCAGGTCTTCACAAAAATACACCCCTACATATGGATAATAATCTACCATGATAAACTACATGTGCAACCATCTAAAGAAAACTGGTGTAAAGCTCATGGATGATGGACCTACATGGCAGGACATGAGATCTATCCACCTCCTCATTTGTGGAACTCTCGCATCAATGGGCTCGAGTGAGATATGTTGAGGTCGTAGCAATGGAATCCTCTCTAGAGCAAAGGAGACCAAGATTTCTCCATAGCCAAAGTTCTTTAGTCTCCCATATTTTTCTTTAGTCAGTTTTTCTTTCGTGTTGACCAACATTCCCTCACTCTAGTTAAAGACAATTAGCTCGATGCATTCTAGAGCATACTCCATGTATGACATACTGGCCACATGTAGTGTAGAGCTACCTTCCAATCTAGTGATAATGAATAGGATTGTTCTTAGAGGCAGTCGTACCACGTCTTTTATGTTGATTTTTCCATCCTTGGTCAGCTGGGCTCAAGGTCTACAATGAGTGGTGACATAATCCTTGATTGTTTCTCCTCCCCTTCTCATGCCTATGAAAGTGTCGAGGGAACCTCATCTAGATAGACCAATCAAGAAATATATTTCTTCTACCTTTATCTTGAGAAGATAAGCTTCGAGCCTAAATTCTTGTGCTTGAACATCCCATGCATGTACAAGATATTCAAGTAATTCCATCTGTTGCCTCATTTCAGGAAGCCAGAAGAATTTTAGCAATCCACAATTTCTTAGTGCCTGGATGGTAGCAGGATCATTTGATGCATTCATATCTTGTTCTTCATGTTCTCTTTCCCACCATATCAGAGACATTTTGTAGTAATGAAGTCCTGAAACGTCACAAAGAGACTCATTAGGATCAATTTCATGCTAAAAAACCTCACAAATTTTGGGAGAAACTAGTGGAACAAATTTGGGTTATGCGCCCAACACCCCCCTCTAAGGGAGGGTAGTGTGTTGTAGTGCTCCCTCCAGTGTTAAGTCTCTAGGATCAACACACCTTTCGACCTTCTGGGGCTGTGCTGATCTAGGGGTGCAATATTTGTGCCATAGGGCCTCCAAAAACCTAAAAAATGTGCATGAAACTGCAAAATGTCATCATGAAAAGAAGAGAAAGGTCTTAGCTCCTATCTGGTAGTGATGGTGCTTGAAATTATCCTTCGAATTAACCACAATCAATTGCAAAAGATCAAGGGTAAAAATTACTCAGAGCTCAAAAGTCAAACGGTAAATGTGAAATGGTAAAAATGAATTGTCATTTTAGATATTTATGGTCATTTTTCCATTATTTTATTCGTATTTAATGTTTTGACCTTGTTATAGTTCAATTTTATCATGAAACAAGTATTTTTAATCCTTTTGATGATGTTATTAGTAGTTTGACACTTGTTTAATGGATTAAGTAGTGTTTTGAATGGAATAAGATCATTTTGACTGAGAGTAAAATTTTATCACTTTTTCGGGCTCTGTAAAATTACGAAAAAGGAATCCCCTTAGAGTTCTCTTTCAGCGCCTTTCAGAATCCCAAAATATGAAAAGATTTTCGAGTACTTGTCTTTTCGAACTTGTTAAAGTAAATGAAAATACATCTACTCAGTATAAGTTTAACCCTTTTCCAGATTGAGATAGACCACTTACGAAAAAGGAATAACTTAGTTGAACATGGCTAAGACGATCTCCTAAGTATTGTTTTCTGCCTTTTCGGACTCAAGAGGCTATCTACGAAAAGGAACCTTTGGAGTTTTCTTTTTCACCTCTTTTTCAAACTCTCTAAACATGAAAAATATGTTTATTTTTCACCTTCGTTTGACTCATAAAAGCATCAAACAATGATCGACTCATCAATCATGACAAGACCGAACCACTCCTTCTCTGGGTTTGTTAAATATTCTCAAAGGGATTCCCTTCAAGGATCAACTTACAATTCAAGCATATGTTATCCTCCTTAAGCTTGTCAAAAATAAAGAGGTATTGAACAATAATGGTTGGGGACATTGGGAAAATGGGATACTCCACTTATTAATCGTAGCAAGTCGCTCTTGAACACGACACTGTTCCACTCCATCTCCATGGTTGTTGGGTTGAAGAATCTACTTGTACTTTGGTTTATCATACCTTTTCAAAGCCTCCATTTTGGTTTCGGGTCAACGTTGCCAACTCCATTTCAGTGTCTTTGTTGTGTTCAAGAGAAGCCATTAAATCAATATCGGCTAAAATACTCTTAAGCCTTCATTCCATGTCTGACATTCATGATTCAGCTCCGTATCAACATCATTCTAATCATTCTATCTCAAATCATCATACCTATTTTGTGTCGTTGATGGGGGATACATCAAGGCCCTCCTATGAATGGTCACCCCCTCGTCGACATCAACTCATTATCTAGGAAGTTGATTTAGAAACACCCTTTCGGTACCTTGGTGCTTGCATACATCAATTGAAAATCTCCTTACTCTCAGCGATAGGTTTACATCATTGGCCTTCGACCAAAAGATTTTTTTTGATGTTAGACATCAACTCATTCGTTCACACCATACATATTGTACTAGAGTACCTTGAGAGCCATTAACATAATCGATGGTTTCTCTCACATCTGTTAATGGCTTACATCATTGGTTAGTGATCATATGGTGTCTACCATGTTCAAATTCGGCTCATTAATTCACGTGGTTAGACTTGTACATTGGTTGGTCAATTGAACGAGATAGAAGACCCCAGATCTAGTTTCATCTATCTGGGATGTGATTTCAGGATTAATACAAGATCACAATGTATGAGAGCCATGATCATATAGATAGTCATTCATGGACATGTCTTTTGTTCATTGTACATGTAATGATAGCTTATATGATAAGCATGGGTATGCCTCCCTCACCAAATATATCATGATGTAAATGTATTGTAACAAATGATGATCTCGTCGGTTGTTCTTGATCCTGACTTGTCACAAGGTAAAGCACTTCAGTACCAGTTGTCATTTCTAACTTTGTGCTTTAGGGGGCAATCTTTTATAAGATATTTTGTCACATATGGTCAACAGGCCTTCAACGGGACCAATTCACATCCTTTCACATATTTTTATCATCCCTACGCAAAGCCCTCAGCATGACTTTGTTGAATCCCTAAGTTTCTGCTCTTGATTGTATCCAAGATTTTTAATGCCCACCACACCCTGGCCCTTTAGGGACCAACATTGACTACCAAGTTGGCCCTCTCTACACCTGCATTGATCACTAGTAGGTTGCTCAATCTTGGGAGTGCGCTAATTCTAGAAATTTGGGAACAATAAAAAGAATCCCAATGATTCCTCTTCCAAAAGATTCCTGAGGTTGTTTCAACCATTTACCTCGGATAAGAGTCTTGAATCCTATCCTATCCTACCTTGAAGTTTTCACCTCTTATACCTTGAGCTCGTCCTCCCATCTCAAGTGGATCTCAAGCCTATATTGGTAAATGTATAAGAATTCATGAACTACCTCCCTCATCTATATATTTACAGCCATCCATGGGAAAGGGGTTGGCTTTTGGATATTGATTCTACCCTCATGTTGTTGCTTTGAGAGTCATTATTCCATGCATTAGGGTGACATAGAGGCATACTTTGTCGCAAGGAAAGGACAAGTCAACTTGGGGAGCTCTTCTACAAGATCAACTCCTATTTTTTGTTGTAACTCTCTCCATCTATATTAATATAAAGAGTAGATTGTTCCTATATATGATGTTATGATTTCATGTATTTCAATACCATGTTGATCTATTGAAAGAAGTGACTAGATTATGCTACATATATGTCGTAGATCTTTCGCTTGTCTTGTTTTATTGTGCATGTTCTAATTATAGTGATCATAGTTAGGCTTGGACAGATTCCACATAGGCCTCATGCCATCATTCAATTACTTTAAGGAAGACATTGTACCGTTTGCTTTATATTTTTCTAGGCCAATCCACCAGGCCTAGGGAAGACACTTATCTTTGCAGTCGTAGATTTCGTATAACACATATGTAATCAAGGATCCATCTAGTTAGTTGCCAAATTTTGAAGCCTCAACAAACCCCAAAAATATTTCTAATGTCTCCAATTTTCTTGGGTACTACACAATTATTATTTCTTGACATTTGAAATTCTCAAGTTGAGGATAAATTGTTGTTTTTTTTTTATTACCATTTTTTCCTCCTTAATTTATTTGCACTCTCATTTTTCGTCGAGTAACTTATGGCTTTTTTATTCATTTGGTGATAAATTGATGCAGGCCATCGATCATCTTTTACCACAAAGTTATTATTCCCCACTATCCTTCCACTTGTAGTGGTAGTAGGCTTCTCCAGATGGGTAGTTTATTAAGACATTGATCAATGTTTCCCTTGATGCCTAGATTATTAGACTCCTCATTGAATTATGTTATCAAGATGACTAAATAATTGGATTCACCTTTTTCCCTAATACCTCCTCTCTCAAATTGTAGTTGCTATGATGTGTTTCCCCTATATGTGTCATGGTACTAGGGGCATCCCTCATTGGGCATTTTCATTCCTAGTCTCCTGATGAGTCACCAAAGTTACCATTATTTCACATCCTCTTACCAACCTTTTCTTTGAATTTTAATCATTTCACTTATACATAACTTTATATTAAGACTGTTTTGATGTTTATATTTGGGATTAGGCTCCTCATTTTCCAATGCATTTATTTTAGTATTTTAAGTGAGTTTATGACTAAATATTAGAAAAAAAAAAAAAAAAAAATCATGTATCCTTGAAAGTTGAGTGAGTTTGGTGATTATTACAAGTATATTTGGAGAATCCAATAGTGCACATTTTTATCACCTAGTTCTAAACTTGAATTTCCTCTTCAACCATTGAATATTTTCTATGTATTTGGGATTTTTTAATTAATTATATTGGATATGGAAATAATCTTGAATATTTGTTATTAAATATCTTGGAGATATTCATGAGAAGATATACAAAGATATTTACTTGCTAATTATTAGAAAATGATTGTAACCACGTGAGAAACTTGTGTATCTAGGAGAAATTTATGGATTTGAATTTATTATTGCTTATCTTAGTTTTTGTATAAATAAGAGTGCCTTCTCTATTAAAAAGGAGAGGAATCTTAGAGAAAATATCTAGATTATGATGGAATAAAATAAATTTTTGATATTCCTCTTTACATATTTTATCATTGTTTAGTTCTATGATGTTATAATTTAAGTTTATTACCATGAATTCTTAGGAGACAAAACTCATTCCATGCAAAAATGGCGGTATTTCCTTCATGAAATTTGATTTCATAGTTAGTCTTTCAATGATGCAAGTGTGGCGAGTTTCATTTCACCACATTGTTATTTAGTATTTATCCTAACTTGTCAACAATGGAATGATGACTTATGAAAAGAAGGAAATTTCAACATCATGCAAAGTGATAAATTGGTGACAACGAGATCCTAGTAGCATGATCAGTGTCCCATTATATGGTCATTGCCAAGAGTGATTGAGTTAACTTTTTATTTCATGCAAGAATGTTTCATGTATGCAAGTGTATTCAAATACTACAAATGATGTAATTCTACACATACAATGTTTTAATTTCACAAATTTACAAACTATTGGATAATTAAATGTAATAGGATTTATACATATAAATCATCTGAAATTTTTGGCACCATAATATAACTCATCTCAAGACACAAAATTTATGAAGTAACTCTCAAAGTGCTTGTTACCAGCATCTGGTTGACTCTACGTTTCACCATGTTCTAACACCCTCCTCATTGTATTTTAAACTAGTTCAACAGGTACCAAACCATATCATGAAGCCCACAAAAAACACATGTGGCGAATTTGGTTTGATATTGTGGTAGTATGCAAATGAAAAAATGGTTACTGATCATCCTTTAGCAGAATTCTATAGCATATTTGTTTAGCCATTTTCTCAAAATTTACCAACTAGGAAGATTTCACTCTAACTTTCACAATCTATCATCATAGCATGCTATACAAACCCAATTCACCCTCTAAATCCATTGCCTCCCTAATAATTCTAGAATAAACATCTATAATAAACAAATAAAAAGTTGAACATAAATCAATTGGAGCATACATTTTTGGTTTCCTTCTTTCTTTAATTGATCTCCTCAATACTCGATTATGTGTTTCTTCTTCTTTTTATTCCTATTCTTTTGTAAAGTTTAATTCAATGTTGTAACAGCCCTGGTGAAAATTCCATGTAATAAAGTTAAAAACAATAACCACGGATGAATGGGACACTTATTCTAAGTTGAATGTTGGACAAGGCATCCTAGGGGGGTGTTCATTTGGTTGTTTATGGCTAAGGAAATTACCAAAGGTAATGGTTAAGGCTTTGGAAAGGAAAAATGGTATTTTTGGCACAATTATTTAAATCATGGAAATTAGGAGAAAAAGGAGGTGAAAGGTCACAGGTTGCATGTGAGGAGGAAATTGAAGGAAAATAATGGAAAATGAAGAAAATCAAGGCCTCATTCATAAAAAGGCTTCTGAGGATCAGTTGGTAACCTTTTGTCAGTTTAGCTTTGGAGCTATTTCAATATTCTCTCTCTCTCATACTCTTGGACACTTAGAGTTTTCTTGGAGCACTTCGGCATTGGAGCAAGAAAGTAAAAGAAGGCAAGAGGAAGCAAAGATCAAGTAAGGAAAGACAGGATCAAGCAACTACATCAGGCTTCATTGTAGGTATCAACTTGCATGTGTATTTTCCTTGCTAGATTTTGCATGCATGGGATTTCATGTGTTTCTTTTCTACCATGGAATGGGTTTTGTCAGGTGTGAAAATATTTTCAGCCTAGTCGTGCCATTTCCGGATAGCTTTGATGAGATGGGTTCTCTCATGCAGTTTTTGTGGGATGGTCGGATTGGATTCAAAGTTGAGGGGTGGATCTCTGAATTGAAAAACGAATGGTGTTATGAAACCAGCTCACAAAATAGAGGAAGAGATAGATCAATGACTTCAAAATAAGCCACTTTGAGGGGGCAACCTCCTTTACATTACACAAATGAACAATTCTTGGATGATACAAGTGACAATACCTCCTTTCTATATAGAGGAGTCTAAGGGGTCACAATATAATCATAGTCGACATGACAATAATAATGTAAGGGCATAACAATAACAATAATGGGCTTTTATGGGGCACAACAATACAATAAGGGGGTTGCACTAATAACAATAAGGAGCTACACTAGTAGTATAGGGACCTAACACATGGTAGTAATGGTCCCTGAACCAGATTGAGGATGCACGAAGCCACTGGCGTAGTATCCCCTGAACTAGATTGCGAGTTGTGGTGAAGCCAGATTGTGTGCTTCGGTGGGCCTATGAATCCTTGACGATGAATGGCAAGATATACAATAAATCCAAGAGTTGGATTTTCTCTCTGTTGGGCCTAGCGATTCTGGGATGGAATGCATGGTAAAGCCTGGAGAGTATGTCTCGGTGTAGGGCATAGTGATCCCTGGATCAGATTGTGGATGCACGGTAAATCCTAAGAGACTAGGAGGCACTCAAATTCCTCATGATGTAGGCAGATAACTGTGGTGGCATCCACATTGATTAGTGTTTTTGATGTGTTCTATGAGTCACACATTCGTGCTTGGAATATGGCACGGGGGTGATTGGTTGAGGAGAGACTTCGCTCAACCAATCTATTATCAGGTGGAGTGTGGTAGTCCCATCTTCAGTCAGTTCAGTGCATTGATTAATGAGAAATTCATTCCATTGATTTTCATGTGTAAGTGTACTGGTGTATATATGGATTTTTATGGTTGATATGTTTATTGTATTTTTGTTCCTATTATGCTGGTTATATGTTCATTTTATGGCAGCATCTATGTTTGGCTCTCAGCATGTTTTTACTGATATTTGAATGGATATTGTATCTATGACCTAATAAGTGATAAGGCAACAAATGACATGAGGAAACAATGATTCATGGTGATTCTTAGATAAGTAAGAGATCCCTACACTTAAATCTATTGTTTACACCTGTAGGTTACATGTCGTTGATATGTTTGATCAAATGCCTATCTTGGCTAGTAGGGGTTTGGTTAAGGCCTTGATCAACTATTTAATTTTGCATCATTCTTTCCATGTACTTTACTTAATTCTGAGCTTTCATTCCATTCTGGGCAATGGACTGGGCTCTGGGCCTAAAAAGGTGGCTCAAATCCCAAAGTTGTTAGATCATAACTGGCACGTTTGGACCACATTCACTGGCAACTAGGCTTGTGAGAGCGACTTTAGGTCTCTGGTCTCCCTTGCCCATAGCATGAGATCAACTAAGCCTTAAATTTTCCAGAACAACAGTGGGACCCAGGGACATGCTATTTGAGTGGTTGACCCATCTCCTGAGGGTTCTATTGATGGTGTTGGATGGTTGTATGTGATGTTTCGTCGATTCCACTTCCTTAAGGTCACCTAGGAGGTCAAATCTGATCACATTAGCCTCTCATCTCATGTATACCCTAGTTGGCATGGTAACATGGGTGGATGTGGGAGGAGGGTGTTACAAAGTGGTATTAGAGCATGGTTCAACTCTCGAACTAAATGGGTTGAATGTGTGTTGGTCATGCATGCATGTTAGTTGCATGTGTCTCTCTTACACTTATATACTTGTTGCATTTTATTGATGATGGATTGGGGTTGTAGTATGGTTATCATGGAGAATTTGATGTTGATTTCATGAAGAGTAATTGACATGGGTATGTGACTGACTGTATATGGTTATATGTCACTTACATATTGATTTTATGTCACCTACTTACATCCTTGTATGTTAGGTTACATTTTGAATATTTTGATTACTTGCATCAGTCTTGGAGATTGATTACAAGAATTGATCGATTATGTTCGACTACATGCAGTTATGCGTATTTGTAGTTGGTTAGGCATTGCTTATGCATATCGTCAGTTGCATGTAGCAATGTGTACAATGGGGTAACGGTTGTTTTCATGCGTGAGGTCATAGCATGCATTGTTGATATGGCCTTGCATTGATCGTTGGATCCTAGTTAGAGTGATGTTTATGTGTTGATTCATTTATTTGTGCATGTCTATACATTTTTATGATTATGCTACACATGTATCACACTCATTTGGTGATGTTGCAGACAAGGTATCCTCCCCAAGCTATACTAAGGTACGACAATTTATTGTGATTTTGTTTATCTGGCATATTATGCATTGCAGGAAGAAATAGATCAAATGGCTAGCAAGGTGGTAGACTATGTAGAATCTCCCTATGCATCAGATGAGCAATGTGGTGTGGGGCATACTTATGATTTGGTCGATACACTGAGGAGCTTGAAGGGAGAGATAAGGAGTTGTATGGAAAATAATGACCATATCATACAGGCACAAGAGAAGCAAGCGGAGGTTAATGCTATACTTATTCAGAGTTTGTAGAACTTGCAGCGATAAGGGCCACTTCGGATCAGCTATGCACATGAGAATGGGACTAATGGAGCATATGGCAGTAGATCTCCTAGTAGACACAGGTCAGATATATCTGACACGGTGAGATATGGCAGGTTGTTGGACACTCAGAAAAGGATGGGCGATGAGTACAGGTATTATTCTAGTTCTGGTTCTAATAAACATCATGGTCATTGCCACTATCATCCTTACAGGAGGAATGATAGGGGTTACTTGTCGAATGAATTCAAGAAAGAAAAACCACCTACTTTTGATGGAGATGTGAATAAGTTGGAAGATGCAGAGGCTTGGATACTTGGCATGAACAAATTATTTGAGGTGCATGAGTACATAGATAACATGAAGGCCTGAATAGTTATATTTATCTTGAAAGGTAAAGTAGAAATAAGGTGGGAAGATGTTAAGAGGGTTAGAGACATCAGGGCAGATGACTTGAGTTGGTGGGAATTCAAGAGGATTTTCATGAAGAAGTACTTGTCATAAAGGTACTACGACAGGAAGGCTAAAGAGTTCTATGAGTTAAAGATGGGTTCAATGACAGATGAAGAGTATACAACCAAGTTTCTTGAATTATTGAGGTATGTACCGTATCTTACTGATGAGAATGCTAAAGTTGAGAGATTTGTTGGTTCTTTTCCATTATCATTTAGAGATCAAATTGAGTATGATGAGCCTCGGTCACTTGAGGAAGTCATTGGGAAACTGAAAAATTGCAATGAGAAATCAAAGCGTAAGAATGAATCTCAACATGGATGAAAAGGAAAAGACAAAGGTAGAGGTAAATGATAGCCTAAGAGGACAAAGCCTCAACATGCAGATGGAAAAAAAATGTGGCACCGCAAAAGAGATTTAATGCAGCTAGATAGGGACATGGGCCATCTTAAGGGGATCTCCCCGGTAAGAAGTCCTAATTAGACCTCAGACTATTAGGTGTAGAAGTCCCAGCAGTGGGTCATACGATAATGCCTTGACCACGATTTCACACAGAGGCAAGTAGGATAACTCTGTTAGTAGCAAGGGTGTGACAACTGCAGTAAGTAAAGGAAGGTGCATGAGAGGTTCTAACACACTGAGGGTGAGGTGAGTGCGCACCTTGGAAACTTGTAATAGTACGTGGCTTGGAAGGGAACACACGAGTGAAGATGTATCACAAGTTGGAAAGCAAGTTAGCAAGAAATTCAAAGTGATGGTTAAACCAATAGCACATTTCAGAAAGATCCATACATACTTATACAGAATAGTCTACACATGCATGTGTATGAAAATATATATATATATATATATATATATATATATATATCACTTAGAGTAAACTAGATAACATAGAATACATACAACATATGCATGAAACGTGATGACTCTGTTATATTAAGAAGTGTAAGTTCCAGTCATACAATACATACATGTCCAACCACTAGTTCCAATAGTGGAATGTTACAGCCACAACCACCTACTCCTGCAAAGAGATATACTAGTTATGCGTAGTGGAGAAGCCAAGGCTCTTTACAATACTATCCAAGCTCTCCAAGAAAGTCCTAATGGAAGCTTAGCTGACCAACATCCATTACAATGAGTTATGAGGTTCTATTTATAGCAAAGGGTGGGGTGACCCTTGACATTCCCCTTTGTGATATTTCATCTACCCTCATGACTCTTTATCTAATCTATGGTTGTTACATCCAACTATCGACACTTGAACTTCCACTTGACAAGACGTTACATTACAGTGCACATGTGCCCATGTGAGACAAAATGGCTTGAGCAAGCCATGCAAGACATCAGTGACACTTGGTCTATTGTGGTGAGACCAACTCTTTGGCATGCTTGTGATGGTGAAGGTGGTGAGTTGATGCCAATATTGGTCGTCCGTGATGGTTTGCATGTGCTCCACGGTGACATCTTTCTGAAGTGAACTCTTGCCTCTGTTGCATCTGGGTGCATTGGTGTGGCTCCTCCATCCAACTCATCTGCTAACATGCGCATGGTATTCTTGGGTGCAGCCGAACTGGCAACACACTGATGCATAGTGTCTATGTTGATCTTCAAGTTTGTGTTGGTGGTCATGCACATCAACTATCAGCTACATGTTCAACTCCAGTTGGACTTGCTTCTTGTCTTTGCCTCGGTGAGTGTGTTGAATGGGTGGGATCACATGCGTGTGCACGATGACATGCATGCTACTGAATTCCCTTGCATGCGATCAACAACACTGCTCACCATGTCTGCTCCGTGCCAGCTACTGGGATGGATCTTTAACTTGTACGGGCACAATTTCATCCGTGAGTGCATGTTGCGCCCGCTGTTGTACCTGTTCTTGTTGTAACTCATTCTCTTGTCTATGTAGCTCATGTTCTTCCTTGAGTTGCTTCTTGAGCACATGCAACTCCTTCTCTATTCCATTCTCTGCCTTCATGTGATCTTCATGTCGTGCCATCACCTCATAGCCTGAGTCTCCAAAGTTTCTTTCACCACAAGTGGATCTGCTTGAGCTTGCAACTTTGTTCTGCCTCTGTGTTGTCAACAACCTTCCTCTTGCATTTGTTGCATCTAGTATGTTGCATTCAGCTGTTGTTCATGATGCTCCTCGTTGTGATGCTACTACCGTCATATCTTGATTTCCTTGTCTATGAATAACTTTATGTCTTTGTGGGTAGGCAAGTCCATAGACACTTGATCGACTTCATCCCCAAGTGTGCTCTGAATGGTGTCTTCAACTCTACTCTCTTGGAAACCATTGTACCTGTACTACTGAGAGGCAGATGAACACCTGTGATACCTGGAGACATGGAAACACTCATGGCAAGAAACCCGTTAGTAGAAAACCAAAATGAACTTGAGAATTGACTTGCAACATACCTGTGTGACTAATCATGAAGGTTGCGCAATTTCCACTGGAAGGTCAGGAGACTGACTGCCAAGACTGCACAAGGCATAGTCTGGGCTGTTGGGAGGCTGACTGACTACTGGAAGTGCACAATACATAGTCCAATCTGGCTACTGGCTGTTGGAATTTCTCAATGCCAAATCTCAGCTGGAAATGGTTGCAGGCTCAGTGACTGCATTGTGCAATTTTCTGGGCCAGCAGTCACTGTCCCTCAAAATTGTGCAAAGCAAGACTGGAGGGTAGTCACTGGGCAGAAATGCACATTTCCTGAGAGGAAGATAGAACCTTCCCTCTCAGGATTGTGTAATCCTGTCTTGGTGAGGCAGAGTCTGGCCCAAGGCTACCTAGACTCGTCGACGGGAAAATGAAAGCGAATGTGAATGCGAATGCATGGCGATACTAAGTCTAAGCATAAATGAATGATTGTGCATGAAAACAGTGAATGAAAGATTCAGAAAATGGAACAACATGCATGTGGGTGAGGCAAGCCATCGAATCGGCGATTGTTCATGAAAAACAGTTTCATGCATGCAACAATAGTGAGATGTTAACGAAAACTGAAATGGTGCTAGTACAAGCTAGTATGTATTGAAACGACAGCAAGCACTCACTGAAATCAAGCAGACAACATTCATATGAAGCGAAACACAAAAACACCAGAAATGAAACACAAGACATGGAAAGTGGGCTTACCCAAAAAAAGTTGAGTTGAATGTGTCGACGACTCCTAGATGCGATGTGGGATGTCAGAGCTGCAAGGTTGATGCTAGGAATTAGCTCTGCAGTGTCCGATTCATGAGTTTTGATAAAATCGAAGATGTGACGTGCATGCCACAAATCTAGGAAGAGCAACACTTGGTGGGAGGTTTCAGATATGATCCTTGCATGCAACCTCTAGCTGCGAAAAGTAGATCCCTTCTTTAAGGGATGCCTTTGCATGTTACCTTGGGAGAAGCACCCCATGCATGAAAATCAGTTTTGCTCAGTCCGGGAGGGAACTAGTCAACTCAACTGCACATGCAAGAGGCTGCTCAACTGCTGGGAGAAAATGCACATTTCTGAAAGGGAGATGGGCTGGCTGCCTAGGAGATTTCACAATCTCTAGGCAGAGCAACTGACTTCTACCCAAGATTGCGTAATTCCTAGGCTGAGCAGCCCTGCTAGGAGGAATTGCACAATTTTCTCGATGAAGCTTGACTGGAAGAATTGCGCAATTTCTTGAGGAAGTTGCTCAGCCTGCAACTGGACTAAATCCAAAGGAACAACCTGTGAAGGGAATGCAACAAGCTTTGATGGATAGGTTATCATTCTGTAAGAAAATCATTGAATCCTTTTTACTTGACGAAGCAAGACATGCTACCGTGAAAGGTTGGTAGGGAGGCTCCAAAGCGAAGCTAAGGAAAAATTTTGGAGGGTGGTTATAGCCACTACAATAGTGTTGGACATGTGGTGAGGAGCACCTTAGGAGATATTTTTCATAGCATCAGGGTGGAAGGCCTAAGATATACATTACACAGGAAGCATATATTGTTGGGGATGTTGGTCAAAATATTCCACATCTCTATGCAGTAGTGGACAACGGGCAAGCAGAACATGAAGCATCTATCATTGAGATGGACGGTAAGCTTTTTGATCAAGTTATTTCTATTTTGATTGAACCTAGATCTAATTATAGCTATGTTATTCCTAACTTGGTGGATAAGTGTGGGTTGAATAAGGAGTTTCATGCAGAGTCTTGGTTAGTGCAGTTGGCTACAAGTACAAAGAAGCGAGTTCACCATTGGGTAAGAGCTTGCACATTTGATTTGAATGGTATATCTATAGCAACAGATTTGAATGTATTATAGTTGGGTTCATATAGTATGTTATTGGGCATGGATTGGTGGTATATACATAGAACCAAGGTTTACTACTATCACAAAGCTATTGAGTGTGTTGACGACAATGAATAACTAAGAGTCTTGCAAGGTAAGAAGAAAGCCACATGAGTTAGGATGGTGAAATCTATGTAAGAAAAGTATAACCGTAGGAAAGGGTGAAATCTATTTGAAGTATACATTTCTAGTGATAAGGGTAAGGAGGTTGAGGATATAGATGTGTTGAACAGGTACCTAGTGTTGCAGCAATTTCGGGATGTATTCCCTGAGGACATTACTGAGTTGCCACCTCATAAGGAGGTTGATTTTTCTATTGAGCTAGTGCTAGGAGCAACTCCAGCATCTAAAGTACCTTACAAGATGAGCACACGTGAGTTGTTTGAGTTAAAATTGTAGTTGAAGGATATGTTGGACAAGGGATACATTAGGCCAAGTGTATCACCTTGGGGCGCACTGATCTTGTTTGTGAGGAAGAAACATGGTACCCTCAGATTATGCATTGATTATCGATCTTGTTTGTGACTATCAAGAACGAGTACCATTTGCCAAGGATTGATGACTTGATCAATAAGCTGAAGGGAGAATCAGTGTTCTCGAAGATTGACTTGAGATCCAGATACCATCATGTACACATCAAAGAGGAGGAAATTTACAGGACTACGTTCAAGACCAAGTATGGGAATTATGACTTTTTTGTGGCTCCATTTGGTTTAACTAATGCTCCAACTACATTCATGTGTTTGATGAATAGTGTGTTGCGTCCATATTTGGATAAGTTTGTTATTGTGTTCATTGATGATATACTGGTATATTCTAAAAATGAGGAAGAGCATGACGAGCACTTAGAAGCAATATTGAGGTTGTTGAGAGAGCATCAGTTGTATGCTAAGCTCAGCAAGTGTAGTTTATTTCATACTGAGGTACACTACTTGGGACATGTTGTCTTCAATGAAAGAATTGTGATAGATCCAGAGAAGATAAGGGCCATCATGGAGTGGGTAGCTCATAAGAGTGTGGATGAGGTGAGATATTTGATGGGTTTGGAAGGATACTATAGGAGGTTCATCAAGAACTTCTCACAAATTTCTTACCCCATCACATCATTGCAAAGAAAAGGTAAGAAGTTCGAATGGACTGAAGAGTGTGAGGCGAGCTTTGAGTAGCTTAAGCAGTTGCTGACACATGAACTAGTGCTACAGATTGTAGATCCAGACGAAGAGTTCGTAGTGTGTACAGATTCTTGCAAGAGATGACTTGGTGGAGTCCTTATGCAGGATGGACAGGCGGTATGTTATGAGTCGCGAAAACTAAACGAGCACGAGAAAAACTACTTGACACATGATCTTGAGTTAGCAATGATTATACATGCACTGAAGATGTGGAGAAACTATCTTCTTGGCAGGTGGTTTGTGCTTATGAGTGATCACATTGGGTTGAGGTATTTGTTTGACCAGCCAAATATGAATGTTAGGCAGGCTAGATGGTTGGTTGTGATCAGTGAGTTTGACTTCGAGATCGGGTACATCAAAGGGTAAAGAGAACAGGGTGGTAGATTCTCTCAGCAGACAGGTACAGGTACATCACTTGGCAGCTATGAGCTCCTATGGGACAAACTTACAAGATAGGATCTTGCAGGCAGGACAGTAGGATGTCAGGTATATGGAGATTGTGCATAGGTTGTAGCAGGGTGATAATATAGGTACAGGTATAGGTACAGGTATAGGTATAGGTATATATACATGTATAATTACATGTAGTGGTACAGGTACAGGCACAGGTACAGTTACAGTTACAGGTGGTAGTACAGGAATAGGTACAGGAACAGGTACAGGTACAAGTGCAGGTGCACAAGGCATGGACTATTGCAGGGGGATTGGTCAGGTTCCGAGATAGGATATATGTATCGGAAAATAGTGAACTCAAGAAGGTGATCTTGAGGGAGTTTCATGAAAAACCTTATTCAGGTCACCCAGGTTATCAGAAGACATTGATGATACTAAAGAGGTATTACTATTGGCCAAATCTGAAGAGGGATGTAGTGAAGTTTGTGGTTACATGTTTTGACTATTAGCGAGTGAAAGCAAAGTGTAAACATCCAGGTGGACTGTTATAGCTGATCAATATTCCCGAGTGGAAATGGGAGGTTATTTCCATGGATTTCATCATAGGGTTGTCGAAGATAGTGAAGCAGCATGATTTCATCATGGTCATTATGGATAAGTTAACAAAGGTTGCACGCTGTGTTCCGGTGAAGTCTATGTTCTCAGTTAGTGATGTGGCATAGGTGTTCATCAGAGACATGGTTAGACTACATGGTGTCCCAAATAAGATTGTGTCAAACACGGATGTAAAGTTCACTTCCAAGTCTTAGAAGGAGTTATTTACAAGTTTGGGCACTAAGTTGGCCTTCAGCACAAATTATCATCCGCGGATGGATGGACAGATAGAGAGGGTCAACAGGATATTGGAGGACATGTTGAGGATGTATGTAATGCATCAGCAGATGAATTGGGAAGAGTAGATTCTTCCTTTGGTCAAGTTTTCATACAACAACAGTTATCAAGAGTCACTAAGGATGAGTCCCTTTGAGGCATTATATGGGTGGAGTTGTAACACTCCCATTTTTTGGAGTGATCCAGTTAGCATAGTATTGATTGGACCAGATATGTTGGCAAACATGGAACAGGAGATGCAGGTGATCAAGAAGAATCTCAAGGCATCACAAGATAGACACAAGAGTTATGCAGACATGAATAGATTGTTCAAGGAGTTCCAGGTTAGGAAGCAGGTGTACTTGTGCATCAAATCAAAGAAGAGATCCTTGCGGATTGGCTCATGTGCCAAGCTGGCACCACAGTTTTGTGGACCCTTTAGTATCATTGAGAGGATTGGGCCAGTAGCCTGTCTACTTGCACGACCTCCGACAGTGAAAGTTCACGATGTTTTCCATATAACTTTACTTAAGAAGTATGTTAAAGATGTTGATCATGTGATTGACTAGTCTGTATTCCAGCCGAAGCCTTAGTATATATTGCAGAAAAAGGTGCTCATGCTCTATAATCGAGCAATAAAGCAAGTTAAAGTGAAATGGAAGCACTTTGGGCCCGATGAAGCTATATGGGAGATGCAAGATCAGATGTGGGTTATGTATCCTTCCTTGTTTGTCGGCTAAGGAAAAGCAGCCTTGTTATGGTGGTTTGGTGATTGCTTATGGTGGTTTGGTGATTGCTTATGGTGGTTGGTGATTGCTTATGGTGGTTTGATGATTGCTTATTGTGGTTTGGTAGTTTCTTTATGGTGGTTTTATATTTTCTTATCATGGCTTGGTATATGTTTCATGGTGGTTTATTATTTCCTTTAAGTTGGTTTAGTATATGCTTTATGATGATCAATATATTATTTATGATGGTTGATACATGTTATATGATGTTTGATATATGCTTTATGATGTTTTGATACATGCTATATGATGTTAGTATATGTTTGGTATATGATTTGGCATATGTTTTGGTATATATAGTTTTGATGATGTTGTTATATGTACACTCGTGTATGCATATAAATATTGTAACGAACTACGTTATAAAGCTCCACTATTCAGTATGGGTGTCATGTTATTATAGTTATGTTATTATGCTATCATGTGGTTATGTTATCATGATGTTATGATGTCATGTGGGTTGGAACTCAGCAAGATGATCATTGTAAATACTGTAATGAGCTGTGATATAAAGCTCCATTATGTAGTATCTTGTCATGTTTTCATGATGTTCTTTTCTCTTGAGCAGATCTTCCATTGTAAATACTGCACCGAGTTGTGTTATAAAGCTCCATGAGCAGTATGTCCTCTTTCAGCAAGTTTCTATGGTATATTAGTAATTGAACATTGAGGACGGTGTCCCCGAAGGGGGAGGGTTCTGTAACAGCCCTCGTTAAAATTCCATGTAATAAAGTTAAAAACAATAACCACTGATGAATGGGACACTTATTCCAAGCTGAATGTTGGGCAAGACATCCTAGGGGGTGTTCATTTGGTTGTTTATGGATAAGGAAACTGGCAAAGGAAATGGATAAGGCTTTGGAAAGGAAAAATGGTATTTTTGGCACAATTATTTATGAAAATAATTGAAATTAAGAGAAAAAGGAGGTGAAAAGTCACAATTTCATGTGAGGAGGAAATTGAAGGAAAATGAAGAAAATAGAGGCCTCATTCATAAAAAGGCTTCTGAGGATCAGTTGGTAAACTTTTTTCATTTTAGGTTTGGACCTCTTTCTTTGTTCTCTCTCTCTCTCATACTCTTGGACACTTAGACTTTTCTTGGAGCATTTTGGCATTGGAGCAAGAAAGGCAAAGAAGGCAATCAACTTGCATGTGTATTTTCCTTGCTAGATATAGCATGCATGGGATTGCATGTGTTTCTTTTCTACCATGGCATGGGTTTTTCCAAGTGTGACATTATTTTCAGCCTAGCCTTGCCATTTCTTGATAGCTTTGATGAGATGGGTTCTCTCATGCAATTTGTGTGGGATGGACAAATCGGATTCGAAGCTGGGTGGGGTAGATCTCCGAATTGACAAACACATGGTGGTAGTGGTCCCCGAATCAGACTAAGGATGCACGAATTCATTTCCCTATTAACCCCTGAACCAGACTATGGGTTGCGGTAAAGCTAGATTGTGTGCCTCAGTGGGCCTAGGAATCCTTGCTAGTGAATGCCAGGATATACGGTAAAGCCAAGAGTTGGATTTTCTCTCTGTTGGGCTATTGATTCTGGGATGGAATGCATGATAAATTCTAGAGAGTATGTCTCGATGTAGGGGCTAATGATCCCTGGATCGGACTGCAGATGCACAATAAAGCCTGAGAGACTAGGAGGTACTCAAAATTTTCTCAGTGTAAGTGGAGAACTTTGGTGGAATCCACATTGATTAGTATTTTTGATGTGCTCTATGAGACCCACATTCATGCTTGGAATATGGTACAGGGGTCATTGGCTAAAGAGAGACTTGGCTCAGCCAATCTATGATCGAGTGGAATGTAGTAGTCCCATCTCCGGTCAGTTCATTGCATTGATTAATGAGAAATTCATTCCATTGATTTTCATGTGTAAATGTACTGGTGTATATATGGATTTTGATGGTTGATATGTTTATTGTAATTTTATTCATATTATGTTGGTTATATGTTCATTTTATGGCAGTAGCTAAGTTTAGCTCTCAGCATGTTTTTACTTGTATTGAATGGATATTATATCTATGACCTAATAAGTGATAAGGCAGCAAATGACATGAGGAAACACTGGTTCCTGGTGATTCTCAGATAAGTAAGAGATCCATACACTTAACTATGTTGTTTACACCTATAGGTTACATGTCATTTGATATGTTTGATGAAATGCCTATCATGGCTAGTAGGGGTCTGGTTAAAACCTTGATCAAATATTTACTTTTGCATCATTGTTTCCCTATACTTTACTTAATTCTAAGCTTTCATTCCATTATGGGCTCTAGGCCTAAAAAAGTGGCTCAAATCGTGGAGTCGTTGGCACAAAACTGGAAATTTTAGACCACAGTCACTGGCAGGCGGGCCTATGAGATTGACTTTAGGTCTCTGGTTGCTCCCTTGCCCATAGCATGAGAGAGATTGAGCCTTAAATTGTCCAAAATAGTAGTGGGACCCAAGGATAGGCTGTCTGGGTGGCTAACTTGTCTCCTGAGGGTTCTGTTGATGGTGTTGGATGGTTGTATGTGATATTCCAACAATTCCACTTCCTTAAGGTCACCTAGGAGGTTGAATCTGGTCATAGTAGCCTCTCATCTCATGTCTACCCCAGTTGGCATGGTAACTTAGGTGGATGTGGGAGGAGGGTGTTACAATTATCCTCAAATTCAAACTCTACACCATCCTATCTACACCACACTTATATCAGCCTATAAAAAATCAAAATATATATTACCCTATGGGTTGCTTCTACATTTGTCTGTCTTCTAGAAGAGGTACAAAATATCTCAGCATGTTTGTTTAACTATTTTACAATGTGCCACATGGCCAAGAATGTCAACTCACCAAAACTTCCTAAAATCCTATATTCTTTCTAGAATCAGGACACTTGCAATTACATGAAAATTGTCGATTTCTAGTTTTACACATAAATTTAATTTGAAGGGAATCTCTCCCCCTTGGGAAATTTTCATGACCCCCTTGGGTCTGGGAAAAATGATTTCCTAGGGGTTTGATGTTCCTGCATCAGACTCCCTGTGTAGAAAATTGTATGGGCTTCTGGTCATAAGTCTTCAACTTGCTTCTTCCGCCTATATCCCACACTTGATTCTACTGTTGTCCACTTGTTTTTCTGTCATGTTGTTCCATTATTGTCTATAGTCTTCCAAGATCCAATACTTTTCTTTTCTTTCCAAATATCTTCTTTGAAAAATCATTTTCAACTCATTGTACTTTGTTGTTGATTCCATGCTTCATTCCATTGTACCTTTCCT
Organism: Pinus tabuliformis; assembly: GCA_031772625.1. NCBI lineage: Eukaryota > Viridiplantae > Streptophyta > Pinopsida > Pinales > Pinaceae > Pinus > Pinus tabuliformis. The sequence goes on along the minus strand of CM062817.1, from coordinate 326,209,682 downwards.
TAGGCAACTTCTTCATAAGTTTCCATAACTTGTAAATCTCAATATCTAGGAGTTAAACAAAACATAACAGGCAAACATATAAACACAACAAGTTTAATAAGGAGTTCACCCAATACTCCTGGGCTACGTCTCCTAGTCCAGCCTTTAGTGGTGGCCTCTCTATTATGTTTTCAAAGCAGAGCTTTTAAATAGTGAGCTCAATTCGAGTCTCACACAACAGATACAAATCAATAAGATTGTACTTGGATCCCCCAAGTCTTTGGAGTACACAGACTCTTCTCACTAAACTCTTTACCTCTATTGGTCACAGTAGTATGAGCCCAATCTGAGACTCATACATGACAGGCATTACAGAGGAGTGCGCTTGAACCTCTCAAGCCTTCTCTAGAGTACACAGACTCTCTGACTCTCTCTGTTTCTGTCTGGCTCGATGTTGCCTTTGCTTCTTCAGGTCAGCTCGGCTTCTTTTCTCTACTCTTAGCTTTCTGCTTCCTAACTTACTGCTTGTTGCTCTCTGTTAGTTTGTGGCTTTTAAGCCAATCTTCTTTCTGATTGTTAGTTTCCGCTTCCCGGCTTTCTAGTTCCCCTGCCTCTGTCCGTTTGAATCCCTCTGTTCTATGTAATCATTACTGTATAATGCCTCTTAGGGAGGTGGCCACCTATTTCATAACGAATGAGTGTCAGTTCTCTTGGACATGGTCGTTTATTCCGTTATTCCAAGAATTCCCACGAAACACGACCTTCTGCCAACGCATCATCCACATCGGACTTCAAATCCTATACGAATCTACCTTTTTACCTCTTCAAATCTGGTCATCCATCGAAACACGTCTCCGCTATTCATTTGAAGCCTCTAGATCCTATGTTCATCATCCATATCGGGCATATAAGTAACATGATGTTTATCCATCTGATGTGAGTGGTTTTCTCTCTCTTCTGCCAGATGTGTGGCAACCATTGTGTGGCATCGAGCGGGACTCAGTTGAAACAGCTTACCACTCAAAGCCCTTTCGATATCCTGTAGGGTTTTGTGGGACCCCACTTCTGACGGAATCAGCGCGATAACCATTGCATTTTATGATTTTTCAGGTCCGGGTGCTTGCAGCCTTTCCTTATTTTAGGGTTTTTCCCTTCAATAAGCAATTAGCGACTTGTTGCTAATCGTATATCAGAAACTACCCCCGTTTCTTGAATTGACCCCCTAGTTTTGCTAATTTGTGGCAGCTCGCATTACAATGGGTTGATGGTTTACGCGCTTGACCGACAGTCCTCGTTGCTCCACATTGATCACCAATTGCAACTGTTACAAGGATACCTCTGATAGCTTTATCTTTATAAGACTTTGAAACATTGGAATGATTTTTAAAGAGTTCATGAAAACTTAGAGAGTGTTCTAGGATCTAATTCGGATCACGGCCTTCCCACTAAAAAAGCTTTTGGACCACCAAAAGTTTGTTTTTAAGCATCAGCCAAGTGAGGATATAGCTTCCTCGCTTGCCCAATTTCTATCCATTTTGCACTGCTTGGTTTTGAACCTTTGAGTCAAATCCTGAGGTACTCAACATCCCCTCTGCGTGTAGTTCTCACCTTCTTGTCCAAAACTGTATCTTCCTGGAATTCATTGAGATATTCAGGCAACAGATCATCAATAGAAGGCAATTGACTCTGCTCTTTGGGATCTTCAATTAATGAAGGTTCAAATAGTCTCAAGCTTGTTGCATTAACAACTGAATAGATGTGCACGTAAGCTGGTAAATCAAGGCAAAAAACATTCTCACCGATTTTCTCAAGTATCTTGAAAGGTCCATACCTTATCAGTTTTAGCTTCTTACCTTCACCTTGCATTCTGTCTTTGCTAATATACAGCCAGACTTGATCACCAACTTGGAAACTATGCTCAATCCAATGCTTATCATGTCTTGCCTTGTACTTGGCTTGGCTCTTTTCCAATTGTTCTTGTACTGCCTGGTGAATTTCTTGGATTTTTTCAATGAACTTGGTTGCCTTGTCCACATCACTGTGTCTATCAACCACTATGTCTTTACCAAAGACAAAATCCAAGGGAGACCTTGGGATAAAACCAAAACAGGTCTCAAAAGGAGATCTCTGTGTAGAAGAATGTTTAGCTCGGTTGTAAGCATGTTGTACATAACATAAATGTTCATCCCGAAGCTTGGGATGCTTGCTGCAATAGCCTCTGAGCAACTACATCACTATCCTGTTGACCACTTCTATTTGGCCATCTGTTTGCAAATGAAAAATTGTGCACTTCTTCAGCTTGGTGTCCATCAATTCCCACAGACTCGACCAAAATTTCCCAACAAATCGGGAATCTTGATCAGATACAATGGAAGTGGGTAATCCAAAATGAACCCATGCATGCTGAAAGAACAACTTTTCAGTTTGTTCAGCAGTAATCTGTTTGTTACAAGGTATTAAAATACATATTTTGCTGAACCTGTCCACAATAACATATAAATAGTCATGACCTTTTCTAGATTTAGGCAGTCCCCCAACAAAGTCCATGGAAACACTTTCCCAAGGATGAGAAGGAACTGGTAGTGGAGTGTACAAGCCTAGTTTTCTATTTCTGGGCTTGCTTTTAGCACACATGGTACACCCTCTTACATATCTAGAAACTATTTCATTCATTTTTGGCTAATAACAAAATCTTTGCAACTGTGCAATTGTTTCACTTACACCAAAGTGGCCTGATATTAGAGAAGTGTGTGCTTCTTGAATTATCTTTACTCTTTCAGTTTGAGGAATGCATGACTTTCCAAAATGATACAAAAGTTGGTCCTTAACATGATAATCTAATTCTTATACTTGTTTGCCATGACTTAAAGTTGCATATACATCTTTGAAATCTATATCTTGAGCATATTTTTCAATGTAGCTTTCATGCAATACTGAATTATGCTTAAGTATAGTAGATGCACTTATGATTGGTCTGGAAAACATATCTACAACTTTATTGTGTATGCCCTTTTTATATCTGATGACAAGATGAAACTGTTGTAGAAAACCCATCCACCTATAGTGCCTTGATTGCTGCAACTTATTTTGTGAGTGTAAATATTGAAGTGGTTGATGATCAGTATGTATAACTGTCTCTTTGCCCATTAAATAATGTTTCCACTTTTTCACACTCTGTACTAATGCATACAATTCTTTATCATATGTGGGATAATTAACTACTGCAGAATTAAATGTCTCAGAATGATAACATATGGGTTTACCGCGCTGCATCAACACTGCTCCCATGGCATAGTCACTGGCATCCGTTTCAATCTCAAAGGGTCTTTAACGATCGGGCAGTGCTAATACTGGTGCTATACTAATCTTTTATTTCAAGGTGTCGAAGGCTTTCTGTTGTTTGCCTCCCCACTGAAACACCTTGTTTAATCCTGTTAAAACATGTAAGGGAGCTGCAATCAAGGAAAAGTTAGAAATAAACTTTCTCCAATACTGTGTTGCTCCTAGGAAGCTTCTAACTTCTATAGAAAATTTGGGTTTAGGCCAGTTTACAATGACTGCAACCTTAGAGGGATCTATCTTCAATTCACCACCCCCTACAATATGACCCAAATAATTCAAAGATGTTTTGCCAAATTCACATTTTGAGAGCTTAACATAAAGATTTTCTTTTTTCAAAACATCTAGAGTCTACTTTACATGCTTCAAATTTTCTTCCCATGTTTTACTAAATATAAGAATGTCATATAAATATACAATGACAAAATCATCAATAAAAGGTCTGAGTACATCATTCATTACTCTCATGAAAGTAGCAGGAGCATTAGTTAAGCCAAAAGGCATAACTAACCACTCATACAATCCCTGCTTTGTTTTGAAAGTAGTCTTCCATGCATCTTTCTCTGCAACTCTGACCTGAAGGTAGCCACTATGCAAGTCCAACTTGGAAAAATAAATAGCTTCTTTCAACTGATCTAGTAGATCATCTATGCGAGGAAGGGGATAACGATTTTTTATCGTTATCTTATTCAGTGCTCGATAATCAATGCACATTCTCCATGAGCCATATTTCTTTCTCACCAAGACAATTGGAGACCCACATGATGATGTGCTAGGTCTTATGAACCCTTTCTCGAGCAGCTCCTATACCTGCTTCTTGATTTTTGCACTCTCTAATGTGGACAACCTGTACATTCCGATGTTAGGAAATGGAGCATATTGCTACAAATTAATATCATGTACTATTTCCTTTTTGGGTGGCAGACCTTTAGGTTCTTGAAATAGCATGTCATATTCTGAAACAACTTTTTCTAAATCAGCTTGTTGTTTAGCATTACAGCCCTCAAATACATTAGTTTTATCAGGTTTCTTTTCCTTTACAACCATCAGTAAAAATTGTTTGCATGAATTTACAATTCTTTTCATCTTCCCTGAGTTTATGAGAGTATAATTATTCTTGAGTTTATGAGCTCTTACAATATATTCAATTCCATCTTTAACGAGTTGATACTTGTTTTGAGCTCTATATAAAATGGCTTTTCTATCATACAAGTAAGGACTTCCTAAAACAATTCCACATATATCCAAAGCAACTATATCTAACTCAACCTCATCTACAAATGTTGACCCAAAAGAAAACCTAAGTTTACATTGTCTAGTCACTTGTAGCTTTGCTTTATCACATAACCAACCTAACAGATATGGCTTCTTGTGAGGTGTGGTTAGTAATCCTAGCTTCTTTACAATTGCTTCAAAAATTAAATTTACTTGTGAGCCACTATCAAACAAAGTATCAATATTTTTATGCTTGGAAATAACTCTAATATGAAAAAGCTCATGTCTTTTCCTCTCATTTTCTTCATTATCAGTAGATTGTACAAAATTACTAGTAGATTCTTCATAATTTTTACCCTTTATACCTGTGGTTGTGATCGTTGTTTCATCCCCTGAGTCTGATCCCAAATCCTTCTGAATAGCTACAGCAGTCTTCTTCTTTTTGCCATCATACTTCTTGGGCCTCAGCTCCGGATGCAGAATCCAGTAGTGTTCATCATCATGCCCATCCTTCTTACAGTGAGTGCATGAAGGCTTGGTCTTTTGTACAGCATTTGTCTTCCTCTCTTTCCATTTCTGCTTTCTCTTTTCCTTGTTCTTGCTTGCAGTGGGTTTTGATGATCCCCCAACTTCTGGGTTCACATTCTTGCCTCTAGCCTCTAGATGTGTAGCCTGAACAGATACCTCATCTATGCTAGTAGGATTAAACATGAGAATGGTGTGCTTTAAATAGCTATGTAGACCACCAATATACTTCAGTAGAGTTTTAGGTGAGTCTAAAGAAATTCCTAGAATCAAAGCTCTTTTTCTAAATTCTTGGGTGTAGCCTTGTACACTTTTCCCTTTTAATTGTCGAAGAGTTTGCCAACTCATCATGGCTTGCTGCATATAAGCTAGTGGATAGAACTGTTTTTTAATTGCAGAAACAAATTCACTCCAAACAGAAATAATTTTACCATGCTTCTTCATGTCAGCTTGTGTTCTGCCTTCCCACCATACCAAGGCAGTTCCTCTAAGGCGTAGGCTGGCCAGCTGAATCTTACTTTTGTTTGAATCAATGCTCTACACCCTTTAATACACATCAATCTGTCTAATCCAATTATCTAGCTTCTCTGCATTCAAATCTCCATCATATATCGGCAAATCAAATTTAACATCTAATTTAATCAAAGATGTTTTCTTTTTATTTTCAGGGCTATTAGGAGGTGTGGAAAGCTTTTCTTCTTTCCCTTTGCCTTTAGAATGGTCATGGAGGAGAGATTCTTCCGCTCCTTTATCTTGTTTGGAGTTTGATGGATCTTCATCTCTACCTTTCTTAAATTCTCTATACATTTCTTCTACCATGGTTCTCATGGTCATGAAACTATCCATGAACTAGGAGTCTGATTCCAAGGGACTTTCTTTTGCCATTTTCCCCTTAGGATAGACTCTTCCAATTTCTAGGTTCGCTTCAACCAATTCTTCTTCTCCTAATTTGAGCTTTGTCCTAGTTAGCATTCAACAACAAAATCCAACACAAGCTTGTCTAACCTTAGAAACCTAGAGCTCTGATACCACTTGATCTGGAATTGATCTAAGACAAACAATAAGGTATTACAAACTCATGTGCATGGATGTGCCTATGTTATTTTATGCAACGGATCGATAAGATTGCGAAATACACAGGCACTGAAGCAGTTAAAGAAAACATAACAGGCAAACATATAAACACAACAAGTTTAATAAGGAGTTCACCTAATACTCCTAGGCTACGTCTCCTGGTCCAGCCTTCAGTGGTGGCCTCTCTATTATGTTTTCAAAGTAGAGCTTTTACAACAATGAGCTCAATTCGAGTCTCACACAGTAGATACAAATCAGTAAGACTATACTTGGATCCCCCAAGTCTCTGGAGTACACAGACTCTTCTCACTGAACTCTTAACCTCTATTGGTCACAGTAGTATGAGCCCAATCTGAGACTCATACATGATAGGCATTACAGAGGAGTGCGCTTGAACCTCTCAAGCCTTCTCTGGAGTACACAGACTCTCTGACTCTCTCTGTTTCTGTCTGGCTCGATGTTGCCTTTGCTTCTTCAGGTCAGCTCAGCTTATTTTCTCTGCTCTTAGCTTTCCACACCCTAACTTATTGCTTGCTTCTCTCTTTGTTAGTTTGTGGCTTTCAAGCCAATCTTCTTTCTAACTGTTCGTTTCCACTTCCCAGCTTTCTGCTTCCCTTGCCTCTGTCCGTTTGAATCCCTCTATTCTGCGTAATAATTATTGTATAATGCCTCTCAGGGAGGTGGCCACCTATTTCGTAACGGATGAGTGTCAGTTCTCTTGGACGTGGCCGCTTATTCCATTACTCCAAGAATGCCCATGAAACACGACCTTCTGCCAACGCATCATCCACATCAGACTTCAAATCCTATACAATTCTACCTATTTACCTCGTCAAATCCTGTCATCCATCAGAACGCATCTCCACCGTTGATCTGGAGCCTCCAGATCCTACGGTCATAGTCCATATTGGGCGGATAAGTAACATGATGTTTATCCATCCAATGTGAGTGGTTTTCGCTCTCTTCCGCCAGACGCGTGGCAACCATTGTGTGGCATCCGGCGGGACTTGGTTGAAACCACTTACCGCTCGAATCCCTTCCGATATCCTGCCGGTTTTTGTGGGACCCCACTTCTGATGGAATCGGCACGATATCCGTTGCATTTTATGATTTTTCGGGTCTGGGTGCTTGTGGCCTTTTCTTATTTGAGGGGTTTGCCCTGTGATATGCGATTAGCAATTAGTCGCTAATCGCATATCAGAAACTACCCCCGTTTCTTGAATTGACCCCCTGGTTTTGCTAATTTGTGGCAGTGCACATTACCATAGGCTGACGATCTGTGCGCTTGACTGACAGTCCTCATTGCTCCGTGCTGATCACCAATTGCAACTGTTATGAGAATACCTCTGATAGCTTGACCTTTATAAGACTTTGAAACTTTGGCATGATTTTTAAAGAGTTCATGAAAACTTAGAGAGTGTTCTAGGATCCAATTTGGATCAATTGTCCTCATATTTCTGAGGATACCCTTCACTTATCAAAACATATCTTTGTCCAAGCACAATTGGAAAAAATCTTTCTCCACCAAATTTTTGAGGCATATAAGTGCCTTTTTCAACCCAATTAACTTGCTAACATATTGCTTGAAATTTTCCGCAAACCTTTAGGTTGCTACCACATATAACCAATCACGCATATCTTCCAATTTTCTTTCAAATCTATACATCTAAAGGCGATGTTCCAAATTATTAACTGGTTCCTTAGTTATCATGACTTTATAGCCATTTTCCATAATTTTATGAAAACTTTCCTTGTACTTTAGTAAGGCATATAATTTCTTCTTGATATTGTCAAAATACCCTTCTTGCTTGCTCAAAATATATGTCCTTCTCCTTAGTTTCAAATTCTTTATTCTTCATAGATGCCTCTGATCCTTCTACAACCTTTGGCCCAAGTTCTTCTTTTTAGCTTCCATTCCATCCTCTGGGATATGAAACTCCTCCTTGGCTATATCTTTCTAAATTTCTTGGATTTTGTCTCCACCTTTGTCTCCATTAGACAACTTTTAGTTCTCTAATTGTTTCTGATCTTTCTGATCTACTTCCTTCATTGTTGTGGTTTGTTTTCCAACTCTACCGTCTTTAAGATTTGTAAAAACATACTCAAATAAACAATTAGTTTGAAAAACTAGAGGCTTCTTTGTCTCCTTTGATAATTCAAACATCTCTTCCATGTGCTGCTCTAAGTATTCCATGAGACTCTCATCTCCTTGATCCCCTCTGTGAGGAAATTTTGCTCCTTCCATCTTCATGACATATGTCTAGTTTTGCCCATTTTTAGTGCCTATGAAGATAATAGTTTCTAGTGATTGTCTATCTTCTTCTAAATTGTTCTTACATGTACTTCTTGGAATAATTTCTTGATTTTCTTCTTTCTTTAGGAAAACCTTCAAGGATTTTCCATACTCATAACTTGAAAAGCTTGCATTCACACACAATCTATCATTTTAAAAAACACAAGGCTCTCTAGCCTCATTCTCTATAATCAGCCTTAATTGTTGCTTGGAACTGTCTTCAAAGTTCATGAATCTATCAATAAACTTCTCCATTGTAAAAAATTCTTCTTCTCCAAGGGATAACCCTTGCTCTGGTTCACAATAGTGAACTCTCTCTTCCTCATCATACTCAGTATATTTGAGTTCTTCACTTATCAATAGAGCATTCAGTAGCTACCTCATATTCTTGCTCAGTTTCATGGCATACAATTTCCTAATATGCCACTTGATCCTCTGCTTAATATTCCATCCAATCCTCTACTATTCATTCTCCATTTCTTGTAGTAGCATACTTATCATACTAAGTCTTTCCTTTAACTCATCCATTTCTTGATCAAATTATTCATCGCTCATCTTCCTCTTTATGTCATTTTCCTTGACATCTTCATTTCCTTTGTTGTGGCTTGCATCTAAACCTTTGTAAGTTTGTCACTAGTCATCTTCTCCTTCGCTTTGTGAGCCTCATCTTTCCCATTGTGAGATACAATAAAGCTCTAGTAACAATTCTTCTCCATTAACATGTTACCTCAATACCTCACCAAGCCTCCTCTATAGCTTAGACTTTTGTTATTCAAGTGGCTCTCCCCTCTAGAACCCCCCAAGCACTTGTTGCTCTTCTAGGCCTCTAAACCTACTGCTTACCTCTCTTGAGAACTTCTCTTATTCTCTTGACTTATTTCTTGAGGAATCTCTCCAACCTCAACTATAACTCTTTTCTCTATTTTCAACCTCTCTACTACAAGGTTCTTTTCCACAACTTCTCTACTTCTTGTTGCTACTTGCAATTATCAGCTCTTTTAAAATAAAAATTTTAATACCAGATTTACCTGCCAAGTCTCCTCATTAATGAGATCTTTTGTGATTGGTTCTGCACAACCATTATAGGAACCCAATAATAGTAACTAATAGAACTTTGAAAGTAGTATTAGGTTTTTAAATAGTTGGATCTACCTGCATTTGCATTTTCTACAAAAGCATTTATTGACACACAATTCTACTCCACTCTTGCACTTGCATATTACAAATCCACATCCCATATGCATACCATTTATTTCTCATCCTATAACTAGATAGAAATTTTCATGTACAAAGGAATTACTCCCAGAACGAATTGACATAATTCATATATTACCTTTGCAATGTGTTGGGTGCATTCATTAACTATTTCATGCTTTCAATATAAACAGATTCATTTTAGAATCACAAAGAGTATACAATCTTATACAAAAAACGTATTTTATCCTTTTGAAATTTAACAACTCAAATGCCAAGCATTTAATTACCCATCAAGTTGATTCTTTCTTGACGCAAAGTTCCAACATGACTTCAACACAGAGAATTTCCTTGCCTTCGATGTAGGCTACCATTCTAGAATTCCTTCCCAGAGAGCATATATGTGTTGTGATATGCTCACGGGACCTTCACTAGGGGAGAAATACCATACCACATGCATTCATATTGGGGGATATATATTGAGGAAAAATAACATAATATATTGAGCATATAATAGGGGGTAAAGGATTATTATATTGGAAATTATAAAAAAATGGAGCTCAAAGTTAATGAAAAAATATAGAGTATAAAAATTGTTAATAAAAAAATGGATACCTACAATATCTGTGAAAGTAGGGGTTTTTAAAATTGGAATGGTGTATTGGGTTTGTATTGGTAGGGGGTTAAATAATGTGATTTTTAGAGATATTTTTCAATATGTAGTCAAATTATGGATATTGTTTTGTATGCCACGAATGCAGGTAATATGTCATAGGTACATTGAGTGAAACCCCTATAGATACACTTGATGACGATGGTCCTTCACTTGTATAAATTACGCTTTCCGAGAAACCAAAATAAATATAAAAATCTTAATCTATGTTCTTGTCACCTTCTTACACTCAATTAAACCTCCTTGGTGTCTGATTTCAATTTCTCAACCTTCGATCTACATCTCGAAATCCATAATTAGCCAAATTTAAACTTGAGCTATGGTCAAAATATTAATGGAAACTTCACACGTCGATATATGGAATCTCTCGTAGCACCAGGGATTCACACTTTTCCATCATATTTGCACTCATATGACCTTGACATAAAACCAGTATCCTTTGGTACTTCTATTACAGGAAATCTGAAGATCCCGATAATCTATAAATTCACCATCAATTTTGACCTAAATATATTACAAATTGGGATACAAATAAATTTGAGATATGGCCCACCATATATCTTTTGAATACTCTGGATTGTGCAAAAGTTTTGGATCAAATAGTGAGAGTCTAAACGTGTGATAAACCTGGGATTTAAAACACTCTAGATTTTCTTTAAAAAAACAGCTTGATTTTTCAAACCTAGATACAATTGGGTTGGATAATATTGAAAAAGTTTGGATACTTTTTTAACTACTCTGATATCAGGAAAAAAAACACAGATTTAACGTTAACTATGATGGATTTTACCCAATGTGTGACAAACTTCGAGTATGTTTATGTTCTTCAAATTTAACCTCGATTCAAATGAACTGGTCTATAATTAACTTTGAACTCAGCATGAGATATATGTGTGATTTGATTCCCTTACCGGCTAATCACGATCATATACTCAAACTCTAAACTATCGTAATCTCAAAACTGGACCACACTTTGTCACAATTCTTCCAGTGTGCATTTGAACACCTGTGAAGATTTTCAATGTCTGCACACACAATCTTCAAAAATGATTTTAGCTTTAGCCCTCATACATACCAAAATATTGACTAAAAAATAATAACTCAAAATACAAATATTAGAGTACACGTAATTGAGAATATTCACTCAGTATCATTAATACACACATCTATACAAATTGTTTTGATTTTCATAGTTTTATGGGTTTTTTTCGACCCTGGCCACTCCCTTTGTCTATCTTTCTACCGGCTCTACTTACCTGTCCTCTCTAAACCACACTTCTATCAACCTAATAAAAAAATTAAAATATCTATTTCCTTAGGGGTTTCCTTTACAGCTACTCATCTTCCATAAGAGGTACAAAATATATCAGCCTATTTGTTTGATTGTTTTACAATTTGCCACATGGCCCATAATGCCAATTCACCAAAACTTCTTAACAATTTATATTCTTTCAGAATCTGGACACTTATAATTACATGAAAATTTCTTATTTTTAGATTTTTACATAAATTTTGTTTGAGAGAATATTTTCCCTTGGGAAAATTTCATAACCCCTTTGGGTCTAGGAAAAAATGATTGCCTAGGGGTTTGATGCTCCAACATCACATATTTTGTCTCTTGCCTTTCGATCCAAATTTGTCCAATCTTATATCAACACCCCCATTAGTGCAATAGCCAAATCCATAATGATCTGGTTAGCTCTGCCACATACATTGATGTCTTGAGGGTCAAATGCAAGCTTGGCTGTATGGTTCATACTCAAAGAAGAATTCTCACCAGTCATCTTCATGCTTCTCCTCTCTTCCACCCATGCTACCTCCATTTTCCTCTAAAATTCTGCATAAACCCATATCCCCTTAGACCCAGAGCGCGGAGCTTAAACCATCACGTAACTGTGTCCACATGACCCCACGCTCCCGCAACCCTCTGTTGTGATCTTAGCCATTGATCTCTGACACCATGATCAAACGGCCCTCCCGTCACATCAAACGAACTAACCTGCGCAGTTAAATACCCACCGTTCGATCGCATCTGCCATGATCGAATGGCATCTGCTTCCCCCACGACCACAACATGTCGGCGCGTTAACGCACGATGAGAGGGTGGTTTTCCCTTTCCCCTCCACCATGTGTCGTGCTCCGAATGGGATCGCTCGCCCTTGTACAATTACCGCCCGTCCCTCAACGACAGTGCGATCAATACCGCTCACCGCCAAAACCGCTTTTTCCACCCGATAACCTCCGTGCACCTTCAACACCCGATGACCGTTGGATCTGTCTGCTTATGATCCAATGGCCTTCGCCCACTCCGCTTCCATACCTCCCAGTACTCCTTGCCAAGCACTCCCCACTGTCCATCTGCCCAATCTAACGGCCGATCTTCCTCCTCCATTCGTCCTGACTATCCACGTCCTGGAACTATCCCATGTGCCCGAAGGATGAAGGTGGCTAGTTACCTTGTACTCGGAGTAGTAGCTCCTCAACAACCGCATTCATCAGGGAGGATGGTGGAGAAGGAAAAGGACAAGCCTCGATCAGATAAATGTATTTAACATTTATGTAATTTCATCCATACGACACTCCACTTGCTCGAGAAGGACAGCAGAGCACTCGAGAAGATCAAATTTGTTCACTGAAGCAGGTAGATTGCACCAGAGACTCCATCAAGAAGTTAAAGTGGTTGGTGGTCAATTATGACCCCTCATACCTAGAATGGCCTAGTGCCTTTGTAATGAAACTCTATATATGCCCAAAAACCAGATGTAATCAGGGTTGATGGTTGTTGTTTTGATGTAAGGTTCAAATTTTGGAGACTGTAACTGCTTTGATACTTGCAGTGTCTCATCTTCATTTTCAGCTAATACAAGCTTCTTTTGCTGTTAATTGCTCACTTTCCATTTCTATTTTGTTCTAGGCTGTGCCTGATATGCAGTCTTCCTGAACTCTTGATGTACAGCATTAGAGGAGCTATCATCCTACCTCTGTGTTTGAATCTTGCATGTATTAGTGAATGTGTTAATCAGGTTTCTTTTCACTTAGTGACAAAGAGTTGTCATCATGTCTGTACACTAGGGAATTAGATTTGCAGACCTATTTATTGGTTGCAGCCAGCCATCACAGGGTCTTGTGCATCTGCTGGTGTGGTCAATATTCTCCATATTCACCCAATCCTTAAACTGTGAGTAATTGGTGGTCTAAAGCCTTGTAGTCTAGGGGTGTTCACGCATGTCTGGAGTCAAGCAAAGTAGAAGTGGTTATCTAGATTGAACAAGCATCATTCCTTCCATTCATCCATTTCCAACATTAAGTTGAGTTTGTAATGTTCCCGATCATCTCCAAGCTAAAACCTAGGAGAGTTTATTGGGGTGATAACATTAATTGGCGCCGTTTCTGGGGAGAGGAGATTGAAGCTCAGCTTCCCTGGGAGAACGACACAGTTCCATGCTTTGATGATAGACAAGTCCATGACACATTTTTGGTTGTAATCATCTATCTGTCCACTCTACTGGAGAACTTACCTGGTGGCGACTCCACATTTCAGTTCTGGCTCAGTTTGTGAGGCATACCCGAAGAAATCCTCAGAAATCACCAGCTGACCCAATGCTTGACCCTGATAAAATTTCTAAGCGAGGGAAAACATCACAGAAAGGAGCATCAGCATCAGGTAAGCCTAAGAAATCTTATGTGTCTCTACGGGAGAAGATTATAGCTGAAAATGTACATTTGGAAGGTATAGAGCCTAGTATTGTTAGAGAAATACCTTCAGAGATTCATAAAGCTCCTTGTTCAATCAGTTCCCCTTTGGATCTCAGTCCAAAGAAAGCCTCCCATACAGTCCATCATATTCCTTTAGGTCTGTCATCTATTTCACTACTTCCTACCATTCAATCTGCCAGTATCCTTTCACCTATCCCAGTCATGGCAGGTCAGAAAGCTCCCACAAAGATGGAAAGAATCATAGCTGCTAGGTATGGACCCCTGGTCTTTCCTGTTCCTTTGAATGCCATGCCTACAGGAGAATATCAGAAATATATGCCCAAATTCACTGGTACAGAGGGAGTAACAGCTGAAGAACACCTGGAGTCTTTTTATAGTTATGCTGATAACTTAGATATCAGTGAAGATGATGTGTGGATGAGAGTGTTTGTCCAGAGCCTTGATGGAGAGGCTGGGAAGTGGTTTAGAGAATTGCCCCATAGGTCTATTACTGACATTGAAGCCTTAGATGATGCATTTTTGAAACACTGGGGAGATAAAAAAGATCTGCTCTACTACCATACAAAGTTTGGAAACCTAAAGATGGAAAATGGTGAATCATTGCCTGATTTTAATAAAAGATTTAACTGTATGTATAGTAAGATACCAGCTGAATTAAAGCCTACCCCCACCTCTACCAAACTTTCCTATGCCAATGCTTTTGACTCTGATTTCTGCCTGCTTTTGAGAGAAAGAATATGTCCCACTCTAGCTAATATGCAAGATGCATCACTGGAGGTGGAATCAAATATTATGGCTGCAGAAAAGCTTAAAGGTCATGCTGATAGAATAATGCAGAGAGGTGAGGCTTCTTCCTCTACCTCATCTCTAGAACCCAAATTAGATAAAATGACTAAGATGATAGAGTCATTGGCTGCTGGGGTATCTAAGCTGAAAGTTGAGTAGAGCTCTGGAAAAACAAGGCTTCCAAACACGTTTCCTCCAATAAATCCAAATCCATTTAGAAGAGCAAATGAACAGTTGCAAATCATTCAAAGGGGTAAAGATGCAAATGAAGAACAAAAGGTTAAGGCTCCTTTCCAAAATGTAGTCATGGAAGAAGAGCAGTTTGAAGAAGAGGATGAAATCCATTGCATGGAAAACAAAGGTAATGCTGCCTTTTTGACATTGACTGCATATGAAGAATCGTTACTACAGGGCCAAACCAGTCAAGAATGGTGCAAAGAGGCTGTTTTGTAGACTGGTGAACAGCAAATATATAATCTGAGGTCAAAAGCAAACAATGTCAAGGAGAACCCTGCCCAAAGAGCTGCTGTCCCAATAGAGCAACAGAATATCAAACAGAAAAGACCAACAGCTGATCTAGTCATCCTCAAAGCACCAGCTCAAGAGGTAAGAGGTCCTGATAAGTCCCTTTCCCCTTTCATTTTTGAGTCAGAAGTCCAGAAGTTAAAAATATTTGTGCCTCTGATAGAACTAGTAAAGAGTGAAGTTTTTAGAAAGCCTATCCTTGAGGCCCTTGAGCTGAAAGCCACACAAACCCCCACTGACTATCTCAATTTGCAAGATGATAAGACTATAGTTGTGCTTAGCCCCATGATCGAACCTGCTGATAATAATTCTCCATCATTTTATGTATCCTTGACCATTCATGACAAAATCGTCCACAATTGCCTGCTAGACACAGGGGCCAGCCACAATTTGATGCCAAAAGCTGTCATGGAAGAGTTAGGCCTAGATATCACTAGACCATATCATGACTTATTCTCATTCGATTCAAGAAAGGTAAAATGCCTAGGATTGATCAAAGACCTGGCCATTACCCTGACTCAACTGCCCATGAAAAGTATGATGATGTATATTGTGGTATCAGATGTCCCTCCTAAGTTTGGCATGTTGTTGTCCAGAGGGTGGATTAAGAGACTAGGGGGGACATTACAGAACGATTTATCTTATGCTACTATCCCATTCTTTGGAGGGGAAAGCAGGATATTGTACAGAGAGGCACAGCTGGCCTACATCATTAGTGATGAGAAGAATCCTTCTAATTATCCTATATATGTTGTGGACACTGACTTTGGAGCTTGTATTCTCCAAATTGAAGAATCCCAGAAGGCCTCAATGCAGATTAAGAAACCAGTAAAGCAGGCCGAGGGACAGCAAGGAAGTCAGGTTTGGGAAATTTTCTTTGATGGACCATGTTCTAGGGAAACTGCAGGAGCAGGGGTGGTGCTGATATCTCCATAACAAGAAAGCACACATCTGTCTTTTAAGCTAGCCTTTCAAGTCACCAACAATATAGCAGAGTATGAAGCTCTGATATTGGGTCTCAATGCAGCCAAAGACAGAGGAATCAGGAACATAAAGGTGTTTGGAGATGCTGATCTTATCATTCAACAAGTGAATAAAACATTTCAAGTGAAGCACCCAAGGCTGAAAGCATACAGAGATGAGGTATGGAGACTCAAAGATTCTTTTAATAATTTTCGTATCTCATATATCCCTAGAGTAAAAAATCAGCTTGCCGACTCCCTTGTTGTGTCTGCTAGCATGTTTATCCCTCCCATGCCTCCTAAACTATTTTATGAAGTTCAAATGAAATACAGACCATCCTTGCTTGATAATGTCCAGCATTGGAAATTTTTTGAAGATGATGATGAAGTGAATATATTTCTGCAATTCATTAATGAATTTTCTGAAATGCAAATTAACCAAGAGAATGAAGCCTTGAAAGAAAATCCCCAGTCCCAGCTTAGAAACAAAATTGGCAAAGATAGCATTGTCCAACTGCCCAGCAATCATATACCTAAGGGTCTAGTTCCTTTAGAAAATTTGTTTGACCAGAATGATGTCCCTTACAAGGCTGCCCAGAAAGAAGACCAATCTGCAGTCTGTAAGCATAATATAGGGAGTCTAGATCAGCCCAGATACATAAATCTGTCCACTCATCTGTCTACTGCCCATAGTGCCGAATACTGCAATTTAATGAAGCAATTTGCTGATGTCTTTGCCTGGGAATATAGTGACCTGAAAACATATGACAAGAAGATCATCCAGCATAAAATCCCTTTAGAGAAAGACACCATTCCTTTCAAGCAGAAGCTGAGACCAATAAATCCTTTACTCCTCCCTTTGATTGAAAAAGAAATAAAAAAGTTACTGGCTGCCAAAATCATAGTTCCTCTCAGATATTCGAAATGGGTAGCCAATTTGGTAGTGGTGAGGAAGAAAAGTGGAGAAATCAGGCTATGCGTTGATTTCAAAAACTTGAACAAATGTTATAAAAAAGACAATTATCCTCTACCCAAGATGGAGCATTTGCTGCAGAAAGTCTCAGGGACCAAAGTGATGTCTTTCCTGGATGGATTTTCAGGCTATAACCAGATTTTTGTACATCCAGATGACCAAGAAAAGATTGTATTCACCACTCCTTGGGGCACTTTTATGTACTCTAAGATGCCTTTTGGGCTGATGAATGTTGGAGCCACCTTTCAAAGAGCTATGGATATAGCATTTGTTGGAGAGAAGGATAAGTTTGTCCTTATCTACCTAGATGATATAATAGTATACTCTAGCAGCCATCATGACCATTTGCAGCATTTAAAAAAGGTGTTCCTGAAGTGCAGAAGGTTTGGGATTTCAGTCAATCCTAAAAAGCCACAGTTTGCTTTAGAAGAAGGCAAGTTGGTAGGACATGTTGTTTCTGCTGCAGGTGTCAAAATTGACCCAGAAAGAGTAAAAGCAGTACAGACCTTGTCTGTCCCAAGATCAAAGAAGGATATCTAGTCCTTTCTAGGCAAAATAATTTTTGTGAGGAGGTTTATCCCAAATTTTTCAGAACTTGTAAAGCATATTACCTCCATGTTGAAAAAGGGGTTAGAGATCAGGTGGACTGATTCAGCAAGAAAATCCTTTGAGTCCATTAAGAAATCTATTATGGAAGCTCCTACGTTAAGCAGTCCGGATTACAGCAAGCAGTTCCATATATTTTCATTTGCCTCTGATGACACCCTTGCAGTAGTTTTATTGCAAGCAGATGAAGAAGGCTCAGAGAATCTAGTGGCATTTTTCAGCAATACATTAAGGGATGTTGAGCTGAAGTATGATACATTGAAAAACAGGCTTATGCTCTTATCAAGTCTTTGAAAGCTTTCAGAATTTACATTCTGCATTCCAAGATAATTGCATATGTACCCTCTGCTTCAATAAAAGATGTTCTAACACAAACTGATGTTGATGGAAGAAGGGCTAAATGGATTGCAAAATTGATTGAATTTAACATAGAATTGAAGCCCACTAAGCTTGTCAGAGGTCAGGGCCTTGCCAAACTGATGGAAAAAGAAAATTGCAAAATGTTGGACATAAATCTCATGGGCAAAATTTTAGAAAATGGTCAAACAGAAGAAGAGGAAGTAGCTGAACCAGAGAAAAATCAGTCATTGGCAAAAAATCTAGCTTCCCATGATTGGTACTATGCGATAGCTCAATTCTTGTTGAAGCTAGAAACCCCTACAGGTTTTAGTGCAAGCCAAGCCAGAACTGTTAAGCTCAGGGCAGAAAAATGTTGCATCCATTAAAATCTGCTCTATTGGAGGGACCCCTTTGGAATCCTACTAAGGTATCTAGACAACGAACAATCCATTGAAGTCATGCAGCAATTTCATTCTAGCCTGTGTGGAGGACATCATTATTGGAAAACTACAGCCCATAAGATTCTCAGAGCTGGGTACTATTGGCCCACCTTGTTTGCTGAAGTTTGTTCATTTGTTAAATCATGTGACAAGTGCCAAATATTTGAAGTGAAACAGCAATTAAAGTCCCTACCCTTGAAACATATACATGCCAGTGGCCCTTTTCAGCAATGGGGCTTGGATTTCATTGGAGAAATCAATCGACATTCCAGTGGCCAGCATAGATGGATATTAGTAGCCATAGATTACTTCACTAAGTGGATTGAAGCAATCCCTACCAGAAAGGCTGATCATAATGTCGTCATGAGGTTCTTGACAGAGAATATATTCACCAGATTTGGGTGTCCACATAAAATAATCACAGACAACACAGCAGCCTTCAGGGCAACAAAATTGGTGGACATTTGTAACTCAATGGGCATCAAGCTGGTTCATTCCACCTCATATTACCCTCAAGGAAATGGTCTAGTAGAATCTTCTAACAAAAGCCTGATAAGGATAATTAAAAAACTGTTGGAAGACAACAAAAAGAATTGAGATTCTAAGCTCAAGTATGCACTGTGGGCTGACAGAGTAACCACCAAGAAATCCACAAGGAATTATCCTTTCATGCTGGTATATGGCACTGAGGTTGTATTCCCAATTCAGTTAACCCTCCTTGTGGAAAAATTCCTGCAAGAAGAGCAAGATGAGGAAGAAGACATGGCAAAACGGATCACTGATTTAATAGAGGTACATCAAATTAGAGAACGGCTGGTTGAAAGGTCAACAGCACATCAGTAGGGAATCAAGGAAGTCTTTGATAGAAGGACAAAAACAGATAATTTTCAGGTTGGAGACTTGGTTCTGAAGTGGGATGCACTGAAAGAGAAGAAAGGCAACCATGGGAAGTTCGATGCTTTTTGGACAGGGCCTTTTATCATTTCTCAGATCCAGGGGAACAATACCTTCATACTACAAAGTATGGAAGGGGAGACAGCTTTTGATGGCCCAGTTAATGGGCGTTTTCTGAAAATTTATTTTATTTAAGGTCTTTTGGCCTTAAAATTGTAAATATGTTTTTTTATCAGTTTTAGTGTAAGCTCAGTTAGACTCCATGCCCAATGGAACACTAAGAAATTTTTCTAATTTTTTTTTCACAGGAAAGGCAATGATCTACAGTTCTTGAGACCTCACAAGGAGGATCCCATCCCCAAAAGGAGCCGGTGTTAGCTTTGCCACATACATTGATGTCTTGAGGGTCAAATGCAAGCTTGGCTTTATGGTTCATACTCAAAGAAGAATTCCCACCGGTCATCTTCATGCTTCTCCTTTATCCCACCCACTCTCTTCCACCCACGCTGCCTCTGTTTTCCTCTAAAACTCTGCATAAACCCATATCCCCTTAGACCCAGAGCGCGGAGCTTAAACCATCACGTAACCGTGTCCACATGACCCCACGCTCCCCCAACCCTCTGCTGTGATCTTAGCCATTGATCTCTGACACCATGATCAAACGGCCCTCCCATCACATCAAACGAACTAACCCGCGCACTTAAATACCCACCGTTCGATCGCATCTGCCGTGATCGGACGGCATCCGCTTCCCCCGCGACCACAACATGTCGGCACGTTAACGCACGATGGGAGGGTGGTTTTCCCTTTCCTCACTGCCACACGTCGCGCTCCAAATGGGATCGCTCACCCTCGTATGATTACCACCCGACCCTCAACGGCAGTGCGATCAATACCGCTCACCGCCAAAACCGCTTTTCCCGCCCGATAACCTCTGTGCACCTTCAACGCCTAATGATCGTTGGATCTATCTGCCCGTGATCCAACGGCCTTCACCCACTCTGCTTCCATACCTCCCAGTAATCCTTGCCAAGCACTCCCCACCGTCGATCTACCCAATCTAACGGCCGATCTTCCTCCTCCATTCATCCCGACTATCCACGTCCTGGAACTGTTCCATGTGCCCAAAGGATGAAGGTGGCCAGTTACCTGTACTCGGCGCAGTAGCTCCTCAACAACCGCATTCATCAGGGAGGATGGCCGAGAAGGAAAAGGACAAGCCTCGAGCAGATAAATGCATTTAACAGTTATGGAATTTCATCCATACGACACTCCACCTGCCCGAGAAGGACAGCAGAGCATTCGAGAAGATCAAATTCGTTCACTGAATTAGGCAGATTGCACCAGAGACTCCATCAGGCAGTTAAAGCAATTGGTGGTCAATTATGACCCCTCATACCTAGAATGGCCTAGTGCCTTTGTAATGAAACTCTATATATGCCCAAAAATCAGATGTAATCAGGGTTGATGGTTGTTGTTTTGATGTAAGGTTCAACTTCTGGAGACTGTAACTGCTTTGATACTTGCAACATCTCGTCTTCATTTTTAGCTAATACAAGATTATTTTGCTGTTAATTGCTCAGTTTCCATTTCTATTCTGTTCCAGGCTGTGCCTGATATGCAGTCTTCCTGAACTCTTGATGTATAGCATTAGAGGAGCTGTCATCCTACCTCTGTGTTTGAATCTTGCCTGTATCAGTGAACGTATTAATCAGGTTTCTTTTCACTTAGTGACAGAGAGCTGTCATCCTGTCTATACAATAGGGAATTATATTTTCAGGCCTCTTCACTGGTTGCATCCAGCCACCACAGGGTCCTGTGCATCTGCTGGTGTGGTCAGTATTCTCCATATTCACCCAATCCTTAAACTGTGAGTAATTGGTGGTCTAAAACCTTATAGTCTGGGGGTGTTCACGCATGTCTGGAGTCAAGCAAAGTAGAAGTGGTTATCTGGCTTGAACAAGCATCATTCCTTCCATTCATCCATTTCCAACATAAAGTTAAGTTTGTAATGTTCCTGAGCATCTCCGAGCTACAACCTAGGAGAGTTTCTTGGGGTGATAATAGATCCATTGATCTTTGTCCACTAACAAATCTTTCCTTTTGAGCTTCCATGATCTTAATCTTTGAACTACCTGCAATTTTCTTTCACCAAAAGAATTGATTCCACATATATCTCATTGTAATAGGGTCTATCATAGAACTAAGTAAAACCCCTTAGCCAAAAAAAAATCTCGTTGAACCCAAAATTGCTCTAATACCAAATGTAGGTTTTAACCATGAATAGTTAATTGCTACAAACAAATATTTAAGAAAACATAAAATATGTAATGGAAAACACATTTTAATACACATATTTTAGCCTATAAATTCAAACCAAGAAAACAAAAAAAACAAAAAAAAACAAAAAAAATTAGTACATACATCTTCATTATATATGTGTGTGTGTGTGTGTGTGTGTGTTATAGACATATTTGGGCACTGCAACCCCAAACTCATACGTCCATAAACCAAGGGCTCTTTAACCCCTAAAAATGTTGTTTCATACCCTAAAGGATCATGGTCAACTGATTACATCATTTCCCAGAAGTTCCACCTGAAAAACCACTAAGAACTAGCCAAAACTGGACCATATTGACTGCTCCATGGTCAAGGTGCAATCCATACTAGCTGCTACACTAGCCAGGTGCAATGCATACTGAAAAATCCTTCTGTGGGGTGTGATGAGCGAGAATAGACAAATGGCAGAGACAGTTTGCTAAGAGGATGATCATGGAATCTTCCATAAACTTCTCATATGACACTTGCTTCTCTGAATTCACCCAGGGATGAGTAAGAGATCAATGAAATCTCCAAGTGGAACCAAGAAATATCAATGGAATGACACTAATCAAAAACCCAGAGCTAACTCACACCCTTGCAAGACATCTATAAATGGATCCCTCATCTGAGAGATCTAGAGGCTGGAATTTTGTATTTTGTAAAGAAGTGTTGTTGGTTTATCTGTAAGAAGAGACATTGTATTGTTGGGTGATCTTGCTTTTCATGAGGTGAAGAGGGCTTTGATGCTGGGAGGATGATGCTGGATCAGACAGCTAGGTTGTAATCCTCTCTTCTACTATTAATAAAGTTCTTTGAGTTTTCCTCCATATAATCGTGTATTTGTGAATCTTGTTATTTGTGAATGCAATTGTATGGTCAATGTGTTTCTGATTCTGCATTGTTTATGATATTATAGATCGAGATGCTTTGATGGTGTTTTGTTACTTTGACTCTACAGGTATTCTCTGAAGCGGGACAAGTAGGAGAGGAGTAGCAAGCTCTATCAAGGGAGAGAGAAATCAAGCAAGGATCCAAGTGGAAGATCCTGGTTGGTCCCCTTTGCTTCTCTCTTATCTACCATACATAAAGGAAATCGCAAATTGCTTTGATTGTTTCTAAGATAGCTACCCGTCTTAGTGGGACTAGCAAATCGAAAAGACACTAGTTTTCCCAGAAACAAAATGGTGACTCCACTGGGAAGCAAATAGTTTGTTTGTTTGTTATTGTTGTTTGCTTTATAAACTGCAAATGGAGCCCGAAGTTAGCCAGTTAGCCTTCGAACCGCCTTTACTATGCAATTGCGAAGTAGATGAATGCTACTTCAGTCAATCTATAGGTTGGTTTATGAACTGAACATATGACTTACAGGCATTCTAAGTGCCCTTGTGGTAGCTCATAACCTCATAAGATCATACCCCTATACTTTGTTTTTATTGTCCATCATAACTCAGCCTAAATCACTAAACTTAGCTACAAATTTTGAGAAAAAACCAAACTCAGTTTCGCTCCATGGTCCATCGCACTATCTGTAGCTGGTAGCCTGTATCCATCACACCTCCTGTGTGTTGCAGGTGAGATGCATCCCTATTTCCCTTAAGGACAGGTGCGATGATTGAGTGACACTGTTTTTCTCTTTGAAATTTGGTTTTTCTTCCTTGTTTTCAGCTCTATTCAGTAGTTTTGCTGCTCATGATCAGTATCTCATTGCTGAAGCCTCCTTCCTTTACATTATTCAGCCTCCATTGATTAGGATTTGTAAATGTTTTTATGTATTTTTCCATCATTTACTGTCCTCCTTTGTCGAAAGTAGCTTAATTGAACTGTCGTTTTTGATGCAAAAAAGTGTCGTAACTGTCATTTTGAGTCAAAAAGAAGAGTTTCGTAAAGTCTTCCTCCTCTAGATAGTCAATTGTACTTTTTTCATTGTATTTGATTTGGATTGTTAATATTTGAAGTGTCGAAAACAGTTTTCCATTCGAAATCGAAAGTGTCGTTTTAGTCTTCCTTTCATTTTGAAAAGAAATTGTCGAAATGTCGCTTTGAAGAAAATATTTTAGATCTGTACTTAGTTTTCTTTTTTAGCATTCTCACATTAAAGAAATGAAAAACAAATACATGCATTTGCATTTGCATTTAGACTGTGTGCGAAAGATGATTTAGGAAAAGTGCATTTAGTGTGTGCTCTTTGCTCTATGTTGAAAGAATTGTATTCTTCTTTCCTTAGTAGCTAGGATTTTCATTGCTAAAACAAAATAAACGACTGTTTATCATTTTAGATTGCATATTTAGGAATTTTACATCTACATCACGTGGTGAACCTTGAAAGACAAAATTCTAAGAAAGATCAACTCTAAAATAAATCTCAATGAACATAAAAACACTTTGGAACCTAACACAACACATCTAGAAGTCTAGGCTAGAGACATGTTTCGACATAGTAAAACCTGGTAACTATCGTTTTCATCAAAGGTTGGGTGATTCCTCCTCTTTGATACAACAAGTGCCATTACGAACTTGTGCTCCCCGTACCGTCAAGTATATATTGGGAGACCACAATAGGCTGATATCCTTTATCCTTAGGAAGTCATGTCTGTCGCCCTATCGATCGCAATTCACTGAACATAGCATTCGGGAAGATTGACTATCATACGTAAAGTCCTTGGTAATTTCTCTTTAATTTACCACCAAGGTGTATATTGTAGTTTTGTGATTGGTTTGGTAATCCCTCTGCCTAGATTTCGAGAGTAGTCACTTTCGTTCCTTTTTGACTCCTTAAAAGAAAAGGTCCCTCTGAGCACTTGTCACTTCAGGCTCATTAAAAATCGAAGGCGACTAGAGTCACCCTTAGCTTTTTCTCGACTCTTAAAAATTGAAAAAGAAAAGTTGCTTCACAGTGTCTTAAAATTTATTTAATTCGGAATAAATTTTTCTCTTTAATTTTGAATTGATCAAGTAATCCGCAATCGTGGAAGAAAGTTAATCAAAACCCTATCATTTGCGGAGACTAGTGAGTCAACCGTCTTTGACTCCATAAACGAAACCATTCCGGGCAAAACGGTCTCATTTAACTGAGTCGAATTTCCTAGTTTATTTGAAACTTGTGTTTCAACATCATCAGAGACTCCAGTTACTCCAATCATTTCTGGTACATCTACCTTTACAGAAGAAGTTTCGTGGCTACAAGAGGACATTAGAACTGATCCTAGTGTAATGGTAGGCACTTTTATACCTGAGACAGCTCCATCTAGAGTTGAACCAAAGACTGAAGTTCACTTACCTGAACATCTGGAAGTTGAATTCCAGAATTCAGAAGGTGCCACTCCTCCAATATTTGTTACCACAGAAGCTATACCTTCTTCGGCTTTATAAATATTTTACAGACCTAACGGTCTACCTCTTCCACTTGGACTGATTTCCATAGAAGAAATAGTAGAGGATCTTCCATCCAGTACTCCATTGCATTTTGGAACTGGGATCCACTTATATCCTTCTACTACAAAAGTTAGTTCTTTTAATCATCCTTCATCGCAAGTTCCTTTTGAATCGCTAGGAAATCTTTTGGATAGACTAAATATGTCTGAGCAACCATCAACATCTAGGACTGTGTCAACTGACACAGCTACAACAGAGCTTCCTGCTGCCATTCCTACAATGTTTGCTGGTATACCATCTGTCCCGGCTAGTTATCAACAGCTAGCTAGAGTCCATTCAGGGACTGTTTCGACGACATGGTTCGTTCCTATTTCTTCATCCGGAGTTTCATCTAGTATTTCTTATGTTGAAACTCAACAAGTTGATCCTATATGTCTTCAAAGACTGATCTATCCTTTAAGCACTAGATTGCCACCATATGGGGGGCAGTATGCCTTTTCATTGTTCCCTCCTAGAGAACAACCATATGAGAGTTTACAACAAAATTCAGGTCAAACTGGAATTACATCCAGCGGTTGGGTACCAATACTGCCTCAACAACCAAGGGTTGTATATTCAATGCAACCAGTCCAACCTGTGTCGAATATTCCCGCTATACCTACTATTATGACTATATCACAAGTACAAGCACTACCTATTGTGTGTCAACCTCAAGTTTCCCAGGTTACAATACAACAGCCTCTTGTCTTCGTGGTTCAATCACAACCCCATGTTAGTGTCTCCTTACCTAGAACGACTCAAGCTCAAACAGGTACTATCACTCTGCATCTTAGTCAATCATCCGGTATTGGGCAACAGCAAACGGTCCAACAACCATGGCTAGTACAATATCAACAACCACAATTCCAGCAATCTTACCAAGGACCTGAGCAACAAGGCTTTGTAAGTAACAGGCAACCGCATTTTCAAAATGGCTATCAACAACCACACTATAATGGTTATGCCCATCAACCTTATCAAAGTTACCAGCATCAGATACATTATGCTGGTATGCAAAGACCTACTGCTCAGGTGATTCCATCTTATCCTGGGTATGCTTCGCCTAACCTAAATCAACAGTTGCCTTTTGTAGCAACTCTAGAATTACCAGATCTAAACCAGCTGACAAATGATCCAATTGCTTACGCCCCTTGGTGGCCAGCGATTCCTCATAAACTTCCCTCTGATATTCCTAAATTTAATGGAAATCCGGGTGAAGATCCATCGAATCATGTAATGACTTTCCATTTGTGGTGCTCATCTAACACCCTGAATGATGATTCAATTAGGCTTCGCCTTTTTCAAGGAACGCTAATTGGTCCAGCAAAAAAATGGTATATTGAATTGCCTATACCTTCGTTCGATAACTTTAGCACCCTTTCCACTACCTTTTTAACCCATTTTCAGCTACCCATAAGATATGAAACGGGGACAGAACTCCTTACCAACTTTAAACAGACGACAGCCACTCACATATCTGATCATATTCATGAGTGGCGGTGTCATCATCAAATGGTAAAGACATATGTTCCTGATCAACTTTTAGCTGAATGGTTTATAAAGTCATTATTACCCTCTATCACAGAGGATGTGGCTAAAGGAGGAGTTGTCACTGAAGAGCAAGTCATTGCTCGTGCACAATATTTAGACTTGATCTATACTCAGTCTGGCACGCTCTACAACAAAATTTCTGACGCTCCTAGACCAGAATTTTCCATTCCTCCCCCTCCTAAATCAAACCGGGACTCTCATGCCGACAATGGCGTAATCGGTACAACAAGCACTAAAACCGCAAAGGCTACATCTAAAAAAACCCTTGTAGCTTCTAGTCAAAAATCAAATGAAGAACCTCTTGCCTCGGAGGTTAATGTCATGTCATCTGACAAGGGCAAAGAACCAAAGCAACCAGGGGGCAAGAAGAAAGGGGAAAACAAAAAGAAGAAATAGGAAGATTCAACTCCTGAGAAGCCTTTTGGAAACCCTACTGGGCGAAAGAAACCTCATTATCCATTTTACATATGCGACAACGAGCATTTCACAAAATATTGTCCACATAAAGCTGAGGTTATGAAATTTTTAAAAACTTCAAATACCACAGCGGTGTTGACTAATCCGTTTCCAAGTGCAGAAACAAACCTGGTTGCTATCAATCATGCTTCCCCATCCCAAGTGCTTATGCTATCCATCTCTAAACAACAAAATGATGCTTTGATATCGACAAAGAATAAAGATTATGGGAATCCACAGTCGTCGAACAACAAGGCTATAGATCAACCCAGTAGTTCGACAACAACTTCGCCTGAAGTTGTTCCACCCACCATTCCTAAACTGAATATAAAGCTGCCAAAGGGAGTAGTACATAAATCGACATTTAATCCTCGTACTTGAGCAGCATAGAATTATAATATAGTGGAGGATTTCGCTCAATCGCCATCCGCTATGTTGACGCTTGAAGTACTGCAAAATTGCCCCTCCCAAAAGCAGGCTTTGTTATCAGCAATAGGTGGGATTGACCCAACAGATTCCAATATTGTGGCCTTCAACCATAAAGGATATGAACCTCAATTACCGGCCCAACTCGCTTCCCTCATACAGGTGAAAAGCCTCAATAAAACTGTTCATCGAACAATCATTGATGAGGGGGCATCTACCTGTATTATGTCAATGAGTTGCTGGAAAACTTTAGGCTCACCACCCTTATCACGATCATCAACAACATTAAAAGCATTTGATGGAAGAACATACATGCCATATGGGATATTGAGTAACTTGCAAGTGGAACTGGGGGCCAAGACAGTAGAAATTGAAGTTGAGGTCATCAATGGAAACCTTGACTACAATATCTTACTAGGAAGGCCATGGATTTATGCTATGGCCGCCATTGTGTCAACATATTTTAGAAAGATTGCATTTCCCTTCCAAGGTGGAATTATAATCGTTGACCAACTGACCTTTTTTCCCAACAGTTCTCAAGCTACTGGAAGCATTCCATTGATCCATGGATGTTCTCAATCACTTCAAAATATCGGAGTAGGTCTCCTAAAAGACCCTTCCTTAATGGGTACTTTTGCCCTCCCACCTCCAAGCAATCTGGTGGAAGTCGCCATAGTGGAAACCTGTCATATGATATCTTCTACATCATCAAACATTAAGAAGAACTCTGACCATTTTGATAGTGTGGATCGTCGCAAGGTGTTGCCCCCAAGCCCCATAGAATCTTTGTAGCAATCAATTTTTGGGGCCTGTGCAACGAACCCAAATCAACACTCAGGAAGTGTTTGGATAGATAAGTCTCTAGAGCATGGTACCCCTTCCGATCCTTGGTCTCGTATACATTCTACAGATGAAGGAATCATTCAGTCGATGATGATAGGAGAGACACCATGGGAAGATTACCACCATCGTTCCCACCTTCAAGATAACAAAGAAGATTATTCAAGGGACCTTAATTCAACCGTTTATTCAGTAACCCCTCCAAGCAGTCTAGTCACTTCCTTTGAATGGAATTGACTAGCAAGATCTCGCCTTCCATCTAATGTACCATTCCGGATCATAGTACAAGTTTACAAAATGATCGTGTCTGGCACTATCATAGAGGAAGGGGCTTCAATGATTATCCTTTCCTCAACTTCTTGGAAAGTGCTTGGTTCACCATCGCTTCTGCCTGAGACACAAAATTTGTCAGGCTTTAACAAAGGAACCAGTCGACCTTTAGGGATCCTTCCAAAGTTACCGATAACTTTGAAAAGGAAAACCATTCACTTGAACATGATGGTAGT
This sequence comes from Pinus tabuliformis, assembly GCA_031772625.1. NCBI lineage: Eukaryota > Viridiplantae > Streptophyta > Pinopsida > Pinales > Pinaceae > Pinus > Pinus tabuliformis. The sequence continues at coordinate 326,180,636 of CM062817.1, read as the reverse complement.
CTAAGGGCCTTTAGATTACAATCTACTCCTTGGGCATGACTATATTTATAGCATGGAAGCTATTGTTTCCACACTCTTTCGAGTGATTTGTTTCCTGCATGAAGGCCAAATGGTAAAGCTTATTGACCAGCTTTCATTTCCCGATTCAAACATAGCTACGAGTCAAACATCATCCTTAAATGGTCTCTTTGCATAAAGAACGTCTCTTCAACCTTCATTTCATCCACCGAATTACCACGAGTAGTCCGGTGAATGTAACGAAGCTTAGGGGGTCGTGCACCCTGGTTTGTTTCGGCAGGCAAACCCAGCTGAAAAAATATGTTTCCCGAAAGGTTATGTGATTGGAAGCTCACACCATTCACCTTCGTCTATTTCGATGGACAAAGCCAAGGAAGTGTTTTTGTCTACCACTGACAGAAACAATCCTGCCTAACCGCAGGGACTTCCATATGGTGACCTGGAAACTCTCCTTTTCTTAATACCTGGGGGCATGCAAACCTTTGTATGCAAGTGAAAAATGACCAATTTCATTTCTTAGCTTTTTAGCATTTTTTATCTTTTTAGCTTTTTAGTTCAACTTCTTAGGTTAGGTGATTGGTCTGATCCACCATTCACCTTTGTCTGCATCGCGCAGACAAAGCAAAGGAAGTGTTTTTCCTCGTTGGAGGACAAAACAATCCTACCTAACCTCAGTAGTTCCTTAGCTTTAGTGTAGTTAGCTTTGTAGTTTGGTCATTTCTAGCTTACATAAAAAGGTAATGAGCACATGTTATCGTAGAGTTCAAGCTCACTAAAAAATAAACCTACCAATGAGAGACATCTTTAAACGACTGGTATGAGCAATGTTTCCGCAAGGTTCAAGCTCGTTAAAAAATAAACCTGCCACTGAGCATAGTTTCTTCTGATTCAAGCTCATTAAAAAATGAGTCCACCCTCGGTAAATAACCTTTGTGATTGCCCTGCTATCAGCCTTTTGAGCCTTGGTTGTGTTCTTACCATCACCTCCATTCTTTTGGCCGATCATACACTTCCACTTGATTGTTTACCCTTTTGAGGAACAGCTATGACAAGTGGTTCTATCAACCACCCTCTTTACACTACCATGTTTTGAGAAGTTCCAAACTTACCTGGAACCAGTTGCTACCCGAAAACACCACTCGTTCCCCAAAAATGACTCCCTTTTAAACTCTTTTTAGACTCATTAAGTATAAAAAGATTGTCGAGCTATTGGCCTTTCTAGCCCGTTAAAGTAAGGAGAAGCACCATCCCTCCTATATATTTTAATCTTTTTGGACCCGAGGGATTATCTCACAGAAAGATCCAGTGCTTGTCTTTTTCGACTTGCTAAAGCAATCGAAAAGTCATCCCTTTCGTATTATTTTATACTTTTTCGGACTTAAGGGATTATGTTACGAAAAAGGACTGTGGGAGTTTCCTTTTCACCCTTTTTCAAAATATCTAAACATGAAAAGGACCAAGTTATCTTTGTCGTTAAACTCGTTAAAACAATAGCGACAAACTTGTCCATCCAGACAAGAACGAGTTTCACTATCGCTAGGCTCGCTAAAACATAGCGACAGGTTTGCCCGAAGGGAAAATTATAGAACAAGCATATGTTATTCTCCTCAAGATTGACAAAAATAAAGAGGTACTGGTCAGCAATGACTTGGGAAAAATGGAAGGAAACTTGAAGAATTTTATTGGTAGCAGGTCGCTCTTGAACATGACACTTTCACTCCATCACCATGATTGAGTCGGGTTGGGTTATTCCGTTCACCGGTCATATCACCATTGGTCCTCCGTACCATCCATATTTTGGGGTTAACACTACCAATCCATCTCAGTTTCACTGACATGTTCAAGAGAAGTCATTCAGAGAATTCACCATCCAGCAAATGCCTCATCCACTGCAATACCTTCACCCTTCATTTTTCATGACCACCATTCCTGAACCTTATATCACCAGATCGTTTTCACCTCCAAAAGATATTTTTGTTCCGTTTTGTGTCGTAGATGTGGGATACATTAAGGCCCTCCTACAGTGAGTCACTTCTTGTCGACATCAGCTCATTATCCAAGAAGTTGACTTAGAAACAACCCTTTCAGTACTTTGAAGCTTGCATGCCTCAATGGCAAGTTTCTCACTTCTGGCAACAGGTTTACATCAATGGCCTTCGACCAAAAGATTTTACGTGGTGTTCGACATCAGATCATATATTCACACCACGTGAATGTAGTACCTTGAGGGTCATCATCATTATCGGTGATTCCTCTCGCACCTGTTAACAGCTTACATTATTGGCTGGTAATCAGGCGATGTCTTTCCATGTTCGACTTCAGAACATCTTTTCACATGGATCAACTTGTACATCGGGTGAAGATTGAACGAGTTTGAAGACCCCAGATCTAGTTTCATCCATCCGGGCTGCAATATATTCAGGGAAATAAAAACATCAATTGTACACAAAAGCTGAACAGAAACTCATCTAAGCCAGGGAAGATGACTCTTCATGCGAAGAATCACCAGTCTGCAATAGCGGACAATTGTCTGTCCTATGTACATGAAAATGAATTTATAAAGCTAATCATGGGAATGCCTGCCTCAGCTAGATCATGAAAATAATATGATGATGATGTATTGTATTGTATCTTATACAGGTCACCTTCCAGTTCGAATACCTCAGATCCTCATGATAAAGCATTTCACCCGACATCAAAAGGTTTACGACCTCATGCTTTAGGGGGCAACTGTTATAGACATATTTGGGCACTGCAACCCCAAAGTCATATTTCCATAAGCCAAGGGCTCTTTAACCCCTAAAAGTTTTGTTTCATACCCTAAAGGATCATGGTCAGCTAATTACATCACTTCCCAGAAGTTCCACCTGAAAAACCACTCAGAACTAGCCAAAACTGGACCATACTGACTGCTCCATGGTCAAGGTGCATTGCATACTGGCTGCTACACTAGCCAGGTGCGATGCATACTGAAAGAGCCTTTTGTGGGGTGCGATGAGCGAGAATAGACAAATGGTAGAGACAGTTTTCTAAGAGGATGATCATGGAATCTTCCAGAAACTTCTCATATGACACTTGCCTCTCTGAATTCGCCCAGGGATGAGTAAGAGATCAATGAAAACTCCAAGTGGAACCAAGAACTATCAGTGGAATGACACTAATCAAAAACCCAGAGCTGACTCACACCCTTGCAAGACATCTATAAATGGATCCCTCATCTGAGAGATCTAGAGGCTGGAATTTTGTATTTTGCAAGGAAGTGTTGTTGGTTTATCTGTGAGAATAGACATTGTATTGTTGGGTGATCTTGCTTTTCATGAGGTGAAGAGGGCTTTGATGCTAGGAGGATGATGCTGGAATAGACAGCTGGGTTGTAATCCTCTCTTCTACTATTAATAAAGTTCTTTGAGTTTTCCTCAATATAATCGTGTATTTTTTAATCTTGTTATTTGTGAATGCAATTGTATGGTCAATGTGTTTCTGATTCTGCATTGTTTATGATATTACAGATCGAGATGCTTTGATGGTGTTTTGTTACTTTGACTCTATAGGTATTCTCTGAAGTGGGACAAGTAGGAGAGGAGTGGCAATCTCTATCAAGGGAGAGAGAAATCAAGCAAGGATCCAAGCGGAAGATCCAGGTTGGTTCCCTTTGCTTCTCTCTTATCTATCATACAAAAAGGAAATTGCAGATTTCTTTGATTGTTTGTTTCTAAGATAGCTCCCGTCTTAGTGGGACTAGCAGATCGAAAAGACACTAGTTTTCTCGGAAACAATATGATGCAATGGAAAACACACATATTTAACCAAAACTGGGAAAAATAGATAAATAAATAAATAAAATACAAATTTAGTATATACATCTTCACAATATTACAATGTGATACAACTCTCTCTCTCTCTCTCTCTCTCTCTCTCTCTCTCTCTCTCTATATATATATATATATATATATATATATATATATATATGGGTGTGTGTGTTTCCATAAAGTGACAAACTATTTACCCCATATTAGAATACAATTGTAATTCCTTAACTAAAACTACAAAACCATAGGCTAAACTACCATCTACCACAAAATTGCTAGAAGCAAAAACATGTGAAAAGCCGCCAAAAGAAGACGCGAAAAACCACCCAATTTTTTTCTGGGGACACTACCCTCAAATCCCCACAAAGGGAGGCAGAATTCCAGCCCCTCGCTCCTAATGCAACGTATGATGTGTGGGGGTAATCATACAAAGAATATAACACATACCCAACAAGAATCATTGGAAACCTATAGCTTAGAGAGACCAGTCTTTAAGGAAAGAAAAATAAGAGTCCAAAAAGTTATAAATTCCACTGTGGAATTGGATTGGATCCCTAGATATTATCTGATAAGGAAAAAAGTGACAATGATATAAGTGGATAACCACTCCAATCCCACAGCAGTGAAGTGCCCCAAACAGGCCCCATCAAAAAGCACCAGGCTAAGACACTCGAATTGGCGAAAAAAATTGGAGAATATATGTTGACGCATCCTCCCCTGATGATGGACTCACTTGGTAGTCCGAAACGTTGGGTTGACAAAACTCTACAACAGCAATTCCTCCTCTATCTAAAACTATCCTCACCTGTATGGATTCATTATTTAACAAAATTGATTAAATTTGAAGTTCGTCGAATTTCATTCATGGGTGAATTTATTCGATGAGGTTCGCAAATCTCAAGCCGAATACGAACAATCTAAACATGAACATGAATAATTTCATGAAATTCATCTAAAATTCTATTGAAATTCATTTCAAGTTCGTTATGAAATCATAGAAAATTCAAAGAGGTTCATAATAAAAAAATAAAAGACAATAAAATCGTAAAGGCTAAAACTTACTCGCTTTAAAAAAAATTACAAGATGCATGCATTAATGGAATGTTGTCTCTGAATGTCAAACTTGATAATGAGGGAGAGACCAATACAAATTAACTTTGGGAAGATGACGAGTCGTGTTGTGGCTTGCCTCTATGCTTGACTTGTGGCTTAAGCAGCCGCGACCTAGGATCATCTAAGGTGTTAAAGTCACCTGCCTCAGCCACGCCAGCGCTAAGTTGACTGGATTTTTTAGCATGTCTCCTCCCCCTAGCACAAGGCACAACCATCTCCCATGAGGTTTGATCCTAAGTTGCCTTGTTGAGGAGGCCCATCCTCAACTAGTTGTGCTAGTGAGACATTTAAATTATATAATTTTTTATATTTATAAACAATTATAATAGAAATATAACATTTCAATAAAATATAAAAGTTAAATATTCAAAAAAAACAAATGTAAATTTAAATAATAATAATAATTTTAAAGTATTTTTTTGTCATTTATTATTTATATATACATATATGTGTGCGCGTGAATTTTTTTTATCTATAACACACTTAATTATATCAATTTATATATTCATAAACAGTGATAATAGAAGTGTAATATTTCAATAAAATATAAAATTTAAATCTGTAAAGGAAACATAAATAAATTAATAAATATATTTTAATCTTTAAATTTTGTTGTCATTTATTATTTTTAAATATGTGTGTGTAAATTTTTTAATTATACCATACATTTTTTTTTTTTGATTGATAAGTGGGTGAATCCTGAAAATCACGCTTACCCTGTGGCTAAGAGGCCACGACTCAGGGGCATCTAAGCCGTCAAAATCACCCGGGGATCGCACCCGGCCTGAGCCGCGCCAGTGGAAACCATGCTGGATTTTTTGGTATCGGCGAGACTAGAACTGGTGACCTTTGCATATGGAGCGCCTTAACAGCGCGCTCCTTCATCGACTGTTCTAAATCTCTTTGATAATTATACCATACACATTTAAATTATATAAATTTATATATTTATAATATGTTATAGTAGAAGTGTAATATTTTAACAAAATATCAAAGTTAAATATATTGAAGAAACATATTATATTAAAAAATATATTTTAAACTTTAAACTTTGTTGTCATTTATTATTTTTAAATATGTGTGCTTTAATTTTTTATTTATTTTATATAAACTTAAATTATATCATTTTATGTATTTATAAACAATTATAATAGAAATACAATATTTGAATAAAATATAAAAGTTAAATATATGAAACAAATATATGTAAATATAAAAACAAATATTTAAATTTTCTTGTCATTTATTATTTTTTAATAAATAAATAATATATATATATATATATATATATAAACTCTTAAATTATATAAATTTATATACTTATAAACAAATATAATAGAAGAGTAATATTCCAATCTCATCAGACATAGACTTGAATCTATTTGTTATGATATTCGTGATGATATTGTAGTAGGCAACATCATGTTTTTAGGGATGAGGGGCAAGTGGGTTAAATTAAAATCTCCCATGATCCTACCTATTTTCTAGGATTCAATTATTACCTTCAAAGAAACATCATTTATGAGCTCATAGAAACCCTGAAAGAATTAAACTGTGAGTCCGTTTGGCCTAAGGCTCTTGCCCGTCTGCATCAAGAATAAGGTTGACCAAATATATTCTTCAAAGACCTCTTTGGATAATTCTTCATTCATGTATTTAGTAAAAATTATGGGAAAGAGATTTATAGTGTTTAGAACTTCCCCGATTGGGTATCCAACCAAATCGTAAAATAAAGAGACGTAATAATCCTTTCCAACTTTCTCCCTTTCCATAAAATAAGAGACCAAAGATCCATCCCTATCCCTTATTTCTTAAATAGAGTTAATACTCTTGCAATAATTGGTATCTTATGGAATATTTTTTTGTTATTATCACCTTTAGAGATCTAGGTGGATCTTCTTTCAAACTACCATAAGACTTCCTCTTTTTCTAAAAGATCCTTTCTCAAGGCTAATAACAAATTAAAAGAGGCATCATCCTCCTCCGAGAGAAGGATCAAGAATTTTTCCACTAGAAGGAACTTAAACTTTTGTTCCATATCCGATAAGAGATCCTATGACTTGTTACAAGAATTTTGGGCCAGAGGGATCAAATCATTTTTTACCCTCTTAGGGTTATCAACCATTTGTTTCATATTTGAATCCTTAGAAGTGAATTTGTAGTGATGTGATTTGGAAGACACCAAATATCAATAATCGTCTTCCTCTAACTAGACCATAAGAGAACTTAAATGGAGAAGGGGGTTATCTCTTCAACTTTTCTAACTTAACGATAATGGGCAGGTGATTAAAGATACCCCCCACATCCACCCAAGACTTAATTATCCATGGACCTTTAAAAAAGCTTATGAGACCAATACATGATCTAGTCTTTTCATGACACAACCATTACCACTAAAACCATTTCAACATGTGGGAACTAGCTTAGGTGGGGGACTAGGTCCACCAACCAATACGATTCAAAGAGGTGATTGAAATAAACTTTAATGGTGTCCCTTCTCAGATGGCATCCCCACACCTCCCTAATAAGAAAGGTAAAATTGAGATTACCCCCTAACACCACCAAAGGCGCCGCGAAGGAGCCTAAAGATGAACCATAGTTGTAGGTTTGAAATGTCGATAAACAATTTTCATGAAATGTGATGGATTTGGAAAACTATTTGCAACAAAATCATGGATTCCTAGAAAGGCTTTATATCCATATATGAACTATAAATGTTGATGAAGTGAATAATTTTTCCTAAGATTTGTTCTTCCAAGTCGACCAAGATCCCTAGCAAAAAATAAGAAAACCACTTATGTGAGAAGGATGGATTCCATGCCAAAACCAGGCCACCAAACAACCCAATAGAGTTTACCATTGTATATCACCAATCTTTTAACTAGGATGAAAAACATTCCCAGACCTTTAGGTCCAAACACATAGTTTCCTGCAAGAAAATGACATCCAAAGAAATGGATCTCACCAAATCCTTTAGGGATAGAGCCTTCAAATATCTTCCTATCCCTTCAACATTTAGAGATTTTTGAACCATGGAGGACCCTATGATCAAGCATTTCATACTCTGAGGGATCGCATGATGGTGTGTTATTTTCCACAATGAATTTTTCTCTGAACTTTCATTTTTTTCAAGAGCAAGTGGTATTTCCTCCTCACTTGAGAACCTTGATTCTTATCCAACTATAGACCTTGTTGGAGAGGTAAATCCCCTCTGCGGATAGAGGCGATCCCCACTAGCCCAAAATGGGTCTAGCAACAATCAAACAATGCTATCACGCAAGTTCCTAATTGCAAATTAAAGATGGATTGTAAGAGCCTACTTGGATTCCAACACTAGTGTTGTAGAAGAGTTGACACTCTCGTTCCTTTTCTCCGGCCGGTCACGATCCTCACAATCTCCGTGAATGGACACCTGCACATGCAAAGAACGACACGAATACAAGCATAAAATCCAATAGATGTAATTATATATCGGTCAGAAAAGATATAACTCTAACATCATCACAATGAACAACAAGAATGGAACCATAATGATAGCCATCTATTATTGATAATCAACAAAGGAGAATACAACCAAAGTTCTGACGTCAAATCCTCCTTTGGCTGGATGATCAGCTACATATTTCTTGCAAAGCTTACCGGGATTGGGAACAAGCCTCTCTCTCTTTGAATATGAATGCAAAGAAGACTCTTACAGCAATCTTTCAGACTTCTGACAGTATCATTCTCCCTATGCTCAAAACTAGCTTGTCAAATGCACCAGAACAAGCTTTTATAGATGGAGGAGGAGGAAGAGATACAATGAATCTAGACATCCATGGGATTAGCATTATCCTTGAAAAGCTATTATGGATATAGATACGATGAATCTCGACATCCATGAGATTGGAATTATCCTTGAAAATCCTCATGAGTCGAAAGGAAAAAACTTTCGGGCGTGCGTTTGTTAAAAATCTTTCCCAAACTTGGTTGGCGTGGGTAAGACTCTGAGACAGAGCGCCAACGGGCGCGCCCTCTTTGGAGAATTTCCCTCATTGGCGCGGGTGATACACTGTGGATCCGCGCTAATGGAAAAAGGGGACTTTTTAAGGATATTCTGCAGGAGATGTCTTCGAGGCATATGAAGTCCATACTTAGAGGAACATAATGCAAGTGTTTTCAAGTTATGTCACTTCTCACAGGTCCCGGAATGAGTCCTCCAAAGTGCGGGAAAGGGGTAACAGGGACGGTGACAAATGGTGACAAATTACTGTGTAACAGGCCTCCCTCAATGGCACCTATATCGAAGGCTTTGGTATGAGAACATAGAACCATTCTTTGTAAGACTGCACTAGATGGTGCTCAGCTTCAAGGATGAGAAAACCCCTGAGAAGGAGGGACCCCTATCAATAGAATATGAAATGTTGCTATAAATTACCTCATCCTTCCTACTAGAAATGAGGGTGGAGGGGAAATACCCTTCAAAAATATGGGGATATTAGAGGGGGCATAAAGGAAGGAATCTGAAAAAGGGAACTATAGGAGTTTGAGTAGGACACATAGGGGCGATGAAACCAAAAACCTTTTCACCAACCTGAACAAAATAGAAGGGTTTAGGGCAAGAGGAGAATAATACTTGTACATGCATGGGGAGTTAAAGCCATAAGAATATCCTTTGTTTGGGTCTCCATATTAGAAAATGCCTACACACTTTGAAATTTAGAAGACCCCATATCCTAACCTGTCAAAAATCGGTAAGGATCTTGTTGTTGGACAAATTTTGCTAAGAAAATAATTGGAAGCCAATATCTTTTGAAAGGCATTGAGCTTAAATGGAGTTTTCATTGGGCTTGAACATGTCTTATAGTGTAATAGTCAAAATGCTTGAAGAGGACTCTCTAATAATCTAGTTTATGAGTAAGATAATATACTCCAAAATCCCCATAGGAATGTCCATTTTCATCAATAACTAGAGCCAACAATTGTCAACCTTGAACTTCAAAACGTTCTCCCCTCTTATGAAGATACCAAGCTTGTTGTCTATACCTTCCCAGAAATCTCCCAACTAGAACTGGATAGGTAGATCTGGTAGGATTACCATATATGAGAGATGGCTATAGGTTTAGTTTTAGGATTGAAGGAGAGATCCCATTTTTTAATAAAAATACCTAAAGGATCGTAGCACCAATTAGTGCTCAAGATATTTTTCTTGTTCTCCAAGGAATAAAACTTGAACATCAACCATCCATGAGCTGAAAAGAAGAGGCCAACACTATAACCCACAACCAAAATCCAATTTTGTTCAATCCAAGTTTGAACCACTTCAAATCCTGACATTTTACTGTAGAACCAAACAACGGTTGACTTCATTGACATCTATGGAATATTTTTCAAAGGGGTGTCCTACTCACCTTGTCCTCTCTTCTCCTCACACGCTTTTTTTTCGGGTGTCGCAATCTTCTCCTCTTGGATTGGAAATCCATCTCGGCCAAAATCTGGTTCAAATTCACGCAAACCCTAATTTATTTGTTATCTACAAGAGAGGACAAAGGCAATTGGGAACTGTCGTTGGATGACTGAGAAATTATCTTAGGGATAATGGAAGATGGTAGAGCCTTCACACGCTTGAGATATGGGTTTCTATAACCTTCCACCAAAGGAAAGGATGGAAGGATACCCTCTGACAGACATAAAAGTTTGGGGTCCCAAGTTGTCTAAATTCCCTCATAAATTAAATTTCCGTGGGGAAGATTGCATCTAATGAAATTGGGTCCTCCCAAATTCCAGCAAACCCAACTCCATAATTGTATTGTAATAAAGCCTTTATTGTAACCCCAAACTATGAGCCTCAACACATGATGAAATGCCTTGTTTCCGTTGCACCTGCGATAGAAAAATAATTTGCAAAGTTACGGAGCCTTCCTACCATCACATCACATTAGGGTTACACAATTCTACAGAAATATGTTTATTACTACATTTTATTCAAATTTCATCTTTACATTTTAACATTTCAAATAATTGAAAAAGTATATACGCATACTTCAAATTTGACCATGCCAAAAACCCACACCACCTCGTTAAGGGATTAAACTCACACTACCCCAATAAGAGATTACATTGCTCCGATTCTTAAGGATAAATAATAACCACCCTCTAGAAACCCACATCACCCTATGGGTACCCCTTTTGAAGCCCTTGTCACCATATGGCTACCCTTTTGGAAGTTGATTTCATCATGTGGCTACCATTTTAGAAGCTCGTGTCACTTTGTGCTTGCCTCATGGAATGAAAATCATAACACAATACATTGAAAAAAGTAGAATTGATTCATTGATTTTATATTTTGCAACTTTCCTGCTTCAGCACTTTTTTGCATTTTTGAAACCCCTAAAACATGCAGCAATGACTCCTTCGTTGATTCTTCATGGCAAAAATCCTAGGGGGGGCTTCCTCCCCTGCTCTGAGGAGGAATCATTTCAGACATTAATCTTGAACCTCAAGACTAATATGTGCACTACAAAAGCTCAATAGAGATTTGCCAAAAATTCCTCTAACATTCTAACTCACTCTTCCTTAAAGCTTTCAGAAGACTTCACTGACCTTTAATAATAGAGCACTCGTTGGAAAATTCATGGGCATGTGGCCCTCACAAAAATGTATGGATTAGTGGGCTAACAGAACCTAGAAACAAATGATGAAAGGAAACCTGACCATCTATGCAATGGGTAATGGTTTTTTTCCCTTATTTTCGAGTTTAAGGAAGACTGGGACATAGTTTTCTACAATGGTCCATATTTTTTTGGTTCCAGAGGTATGTACCTAAGCACCTAGTCTCTTGATTTCAATCCTGACGAGGATGTCCCTAAGGCTATCCCTGTGTGGGTTAAACTCCCATGTCTTCCACTCTCATGCTGAAGCGATGAATGTCTCAAAGCCATTGGAAATGGTGTAGGGTGATACTTGGATAGAGTGGAGTCGAAGGGACAAAAATTCTTCTACATGAAAATCTGCGTCAAGGTAGACTTAGAGAAAGGACTACCTTCAAATATTTTCCTTTCACAAGGGGAGTGGAGCTTAGTCTAAGCATTAGACTACGAACAACTCCCATTTAAATATAAAAATTTTCATGACTATGGGAATTTTTCCTAAGATTACATGAAGAATAAGACTCATTCTGGTGTAAGACTCATTCTAGTGAAGGCATTGTTTCCGCTCATGAGGAGAAATGGCACACTCAAAATCACAGTGGAAGCAAAGGAAAATATGGTGCTAAAAATGTGAATGCAACTAAGAAAAACATTTCTTCAACTTTGGTGAATCCTTTTGACGTCTTATCTCAAGGTGAGCCTAAAGCTATGGTGCCAATTACAGAAAACAAAGGAGATCTTACGAAAGAGGAACTTGTGGATTACCCCAAAGTGGATATCCAAGACAATGACAACACCCTAAAAATCCCACCTCAAGAACCTATGCAACACATGATGTCGACCCACTTTGTTGGGAAAGGGAAAACTCCTAAACAACATAATGTTGAGACTCCAAAAAATGAAGATGATATCAAAAAGGTTCTTACTAGAAAAACTAGAAAGAAGATAAAATGGAATAGTTATTCACGCAGTTTGGAGATGGAGAACCTTAAAGCGAAAGGAAGGTGTTGTTGCTATGACAAACACCCTCCAAAATTTTTCATGCACTTGAATTTTGGAGCCTCCTTTTGATCTTATGATCTATCATTCCAAGTTGATCATAGTTACTTCATGGTCGGTTGGTGATTCATTATTCAATTCACTTGATTACACATTCTTAGATTTTAATGCATTCACAAGTGCACCTCTTCCTAGCAATCTCAGCAATCAATGTTTACCTTTGAAGAAAAGCATTGCATAGCCCTTGAAGATAGTGCCTGCACAGTCTTTTGAGATAGTGCATGCGTAGTCCCTAGATGCAGTGACTGCGCAGTTCCTAATGATAGTGACTACAGAACTCTTGATGATAGTGACTATGCAACCCTAGGTGGTAATGGTTGTGTAGTTCATAAAGACAGTGCATTGTGCAATCCCTATGTACAGTTAGTGCACAATTCTACTTGAAAGTCTCTCTCACTCTTAGTTGCAAGTGTACCATCATCCCCATGATTTTTCTCAATTGTCGCTTATGCGCACCTTTGCTTTCATAAGTGTTTCTTTCACTTTCATGATTTTCGTTTTTTCTTGCTTTCACTTTCACAAGTGTCACTTTTTATTTCTTTAGTGTTCAAATTTTTTACTTTCACTTATTACTATCACAAGTGTAGCTTTTTATTGTTTTCATTCTTGCATGTGTCACACTTTGGTGCACCACTATAGGAAGCTCTAGCGCACTCTTCTACATTAATTGATCTTATATATCATAAGATTATGTGCAAGACACTCTCTCATAGCTCAGCATGCTTTCTAGTTGCAGTTTACACTTGTGTTGTAACTTGTGTTCCAAGAATTACAAAGCTATGTTTCAAGTGTCACACTTGGAGGTAAGTGTCGCTTTTTTGTCGTCTCGATGGATGGATCTTGACTTTAGGTGTTAAGTGTTTCATGGTCATGTTTTTTTATCATCTGTGAGTATGTAATCATGTTTAAGTCTTTTTCATGCTTCGGTCTCATCCTTCTTCTTTACTGATCCCACAATTAGTCAATTCTTGAGTTTTCTTGCCTTTGTATTTTCCTTGACCAACCACCCATCCCCTTGTGTTCCTAAACTATGCACTACACAGTATCAAGACCTATTTGATCATCCTTTCCTCCCAGAACAACGCACTACGTAGTCACTGCCTCCAAGAACTACGCATTACACAATCCTTATGCCCTGTCTCTACCTCTTGCTCTTGCTAACTATGCAATATTTGCCCATCCAAACCTCAACTACGCATTGCACATTCCTAGTCAGCAGTTAGGCCTTGTCGCATTCCTTGACTTTCTCAATTGTGCAATCAATTGTCTTAGTCCTTCTAGAACTATTCATTGTGCAATCACAGTGAGCAAGCTCGCCTCACTACATCCTTACTCCCTCAACTATGTAATCATGCATCCCTAACCCTTAGACATTGTGCATTGCGTAGTCATAAATCCTAGACCCTCACCTTTGTCTCAAGTTATTCCGCACTATGCAATCCTTGAGCCTTTGCCTCAATCATGCACATTGTCCTAGCTCAATCAGTATGTTGCATGAAGAACAAGTTAGACTAGGATATTTTGGGACTAATGGTGTCTTGTCATTAGAGAATTCCGTTTGTAGGTGCTAGTAACTTGACTTGACATGATGATGCTAAAATAGGATGCCAAGAATATCATGTAAGAAGACACTTGTGAAGATGAAATCATGAAGAGATCATCAAGCAAGGATATGAAGGGACACTAGATTACAACAGAAGAATGAAGATCAAGATCACATTGGAGACTCCCTATCATTCCATCCTTTTGGAGGATGAAGATGAAGTACATGCAAGACCTATCATGATGATGTGAATATAACAGCAAGAAGAGAAGCTTGGCCTTGACACATCACAATGAAGTTCCATGTCATCATTTCCAAGTCATGTCTTGTGAAATTGTCACCATAAAAGTCATATGTGTCAATGTATTTTGCCACATCACTTGTGTAAAGTAATTATTGTGTTTTCAAAAATGAGAAAATTTAAAATGTGTGGAAGCCCAAGGGTCCCACATGGAATGTGAAAAGTCACTAGAAATTTCTAAAGTCATCTATAACCTCAAGGGTCACATACGAATTCGAAATGTCATAGTAGAAGGTCAAGAATCATGAGGGAGGTCAAGAGTTACATGGGAGGTGGAGAGTCACCTCATTTGTTATAAAGACCCCCTCATAGCTCAAGAGAAAGGACTTTAGTCTTTTCACCTTGGCTTCTTTAGTTTGGCATAGGAGAGAAGATATTTCTTTGGAGGAGAAAGTGGCGACTTAACGTTCCATTGTTGATGCTACTGTTGCATCGTTGTAATTATGTATCTTGGAATTTTCATTTCATATATGAATCTCATTGATTCGATGCACTTTCATGCATATGTCGTGGATGATTGTAAGAATATTATTTCTTTGTTTGTAATGTATGTTTATGTTAACACATACTAATGAAAATGGACTATTTTATTGGCTTTGGTATGCATCTCATTGAATGTGCATTATTACTTTCTTTTCTCATCATTGTTATCTTGTGAACTACTTTGCAGATTAATCAACGATTCTTTCCATGTTCTTGTGTGTCTCTTTTATGATAATATTATTACTTTTCTTCTATAGGCTCACTCTCTCTTCTCCTTCTGTGAAAATACCTTATATTCATTACAATTATATGCCTCGTGGTGTCAACTTACTTGCTCGTTTCAAATATTGTTTGTATAATCTCTTATGTTGATAAATGCAGCCAAGGCAAATTCCTCACGATAATGGCAAGTGGCCTTATTTCCTAGTTGGGGATCCTACTCCAAATGGTGTGAGGCCTAGTTGGGACTTCATATCGGGGAGACCCCCTTGTTGGTGGATTTCTAGCACCGTCAATAGTTTTTGCTATAAGGAGGGCCAGGTGACAAGTTGAGCCCATTGAGTTTGTTTTGAATCTCTTATCTCGAATGTCTCATTCCCAAATTATAATCCCATTATGCTTTTCTAATAAATCAAAGCTTAGAGTCCTCGTGGAACTAATTCATGACTTTTCACATTTGAATTTCAATGGTGAGGGTGAAATATCCATAGCCAAGCATACATCTCAATTTATTAAGTTTTGTGATTTTCATGAAGTGAATTGTGAAGATGATGCCTGTAAATTATTCACCCTCACGCTTGAAGGTTGAGTTAAGAAATGGTGTCATACCTTACCTTTTGCTTCTATTCATTCATTTGAACAACTCTTCAAGGATCTTCATCAAGCCTTTGACATGTACAATTATCTAAATGTGTATAAGAGGTTTAATCATCTTAGAATGAAATCTAGTCAGTCATTAGAGGATCTTCTGAAACAGTTTCTTCATCTTTGCTATGAATTTCTGAGGAAGATGTGGATTGGGATTTTATGAATGATAATTTTCATTTTTTAGTTCGAATTTCTTTAGAACCATCTAAATCTAAATATTTTATGAGTCTCCCAACTTATCTCAGTCTCGGGACACTTAAAATTTCAAAGGAGGAGTTTACTCTCCCTTTGTTCCTTCTTTGCCTCCTTCTTCATTACCAAATAAAGTGGTCTCTTGTGTTGATGTTGGAGTTGGGAAATTTGAAGATCTAATTGTTGATCCATTTATCCCACCTTCATATCCTTCCCATGATCAGGATCTTATCCAAAATAAATTAGAATTTTCTAATAAATCCATGGGCCTGAGGTGAAGATTGATCATGTGATCTCTCCAGATGACATTGATGTGCATAACTCAAATCTGGAATTTGAATTGATTAAAACCATTGCGTCTTCGAGGGATACCTTTCATCCTTTATCATTTACACCTCATGATCCTTTGTACCTTGATTCACTCAATCAATTTGCATCATTAGTAATTTCTCCAGATACTCTAGATTTTCAATTTGTTGTTTCACATGGTAATCAGGTACAAGGTGGTCACATTTCATAGGTAGAGGAGAAAAAGGATGAAGACACTTTTAATATTGCTTCTCTTTTTCAAATTCCTTTATGTCAAGATGTTGTTCCTACATTCTTTGTTGATCAAGAATCTCAACACACTTTTAATATTGCTTCTCTTTTTCAAATTCCTTTATGTCAAGATGATGTTCCTACATTCTTTGTTGATCAAGAATCTCAACATCCCAGTGATCAGTCAAGTGGGATTGAAATTCTTAACCAAAATGAAGCCTTGGGAAACCATCACCCTGATAACAATGACTCCACTAATATGCATGGTGGTGAGTACCCAAGCACATTGGATGATCTCTTGTTATCATCATAAAGACAACAAACTCTTTGTTTTCTTTGTTGAAGATATTTTGATAACCTCAGACAA
The DNA here is from genome assembly GCA_031772625.1 of Pinus tabuliformis. Lineage (NCBI taxonomy): Eukaryota > Viridiplantae > Streptophyta > Pinopsida > Pinales > Pinaceae > Pinus > Pinus tabuliformis. The sequence continues at coordinate 326,163,715 of CM062817.1, read as the reverse complement.
CAGATGTAAGGGATTTGGGCCCTCCGTGTTTTTATCAATACAAATTCTACTAATCGTTCCGTTGAAAAAACATATTAATTTAATTTAAATATATCATAATGATCAGCAACTATGCTTACCAAGGGAGCATGCTTGGGTTTTTCCTAGCTGGGTTTAGCATGCATCATAGAGAGGAGCAGTTTATTCAATATCATTAGATATCACTGGATAAAAATAACAGATTAAAACAAGTTAAGTTAATCACTCTCTTACCAACCATAATTTAATGGTTAGTACTAATTTGGTTATGATATTAAGGATAATGGCTAGTACTAGTTTGATTATGATATTAAGGATATTATGAGTTACTTATTTTTTTATTTTTAATGTTAAAATTAGTTAATATAGTTTTTAATAAGATTATGATTTTTAATATTTAAAATAATATTAAATGTATAAATAACATTTTTATTATTTAAAATAATTTATAATTTAAACAAATTCTTATTAAATTTTTGAAAAAGTTAATCCAAAAATGAAATATAAATTAAAATATAAAATAATTAAACTACCATTATTAAAATAAAATACTGTATTTAAATATAATTAAAAAAAATTACTAAAATAACAAATATTAAGTATTAAAACTTACCTAATTTATTAAATATAAAAATAAATAAATAAAATATGAGAAGACGAAGAAATGCCGCTCTGCGTTAGCCATAAGCTGCCGCTCAAGGACGTTTATAAGAAATAAGAAAGAGACCCATTTTTAATGCTTTATGCAAGTTGGTTAGTTTTGAGAAAGTGATGTTTTATTGTTTTATATTTTAACTTAAAATTTAGTAGCGGACTTATTAAAATTGTAAATTTCAGTTGTAAAATTTATGTTAAATATTTTTTTTAAATATTAAATTTATTTATATATTATAATTCTGAAAAAGTTGTATTTTAAAATTTCAAAAAAAAATAAATGTTTTTTTTTTTAATCAAGTTTTTTTGTTAGTTCAAAAATTATATTGTGTTGTGATTTTTTGGTCTTATTTTTATTAGATTTATTGGCCAACAGTGGTATGCGCAAATACATAGTGAACTTCCAAATGGTAATGCTTTATATAAGTTTACAGGAAAAAATGCCAAAACATCCAAAAAGACAAAGAGATAGCCAACAGACATTAGACATCATCAGAGTTTATTAGAGTCGGATGATTTGGACCCGATCCAGGGTGTAAGGACCTGCAGTTCTTACCACGACCACCAGTGCGAAGTGTGACTCGTTTGGTGAGCGAGCGAGTTGGAAACATGAAGTGCGAGCAAGCTGCGACCAAAGTGTGCGAGGAGACACATGTATAATGCACATGAGAGGTGGAGCGAAGATGTTTATAGCGTGGGGAGCGTTTGGATACACCCACGGGCCGACTTACATGTTGTGGCGACTTGAACGAAGGATTGTTGGCCGACCAACAATGGATGGCAAGTTTGCGATGTGTAAGGGGCGTTTCACATATGGTGGACGAGTCGGCTTGGGCAGCTTGACTCGCCCCACCATCCGTATAAGTAAACAAGCGTTGGAGCTTGGAAAGGCATTGAATCATTCGAGCAAGTCTTTCGGTGGACAAGTGAAGTGTGAAGGAGTGTATAGCCGTAGCAAGGAAGGCGCAGTTCTAATGCGCCCACCCTTGGGCAGCGTCACAAGGAGATAGCACGTGAACTTGTGTGAAAGGCGAGGGCGCGGGTGAAGGCGCCTGCCATTCGGTGGAAGGAGCGCGAGTGGTGACTCGGGTAGGTCGCCTGCCCGTCGTGCAAAGGAAACGCGATGGAGGTTGAACGGATGACTCGGGTAAGTCACCCGCCCGTCGTGTGGAAGGTGACTCGGGTAGGTTGCCCGCCCATCGTGCAAGAATAAACACGGGGTGACTCGGGTGAGGTCGCCTGCTCGTCGTGCAGTGGTAAACGAAGTTCGGTTGAGGAGTGTGGTTGGCAACTCATGTGAGGGTGCGCCCGCCAAACTCGGGCAAGGAACTCGGTTGACACACAGTGGTGTGGCAAGTTGTAAATTTGGCTAAGTATGAAACTTGGGGTTTCCAAGAATACTTATGAACATTTGTAAAAGTGGATTAATATAATATATTCGAGCAGACTCATTGTTTAGGGAGTTGCCCCTCCCTTTATACTGTGCAATTGTCTTGTTGTTTATAATTGTTGTGGATAATGAATGTGTATGGGTATTCATTGGTATAAAGGAATAATAATAATACTTAGTTGAGAAACACAAACTAAGTCGGACAAATGGTTAAGCGTAGTCCATGAACATAAGTATTGGTGAAAAGAAAGTGTTCGGTGGTGCCGCACCTCGCCAAGAGCGGTTGAAAGACTACCGTAGGCCTAGGGGCGTGACAGGTGGTATCAGAGCTCACAGTTGGAGCTAGTGAACGAAGAGCAGGTTTGCTCGTGATGAAGTGACAATGGAAACTGGTACTTGCAGGTGAAGGAAGTTGGTTTCGCACAAGTGAAACAAGAACTAGTTTGGTTTGCAGGGTACAGGTGAAGCTGGTGGATGGTCGATACTAGATCACAAAGAAGGAAGAAGGAAGCAGAGATGGCAGGTGAAACTCATGTTGTATCGGGTGAATCTAGCCACAATGCAACCGAGGCCTTTATAAACAAGATACTAGAGAGAATGGAGGCATTGGAATCTTACTGGACTACAAAGATGGATCTAGTCATGAAGGAACTAGAGGATCATGTGCAGATGAGGGAAGAGTTTGATGAACTCTGGACTCAGCATGAGTACACTGATCTTAAGTGTACACAACTTGAAAATAAAGTCAAGGAGATTGGAGTAGCGAGGGATCGAGGCCTGGTAGAGATCTTAAACTTTCAGAAATCTCTTGATGATGCGAATGATGAGATCGCGGTGTTGAAGAAGGCCGTGAGACATAACTCAGGTGGAGGAGTGTCTCATGTGAAAGTCAAGGAACCGGAATCTTATGATGGTACAAGAAGTGTGAAGACTCTTGGTAACTTTCTCTGGGATATGGAGCAATACTTGGAACGCTTGGGTCTATCCGATGATGAGACAAGGGTGAAAGTGGCTGCTCAATTCTTAACGAAAGATGCTAAGATGTGGTGGAGAAGGCGAATGGATCAAATTTCTAATGATAGTGCTAATGACATTACTTCTTGGGATGATATGAAGAAAGCTTTGCAGGCTCATTTCAGTCCTCAGGATGAAACGTGGGAAGCAAGGATGAAGATTAAGTTTATTAAGCAGACAGGGAACCTACAGACATATCAGCGGGAGTTTGCAAGTGTGGTTCTGGAACTTCCTGACATGGCGAAGAGGGACAAGGTGTTCAACTTCATTATTGGATTGAAACCTTGGGCACGCAATGAAGTGAAGAGGCAGAAGATAAAGACACTTGAAGAAGCTTTTGCTGTTGTGGATCGATTGGTGGAGCATTATGACAAAGTTTCTGATGGAAAGAAGAAGTTTGATAAGCTAAAAGAGAAGAAGAAATATGATGCTTCGAAATCGGATGAGAAGACGAAGACAAAGAAACCATTGAAGTGTTGGATTTGTGCTGAACCACATATGGTGAAGAATTGTCCTTCTAGACCGAAAGTGCCGCTATTGCACAATCTAATACGAGGAAAGAAGAACCTTATGTGGGTATGATGCAGATTCTTGGAGCTGTTGCTGCTACAGAAGTGGTCTCTCGGAGAGATCCTGAAAGGAACAGCTTGGAGTATGTTCGGATGAAGATTGGAGGTATGGAGGTACCTACTATGGTAGATAGTGGAGCTACTCATAACTTCATGAGTGAAGATGTTGCGAGAAGAATTGGGCTGAAATTTGTACCAGTGAAAGCACAAATGAAGACGGTGAATTCTCCTCCTAACTTTGTACTTGGTATAGCTGAAAGGGTGGACACAACACTAGGTGAGTGGACCGGGAAAGTCGACTTCACTATAGTGCGAATTGATGACTATGAGGCTGTGTTGGGGATGGAATTATTGAAACACTATGATGCTATGATTGTTCCTCACTTGAAGAAGCTGTACATTTACGATGGAAGGGAAGATGTACCCATTGGTGTTCCAACCATTGGTGTGACAAAGCCTGATTGTAAACTGGCAGTGATGCAGATGGAGGATGAGAAGCGATTGGATGATGTATGTAAGTAGTTGTCTACTACTGAGGCAAAGCTTACCGAGCAGTCATTGGTTATCAGGTCACTTTCTGATAGTATCTTGGATTTGTCAAGAAGGCTAGAAGAGGTTGAGGATGATGATGACGAGGAGGTTTATGTGAGACCGAATGTCCATGAGGAGGATCGGGTGGCATATCTGCAGAGGATGGAGATAGAGGATCCTGACAGATGGATTGAGCTTATTAGTGAGGGTGAGCCTTCAAGCTCTACTCCCTCTACATCTTCTTAGATGACATAGAAGATGGGGCTCATTGTTAGCTTCTTATGGCAATGAGTCCTTAAAACAGGTTGAGCAGGTATGACAGATGGTGCAGGGATGGTTCGGCATTAGCATCATGACATGTTTCAGATGGGATGGAGTTTCCATGGACCTGAGCATGGGAGAGATTCTTGGTGAGTCCACGATGTGGCAGAGTCTGAGGAAGACTAGTGTAGACATAAGGATATGCATTCTTATGGTTTGAGCGTGACAATTGGACTAATCACCCAACTAGTTCAGATCATGAGGTCCGGAAGTGTACAGATGTGTGTGTTAACATTGGGGAGTATCTAACAAAAGTTCACAGGATGGGGACGACACATGATGGAGACAGTTGTTTTACATATGTTGCAGGGATGTTTGCAGTATATGGACTGGTTGATGTCATGACCGAGGATGATACAGTTGAGATGATGGTCTTGGTGGCAGGATGGTTACCGGGATGGCTTATTGTCGAGGACGACAATGACTTCAGGTGGAGGAGGATGTAAGGACCTGCGGTTCTTACCACGACCACTGGTGCGAAGTGCGACTTGTTTGGTGAGCGAGCGAGTTGGAAACATGAAGTGCGAGCAAGCTGCGACCAAAGTGCGCGAGGAGACACATGTATAATGTGCATGAGAGGTGAAGCAAAGATGTTTATAGCATGGGGAGCATTTGGATACACCCACGGGCCAACTTACATGTTGTGGCAACTTGAATGAAGGATTGTTGGCCGACCAAAAATGGATGGCAAGTTTGCGATGTGTAAGGGGCGTTTCACATATGGTGGACGAGCTAGCTTGGACAGCTCGACTCGCCCCACCATCCATATAAGTAAGCAAGCATTGGAGCTTGGAAAGGCATCGAATCATTCAAGCAAGTCTTTCAGTGGACAAGTAAAGTGCGAAGGAGTGTATAGCCGCAACAAGGAAGGCACAATTCTAATGCGCCCGCCCTTGGGCAGCATCACACAGAGATAGCATGTGGACTTGGGTGAAAGGTGAGGGCGCGGGTGAAGGCACCCACCGTTTAGTGGAAGGAGCACGGGTGGTGACTCGGGTAGGTCGCCTGCCCGTCGTGCAAAGGAAACGCGGTGGAGGTTGAACGGGTGACTTGGGTAGGTTGCCCGCCCGTCGTGTGGAAGGTGACTCGGGTGACTCGGGTAGGTTGCCTGCCCGTCGTGCAAGAAGAAATGTGGGATGACTCAGGTGAGGTCGCCCGCCCGTTGTGCAGCAGTAAATGAAGTTCAGTTGAGGAGTGCGGTTGGCAGCTCGTGTGAGGGCGCGCCCGCCCAACTCGGGCAAGGAACTCGGTTGACACACGATGGTGTGGCAAGTTGTAAATTTGGCTAAGTATGAAACTTGGGGTTTCCAAGTATACTTGTGAACATTTGTAAAAGTGGATTAATATAATATATTCGGGCAGACTCATTGTTCAGGGAGTTGCCCCTCCCTTTATACTGTGCAATTGTCTTGTTGTTTATAATTGTTGTGGATAATGAATGTGTATGGGTGTTCATTGGTATAAAGGAATAATAATAATACTTAGTTGAGAAACACAAACTAAGTAGGACAAATGGTTAGGCGTAGTCCATGAACATAATCATTGGTGAAAAGAAAGTGTTTGGTGGTGTTGCACCTTGCCAAGAGCGATTGAAAGACTACCACAGGCCTGGGGGCGTGACACAGGGGATGGTGGAGGTTTGAATCCACAATGCGCGTGCCCCTCCATGTGAGCCAAACGAGTTTCCAAACGGTCAATTTGTTCTTAGATGTGTCGTTGCCCTCTCCAAAGGCTGACGATTCTATCATGCATCTCCCGTAACTCATGTTGGATATGATCCATAAAATCCATGGTGTCATTATGATCATTTTTTCGATCCCGGATGAGCTGGTCCAATGTGTCACCCAATTGTCAAATCGCACTACCACGGTCTTCTGTCGCGGGAGGGTATATTGTTTCTCCCTGGCTCTATTCATGGTGCTGCTATCGACCTTGAATTCTCCTCTCACCCAATCCTTAACGAGCCTTGCATCTTCACCACCCACCCTTGAGAGTCTCGACCCTGAGAGAGCACACCTCTATTGCATCAATTAGATAGTGCCTTCAACCCACGAAAGGCCTCAGTCAGCCATGACCGCCAATGCAAAAGAATTATGACAGTGAATCCCTGCAAACCATTGTAAAAGATGTCCAAACAAATGCAATGGCACCTATAATGACGCATAGTCTTGGCACATATCCAAACAATATGAAGAGCAGGCCAAAGTTCAGATAAAGACATAAGCTTTCTAGAATAACCCTTTGCACCAAAAATCAATATGTTATTTGACAGGTAAATCCAAGAGGCCCACCAACCAACTCTACTCTAGTTTCCAGAACCCAAAACACCAATGCGCAAAGAGGATACTTTTCCTAGGCCACTCAGACCCTCCAAAATTTAACATGAGGCATAGCTATAAAGTCCAAGTAGAGACCAACGAAATCAACAGACATGCAAGTAGGCCAATGATGGAGAATAAGGTAAACTAGCCTTAATATAGGGATTGAAAACTTTACCAAAAAATGAAAGCCAGTAAGTTCACCAACACTTTTGCCCCTCCGCTCAAGCCTCGCATCAACTACCTTCACGAAACCACAAAGACACAAAATGTAGACTAAGGAGAACACCTTGAGCCTAGATCCCAAATTTGTGTGCGTCGAACCACACCGGAGAAATTGGCAATGCCACCAAAGTCGGCTTGAGCTCTTCCCCTCTTTGTTGCGACTTGAGGAGTATGGATAGGCATTGGCATAATGCCACCTTGCACATCCAAACATGCAAATTCCATTGCCACCTTAACTCCTATACCCTCACTCATCTAATAAAAAACAAGATTAAAGAAAAAGAGATCCAATTAAAAGATTATTACCTTTTAATGGCAATAACCACAACCATAAATAGTGAAGTTTTGACAAACATTAATTAAATTAATTAATTGAATTTAATTGTAGACTTCAAAATTTCTAATTTTTTGTGAGGTAATTGGTGAATTAGGAGAATTGTTAAAGAAAACCAACATTGCCACTATTCACCTCAATATCAAAATATTCAAATTTCCCAACCTCTTTAGGACTTATAAGAATTATTGTGCATGATTTTTAACTTGTTTAATTTTTGCCACACATGATAACATGTGCCGGAGATTAAACCCTAGGAAAGATAAATTAAAAACTAAATTAAACCCTCGAGAAAGATCGATTCAACCCGCTAGCTACCACTCCACTAATAATTTTTGACAAAAATATTCAAAAATATTTTAAAATTTAATTAATAAAAACAAATTCAATTATTTGACGCCCTCCATAACAATTCATTCACATACCATTTCTTTCTCTTCCTGCCTCCCTCCCTCCCTCCATAACAATCCATGCGCATACAATTTCTTTCTCTCCTATATGTGGATAAAGATCACAATTTTCCGAACACTGGTTTGAGGGGATTATTTGTCTCTTTGGCAAACAAAATTAGTGGACGCCATGACTATTCTCCATCATGATCGTGATGCATTTGGTTTACACACTTCCATCCCCAGAAAACTCTTCCAATAAAATACCTTCCTTGGAAATAATTTCAGATTGATTCTCTTTAAGAGATACGTGATGCATTTGGTTTACACACTTCCATCCCAGAAAACTCTTCCAATAAAATACCTTCCTTGGAAATAATTTCAGATTGATTCTCTTTAAGAGATAATATAGCTTTTCATGCAAATAATTCTGAGTTCTAGAAGGCGTTTGAAAAAGACCATATGTTTGATCATACACGCCTTTGTGAAGAAACTACACATGCTTGAAAACCAGTTGATCAGTCGCATCCTGGACCACTGCAGATTGAGATTGCCTAAGGAATTCAATATTTCATGCCTCTGCAACAACGATTTCAATTAGATGTCTCCACCTCTAGTTTTCACCTCATATTATTAAAATATCACTTTGAAGTCTTAATATATCTTTGAGGAGTCGTTTAGTTTAGGCAGAGGAATTGCGTTAAAAGTGGTTAAAATCTAGGTAAAAAAAAATTTAAAAAAAATTAAGTAGCATAATATTTTTGATAGTAGAAATAGATTCAGCGTCGTCAAAAACTTTTAACATACTCAAAATTTTTAAGTTTAACAACTGTAACTTGTATATACAAAAATCTCTACCAGATTTTCTTATAATATTCCCTGAATTTCTATAATTTTCAAAGCAAAAAAATATCTTTTCGATTTTCTGATACTACAATAGTATATAATTTAATTTTTTTCTTTTAAATTACAAAAAAATTTAAAGTATTGGAAATATTTTTATTAATTTTATAAAATTATATAGATTTAATAAATTAAAATTATATTTATGAAGTGTAAGATAGTTGGTTTCTGAAGGAGAGTGTAGTTTTTACCATGTTTAAGGTTCAAACTTTATGAAAAGATTGGACCATAGAAGCCACTAAGGAAAATATTGAGAATGGAAATCCTTGTCAAGGAATTATCCCAAAAGACACTCAAGAAAAATCCAAACTTCTAGTTCACAATTCTGTATTATGTGGATAGTGATTAGACTTGTCATCAAAGAAGGGAAGGGTCGGAATTGATTAATTATTAGCCAACGGTTAAGAATAGGATAGAGCTCTAGCCTTCTGTTTTAGCATTTTTTGAAAATTTCTATTTGCGTTTGAGTTGGCAGGTGGGATCGTAATCTTTGTGGTTTAGCGCTTCATTGTGGGCTCCTCAAAATTCGTTGTCAGCAGCCTAATCATGTTACAGTTGGCTAATCTATGTAATTTAGTGCTTCATTCAAAACTCTGAGTCAGCAGCGAAAGCTACAGATGGTGATACCTGTCTAATGATCGCCCAAAGTTCTGACGTGTCGTTTGTCAAAACTCTGAGTCAGCAGCGAAAGCTACAGATGGTACTATCTGTCCAGTGATCGCCCAAAGTTCTGACGTGTCGTTTGCACAAATGATAGGATCAATAGATTCCAATGTGTAGTAGCTTACAACTGCCTGTGATGTTATGTGTAATGTCAATTCAAAAACATTAGTTACTTATTTCAATTTTGGATTTCTATTAAATTTGAGATGGAAAGGTTTAGACATCCAAAGATTTTGAATTAATATTTTGCAGCAAGGAAAAAATAAATAGATTTATTTCTAAAAATTTCTGGTAAATATGATATGATATGATATGGATGACAGAAGCCTCAATTCAACAAATAAATAGATTTGTTGGTTGAATTTAAAATATTTTGAGTTAATATTTGGCAGCAAGAAAAAAATAAATAGATTTATTTATCACATGCTGTTTTTTTTGAATTGGTTGGTGTGTTTATACAATTAGATTTTTGAATTCATGTTTTGCAGCAAGGAAAAAAATAAATAAACTTGTTTTTAATATACTTGTTTATTAAATGCATGTGTTTTTTGAATTGGTTACTGTGTTTATATAATTAGATTTTAGTTTTAAAAATAGGTTTAACTTTTAATAGATCTAGAATTATTTATTTTTTTGGTGGTTTTTTATCGGATTAAGAAGTTTTTTCTAGTTTAGTATAGAAAAGATGTTGTAATGTTTTGTCATGTTATGTAAATATTTAGCCTAAGTTAAATATATAAAAATAAAATTAATAATTAAAATAAAATTGAGGTAAAATTGTAAATTTAGTAGTTTTTGGGCTTCACGTTTTGATAACCCATGGTTTTATCAATGGTTTATATATATATTCTCCAGATCTACCAAGGGTATAGAGATATCATATCTCTTGAGGTCTAAATCTATTTTAAAATAAAAATGAGATTTGATCCCTCTCCAATTTTGATACATTCAGAGTTAAAATAAATCTAAGTTAGTTATAAAGAATTTCAAACATTAATCGCTTTACATAATAAAATTCTCAAAAACTCCAAAAATATTTGAAGTTCAATAATTATTTTGAAATAAACTTAATTTCAAATTTTTATCCAGTCATTTTGTTAAAAAAAAATTGATCCGAACCCAGATTTGGGTTCGAAATGGGTCGACCCTTTGTTCTCAATGTGATTTTTCCGGAAGAGATCTGAATATTGTATCATGAATCACAGAAACATAAAATGATTTGGATTCGAAACGGATCGACACTTTGTTCTCAATGTAATTTTTCCAAAAAATCTAAATAATATATCATGAAACATAAAGTCTGAATAAAAACACGACCTATTAACATATTTATTATAAACATTAAAAATACTCTTATTTTATTTATAATTTTATAAAAAAACTATTAATACCATTGGTATCAACATTGGGAAAATCCCCAAATGACCGGTTGACGATGTGATGGCGTATGGCTCTCGTCCCATCAAGCATTAATGGTGGCAGGCGTGGCTACATGCTCTCCATAGCCATCAGCTATACATCACATCATCCAAGGCCCATGTTCTCCCCACAGGAGAATAATGCAGGTTTAGCAAGGGCAAAGGTAATGTTTAAAGGTGTTGCTTTGGGGAATTAGTATAATAGTTAGTAATGAGAGTGGTGGGGAATTAGTATAATAGTTAGTAATGAGAGTGGTGAGTTGTAGGCATTATTAATGGGCTCACTACCTCCCCTTCCGGTGAATGCCAATAATTCATTATCAGGGAAGTGGCATTCACAGTCGATGTAAACATGGAATTTTACACGCTTCAAGAGTTATTTCATGATATAGGTTTTGAATGTAGAAGTTTTTACAACCACTCATGGCCCTGGTTCTCATACATCGAATTTGTTACCCAAAAAAAATCAGCACCATAATCAATAAATTATTTTTGACTAATCGATAAATTATTTTTGACCGTGTTTGTTAGCTCTATTGATACATGAAAAATTATTTTTTTTTGCAATATTGATACATGAAAAATTATTTTTTTTTGCAATGTTTACTTTCACACACTTTGCAATATTAACTTACTATATGGCCAAGCTATGCATGCAATATTATCTATATGTAAAACATGTTAATTCAAATTTTCATTTTTGATAGCGAATCTTATTTAATGACATCTCCTAATACTTTTAATTTCCAAATATTTTTAAATAAGATAATATAATTCTCACTTCTCCAACAATTCACACAAATTGCTCCACTTCAATGAGTTAATGTAAACTCAAATTAATGTTTTCATGCAAATTTAAATAATTTAACATAACACAATATAATACGAGTCATATAAAGAGCCTTTAAAAAATGTGCATTTCTATTGACAAAGAAAAGTTATACATGCACAACCTCGCAATCATACATTTCCCTCTTGGCCTAATTCCATATTCATTTGACCATTAGTTTTCATCCTTCATAGGCTTACAATAAGTAGAATTAAGAAATGCATTAGCTTTTCTAAATCTTGAAAGCACTCCATAAATATGATTTTTCTTAAATCCTAAAATCACTCCATAAATCATATTTTTTTAAATTCTAAAATCACTCCATCTATCCCTAGAATATTCAAGGTATATTTGTTTTTGCCTTATAAAAAAATTTTCACCTATCCATAGCTTTTCTACAATTATGATTCATCTAGTTCTAAAAATCATAAAATATCTCAAGTCAAAAAATACAATTTATTTACATAGAGGAATATAAATTCTTCTAAAAAATAAAGACTCATTTTTTAAACTTTTTCACATTGAAGACTTAATGGCTTGGAAGCTCTGATGCTCTTGCATCGGACTCCCAAGGTAGAAAAAAAATCATGACCTCCTGGTCATGTGTCATTAATGCATGAATCCTCCTAGACCCCAAACTTTGTTTTGTAGTTGCCCACATTCCTTACAATCTTGTTGTTGTTCTTATGCTTCTGCTTTTGTCACCTTCCTTCCTCCTGGTTTCCAAACCTTGTTTTGCAGTCTTCTATTAATTTTGTTGATGTACACTTGTGCAATTAATTGTATCATGTTGCTAAGTGTCTTCTTCCTACAAT
>CM062817.1:326008824-326146324 GCA_031772625.1 Pinus tabuliformis | reverse complement strand
CATATTGCATCAAAGATATATCATGACTTTACATAATAGATGAACCACATGTCAATAAACCTCATATTGTAGCATCATAAATCCTATGCAAATCATAAGGATACATTATCACTATAAGAACCACATGTGCATCATTATATCATATCAGTCAAGTATCTGTCTTAACTAAGTAAGCATTTCCACACATTTTAATCAAGTAAATAAGGAAAGTCTTGAAAAATAACATCTGCATCTTCCCAGGTAGCTGACCCTGGGCTATATTGGTCCCATTGGACCTTGACTTGCTCAAACTCACGGTTCCTGAGTTGACGAACCCAGCGGTCCAGTATACAGAATGGTTCTACCTGAAGGAATCCTTCCTCAGAAACCTGCAATTTTTCGAATTTAAAAACATGGGACGGGTCAAGTACATATTTTCTAAGCATAGAAACATGAAACACATTATGCATCCTTCTTAGATGGAATGGCAACTCGAGCTTGTAAGCAACTGGTCCAATCCTCTCTAGGATCATGAATGGCCCAACAAATCTAGGGGATAGCTTTGTTCCCTTACCCATCCTAAAGGGACTTTTAGAGGGTTTGATTCTAATAAAAGCTTGGCTTCCTTCCTCAAAGTTTCTATCCGTTCTCTTTGCATCAGTATAACTTTTCTGGCGATCCCTGGCTTCTTTTAGCCTCTGTTTAATTGTGGCCATTTGTTCTTCCATTTCTTGGAGCATTTCAGGTCCCAACATGACTCGATCCTCTAATCGATCCCAACTTAATGGAGTACGACATGGTCTTCCATACAAGATTTCGAAGGGAGCTGCCTGTATTAAACTGTGGTAACTATTTTTGTATGCAAACCCTACTAAGGAACGGTATTTCTCCCATTGGTTTTGTTGATCCATGACATACATTCTTAGCATGTCCTCAAACACTTGGTTTACTCTTTCTGTTTCACCATCTGTCTCTGGGTGATATGCTATACTGAAATTTAGTTGTGTTCCCATAGATTGTAATAGAATTTTCCAAAATATGGAAGTAAAATGTGTGTCTTTGTCAGATATTATCTTTTGTGGTACTCCATGAAGGCGAATTATTTCTTTTAGGAAAATTTGAGCGATAGATGATGCTGAAAAGGTGGTCTTGACTGGAATGAAGTGAGCACTCTTAGTTAATTTATCAACCACAACCATAATACAATCATGTCTTTGGGATGTCATAGGTAAGCCTCCAACAAAATCCATCGAAACAACTTCCCACTTAGTTTCTGGTATATCATGGGGTTGTAAAATCCCTGCCTTGTGACAATGTTCAGCTTTAACCTGTTGACATTCTAAACATCGGGCCACAAACTTTGTTATATCCTTTTTCATTCCTGTCCAGAAAAATATTTGTTTTAAGTCTGCATACATTTTCTGGACTCTTGGATGTGCAGCATATGGAGCTTGATGGGCTTCCTTCATTATTAAATTTCCGAAGATCATCATCTTTTGGGATGTAAACCCTACCCTTATATTGTAGCAATCCATCATTTTCTAAGGTTTATTCCTCCCACATGGTTGCCACAGGTACCTCTTCTTGTAAGGCAAATTGTATTTGCTGGTAATGTTGGTCCCCTACTAGATGATGTAGAATCTGGCTCCTCAAGTCTATCTTTAATGACGATATTGAATGAAGTCTAGGTCTCCTGCTTAAAGCATCTGCAAATTTATTCTCTTTTCCCTTTATATAGGATATCTTGAAATCATAATCACTAAATAGCTCACTCCAGCGTTGTTGTCGAGCATTAAGGTCCTTTTATGTGAAGATATACTCAAGACTTTTATGATCTGTTCTAAATTCAAATTGATGCCCCACAATTTCAAGGCCATTACAACTTCCGCTAATTCCAGATCATGAGTCGCGTAATTGATTTCATGGTTCTTGAGTTTTCGTGAAGCATAAGTGATAACCCCTTCATCTTGCATCAAGATTGCACCTGATCCTTCTTCTGATGCATCTGTGCATACAAGAAATTCCTTGTCCATGTTGGGTACTTTTAATATTGGAGTCATTGTTAGTCAATGTTTTAGCTCATTAAATGCTTTCTCACACTCACTTGTCCATTCAAACTTAACCCCTTTCCTTTGGAGGTGGGTTATGGGATTAGATATCTGTGAGAACCTTTCTACAAACCTTCTATAGTAGCCTGCCAATCCCATAAAGTTGCGTACCTCTTTGACATTCCGAGGAGTGGGCCAAGACATTATAGTTTCAATCTTACTGTAATCCACTGCAATGCCTTTCCCACTAATGGTATGGCCTAGATATTGAATTTATTTCTCAAAGAAGGAACATTTAGAAAGTTTTCCATATAGATTATGTTCTCTAAGGCATTGTAGTACCAATCTCAAGTGTTCTAGATGCTCTTTCTCATTGCGGGAATAAATGAGGATGTCATCCAAGAACACTTGAACAAAGCAGTCCAAATATTTTCGGAAGACACTGTTCATCAAGTTCATGAAGGCTGTTGGGGCATTAGTCAAACCAAATGGCATAACAATAAACTCATAGTGTCCATATCGCGTTCTGAATCCCATCTTAGGTATGTCTCCCTCTTTGATTCTTAGTTGATGATAACCTAGCCGTAAGTCTATCTTGGAGAATATTGAAGCTCCTTTTAGTTGGTCAAAGAGGTCATCTATTCGAGGCATGGGGTACCTGTTCCGAATGGTGGCCTTGTTTAGATCTCGGTAATCAATACATAACCTAAGAGTTCCATCCTTCTTCTTTACAAAGATCACTGGTGCACCCCAAGGTGACACATTGGGTCGTATAAAACCTTGATCAAGAAGTTCTTTGAGCTGTATACTCAATTCATTAAGCTCTGGAACAGTCATTCGATAAGGTGTTTTGGATATGGGTTCCACTTCTGGTTTCAAAGTTATGGAGAAATCAATTTCTCGAACTGGAGGCAAACCTGGTAGCTCTGGAGGGAATACATCTGCAAATTCGGAAAGTAGTGGGTGCAACTTATCCGAGGACTTCTCGTTGGTAGGAACCATTTCTACCGCATAAATCTTGCACCCTTTCCTCATACACTTATTAACTTTCTTGGCTGATATGAGGCGCAACGTAACATCACGTCTAATCCCTTTTATTACTTTGGTTTCTCCTTGGTCATTTTTTATGAGAACTATCTTATTATAGCAATCCAGTATAGCTTGATGGGATTCAAGCCAATCCATTCCCACAATTAAGTCATACATCCCTAGAGTCATACTATATAGGTTTATATTGGTATCACACCCCCTAATGATAACACTACAATCTCTTACCATTGACCCTATTGATTGCTGAGAGCCTGATGCCATTTCTACCATTCTAAAGTTACTTTGCTTATGAGCTGTCAATCCACATCTAAGTATTGTTGAAGGTGAAATAAAACTATCAGTGGCCTCTGGATCGATTAACACAGATAGAGGGATGTTATTGATCATACTTGCAAACTCTACTACAGTGGCTTGGTGCTCAGCTTGGCGATGGTTTGTGGCTACATGAATTCGATGTGGGTTTTATGGTCTTCCTCCTCTTGCATTGTATTCTTGTTGTTTAATCCCTGTTTAATAGCTTGGACAATATTTTCTATAATGTGGACCGTTACATTGCCAACATTCTACTTGTTCTTGCTTCTTACGATGTACTTGTCCTTGGCCACCAAATCTTCTACCCCACCCACTATTCAAGTAAGGCTGAACCTTACGTCCTCCTGGAGGCAGTCGAGAAGTTGCACTAGCGATCCGAGATATAGTGTTTTGTCTTCCCTAGAATCTATATGGCTGACTCCCATGTTTATTTAGTGCCATTGTGGAATTTTCCTTTCCTGAATTTTCATCAACCACCATTTTCTTCTTCATATTTATCTTCCTCGGGACTTGTTTGGCTAAACTAGTGGTTGTTTCCATAGTGATGGGTTTCCACATGGCGACTTCTGCTCGGACTAAGGGGTCGAGTCCATGCAAGAATCTTTCAGCTTCACGTTTATCATCAGCCATATAGTCCATGTGATGGACCAATGAATAAAATTCAACTTCATAGTCCTCGATAGATCTACCATTCTGTCATACTTCATGGAAAGTGCCTACTTGTTGGTGTTTGTACTCTTCTGATAGGTACCTATTTCGAAAGGCTTCCTCAAACATTTCCTAAGTAACTTGCACTGGGGTGACTTGCATCTTCGTTTCTTCATTTACCCACCATAATAAGGCATCTCCTTTTAGTAGACTCATTGATATCTGGGCCTTTTCCCTAGAAGTGTATGCCTTAAAACTAAGTGATCTTTTGACACCCATTACCCATGCTTCTACTTTTGAACCCCCTTCTAGACCTGTAAACTCTGGTAATTTGGATTTTGGACTTCTTTCATGATATCAAGTGTTGCTTATCCATCTTTGGCATTGAATTGAGAATTTAGGTATTGTCTCTGTTTTTGTTCCAATTCCCTTTGCACATTTCCTTGATCTCGTCCTTGGATTGAGACCCAATCCTTAAAGATATTGGTCATTTCCCCAAGGGAATGTAATATAGCTTGCTCAGTTGGGGTTCCTATCTCTGAAATGGCGGGAGGTGGTGTTTCCACCTCAGGGTTGTTTCGGGTTTGTCTTCAACGTTTAGGAGCCATGATCTACCTTGTGATATTCAGTTAAATTATACATTACTTTCTTACTCATATGCCAAAAGCTACAATAAATTTAGAATATGTCCAAATTTAAAATATACATTTAGTTACTCAATTGAATTACAATACTTAAACCATAAATTATCACAAATTTTGTAGTATAGAAACATGAGTTAGAAAGAAATAATATTGTCAGAATAAAACTTAGAGAATTGGATCAATGTAAAATAAAACAAAATTTGAATGAGTAAAGCTTAAGAATATTGGTGGCATTATTGTGTTAAGAAGGTATTGAATTTTGGAAAGAAACATTATATGTCACAATAATATTAATTCTACAGATTCATGACTTTAAGGATAAAGATAAATTGAAATGTTGTGTTAAGTATCAGTTTATGCAATCATTACTTATGTAAAAAAAATAAATGGACTATTTTAAAATAAATTGTTAAACAAGTGTATCTTGAGATTCTTATGACTATTCTAAGAAAATTTATGAAATCAAACCATCAAAGAAATATTCCACACCATAACAAGAAGAGACATTGCCACCCGACCCAGAACCGAATCAGATGACTGGGAAGGTTATCCCTCCCCAACACAAAATAAAATCATTTTATTAATTATATGGCCTACCTTCAAGCACACCCGCGAAGGCAACACCATATCATATCCCTTAAATTACAATACATTTAGCCATATTAATTTCCCGAATAAGACATAAAATTGCTTGCATGTGTACAGAAACCCAATAAATCATATTAAATGCAGGCAAGGGTGCAACATATCTGCTGCTATAGCTGATACACCTATTACATATGCTAACTTTTGATATATCATAAACGAACATGATGCTCGCCTGAATAAGAAATGCTCGATTGAAAGCATAGAATGAGGGGTCATATTGCACAACAATGGCCAATGTTTATCGATCAAGATAGCATAATTTGTGGGAGGTCTACAACAAATATGAATTCAAACCTTATGAGAAAGGGGGAAACTCAAATAATTTCAATACGACTGTAGGCCGAGGGAAAGTAATAACAAATCTTCTAACATCACCATACCAAAAAAAAAATGGATGGAAGCATTTCTATAGTCTTAATGCTATTTTCAAGAGTGATGAAGTCGTTGAAATCAGATACGGATGCACACATCGCATATCACGTTTTTCACTCTTTTTTTTGTCTCGCCTGCTAGAAGACCCGAAAACCGACAGACGCGCTCCATCATCAAAGCCAATTGAAAAGTTGGGTGTGAATACAATACCAGTTCATTCATTTCTTTAAAGCTACGTGGATAGCAGTTCTTATTGATGAATTGGAGAAGTTGAAACAACCTTTGAGTAATGCTCTCAGGGAAGAGCTTGTAGAATGGGAGAGGGAATTCGTGGATTCTATTCTTAAGAGACTAGATGAAGACGGTGGCTCTACAAATGGTAAGGAACACAGTTCTGTAACTAATAAAGAACACAACTTCGCCGATGATGGAGGCTTAAATATTGAGCATTCTGACAGAAAAGGAATTATGAAAAATGGATGCTTTGAAGAGTCTAGAAAGGGCCACGAGGAGAGTTCTGCAGTGGAGCAATGTCTTCTGTGTAATTATAATACCGAGCGGATCCAAACATATATTGGGACACTGAGAAAATCTATGCAAACTAATATCAGTTTGAATGGCATGTGCCGGAAGCTTCTAAGGTTGTCAGATGATCATCTGGGTGCAAAACCAAATCGAGTTATGACCTCATATAATGATGAATTTCTTACATCAGAATCAAACAGACAAGTTTTTCTCATAAAAGAACAAGATTAAGAGTTAGATGCACTTAGTGTGAGTGTTGAGAGACTTGGCGGTGTTGGTCTCACATTACATGAGGAGCTCATGGGACAGGAAAGAATTATGGCTCTCTCAATATAATTTTCGTTGCAGACCTCTTGAAGGTTCTGTATTTTGCAAAATTATTCAATGTCACGGAGGATGCTACAGATCATCTCCGAGAAAAATATCTTGATGCATAATCGATGATTGGATCATTTATGACATTGAGGCCACCTAATGCAACTATTTCACACAAGGATGCCTTTCATATTTGTGTACATCATGCAAGGTAGTGGTTTTGCGACTCAGACCATCCCATTCATCCAAACTCTACTCTTTCTTATAAGAATTTGAGAGGAGACTAAACAGGATTCTTGACAAACAAACAAAATAAAAAAAATTCCTGGAAAAAAATGAGCCTGCAAACAATGGCTAACGAATTAATGAAAACAAATCGAAATTGTGGAAATCTAGAAACCCAGATTCCAAAGTTCATTTGCCGTGGAAATTATTCGTAGGAAAATAAGCATCCTGTAACTTTCAAAAAAACAAGTCAAGTTAAATATTCCAACAAAAAAAAAAAAAAATAGATGCCCATAGACCCTAAGGGTTGAGCCCTGCTATGATACCATATGTAACAGTCCACAGCAAATATAAAGTTAATTTCCTAATTAAAATCATAAACAAACAAATAAGCACATACCTATATTACCTGTGATCAAAGTCTTCCAGATGACAACAAGGTTTTTGGGACGACTCTCCACCCGACCGTAGGCTCAATTATGCAAGGATTTGCTATAACTGGCCACCCTCAAGCCCTCAATCAACGTACTACTGCCAGTGACTCTGGAAGACCTAAGGACAGAATGAGAGGGGGAAGAGAGGAGTGTGAATAAGATGGGAGGTGAAAAGGATTGAGCAAGGAGGAGGAATCACGAGAGGGAGACAGCGCGTGCAGAACAGAAGTCATGAAATGAGATAAGCCGGCGGGTTTCATGTTTGCAAAAGAGGGGAATGTATTTTCTGAAAGAAGGCGGATCATCGAGCAGATAGAGTCTTGGACATGGATCATGAGGATCTTGAACCAGTTCCAGGTATCAGGGATTTCTGATTTGAGGGCTTGGAAAGAACAGAGGAGGTTCAGTGTCATGGCAGATATTGATGAGATTCCTCATTATTGCAACGTAGGCTGCCCAGTGCTCTATTGCATGCCCTGTTGGCAAGAAGGTCGGCATCCTTGTTGAATGTACGAAGGATGTGACGGAAGGTCAGAGTGATGAAGGACTGGCTCAAGTTTTTGCACCTGCTGATGGACTGATGGAGAAGGATGTTGGGTGAATCTTTGTTTTGGGCCATGAGGCCAATAACAACTGTTGAATCTCCAAAGATGTGAGCTATGTCTATATCGAGCTTGTTGAGCTGAATGAGGCCTTGATACAGGGCTAAAGCCTCAGCCTTATTGTTGGAAAGGTGCTCGAGCCCCCATTCATATGAGACCATACAATCTCCATTGGCATTGTAAATCACTCCACCTTCTCCAGCAATCCCAGGGTTTGATTTCGAGGCATTGTCGAAAAAAAAGATAATAAGTGGTGTAGTTTTTAAGCCATGTAGCAAATTCTTCCTCCTTAAGATGGATTTTCCAACTGTAATACCTTTTACTTTGCCTGCTGCTGGTGGTGGCCTCAACCTGATTACTATTATTTCTATTCAGTATATAGCCAATGAAAATTCGCTCTTCCACAGTAAGATCGGTGATGTCTATGCTTCTGTAGTTTTTGACTGAAATAGTTTCCAAAGCAAGACTCCTTGCTTTGTTGCATAGATTCCTAGTGATTGTGTCCTTGTCCTTAAAAACTTTACGGTCTCTGGTGAGCCAGATAGACCATAAAATAGTGAGGGGTAGGGCATCCCAAACCCTTTTTACCATGTTGTTTTTTCTTTGTTTCCAAGGGTAATTTTTCCTCCATTGTTGGATAACCTCTCCTACGGAGTCCTGATCACTCCAAGGGATGTGATTGTTATGGGATATACTTCTCCAGCAGACTTTAGCAAAAGGGCAGGCAATAAAAAGATGTTGTATAGATTCTTCATCAGATTGACAGTTACGACAACGTAAAGGACCGATAATACCCCGCTTCCGAAGGTTATTAGCAGTGAGTATTTTCCCTTTCTTTTTTTTTGTGTAAGTCAGATTTTGAAATTAACAAAGGAAAATATAGTACAAGCTTCTGCATTTGCAGAAAAACAGCCGCTAAACAGCAGGCCAGACAACAGGAGACTGCAAAGAAACAGCAGAGCTCCTGAAAACTAAGAAAAGAAACACCACGCAGGGCGGTAGAAAACCAGAACTGTCAGAAGGACAATAACAAAGTAACACCTGACAGAAAACACTACAAGCTAAAAAGAACAGCTTCAGAACCCCTTAAAAGAAGACGGGCAGCCGGAAAGGATGGACAATCCACCTCGGTCCCGAAGAGAGGTTCAGACGAGAGTAGAACTAAGAAAGAAGAAACCAGACGAGCAGAAAAGCAGGAACCGAACCACGGATTCTACTCACCGGGGGTAGAAACATTGGTTCGGCCTTTTTTTCCTTTCTTTTTGCCAACTTTAACCCAACCAAGATTACTCTGCTGGGTTGGCATGATTTGTAAACTGAGCTGGGCTGAAGGAGAGATCTCCTTGTCTGAATCCGAAGGAGATGACTCATGAGTTCTTTTCTGTGAAATAGGAGGGACCTTGGATACCTCAGGTCCCGTCAGAGGCGAATCCTGTGCTGGTGTTGCGTCCATATCTTCCTCATCCTCCTCCTCAAACTCTTCATCTGAGCTGGAAACAAAAACATCCGTTGGGGGATGTGCTTGAGGTTTCCAGCTTTTGGATTTTGGCTTAGAATTTTCTTTCTTATTCTTGGCAGGCCTTGAAGGGCACGAATTCTGAAGGTGCCCTGTGAGATGGCAGTTTCGACATCGAAAGGCTGTATTCTCGAAATCCAGAGTCTGAGTCCAATGGAAATCTCCCATTTTGAGAATAATCTGCTCAGGGAGACCCTTGCTGATATCAATTTCTGCGCAGATTCTGGCGAATGTGTATATGTTCTCTTCCTCTCTGGAGGTGTCTACGTCGAGGTAGCGTCCTAGTGAATTACCTATTGCTTGAAACACAACAGCGTGCCATAAATGCGCCGGGAGGTTAGGGAGTCTAACCCAGATGGGGATTTTGGTAATAATTGCTGTAGATGGATCAAAATCTGGGAACCAGGGGGTTAGGAATAAACCCACTGAGTCCCAAAACCATGGTCCTCCAGTTAATGCTTTTTGGTAGTCCTCACTGCAGGCAAACATCACCATGAAGAAGCCTTTTGAGCAGAGAAGGATCTTGCACCTTTTGGTCCAGTTGGTGTGAATCCAGTGGAAAAGATCTGCTGAGTGTGGCCATAGCCCATTGAACCTGCAGATGATTCCAGTTTCTGCGAACAGTTGGAATTGCACATCCATCGCAGGATGCCTAATATTAACGGAAGGGATTTCCTCCAGTCTGTCCACCAAAAAGGGTTTTGGAGCCTGGGCTGGTGGTGTTGTTTTCTTGTGCGTCTGAGCATGGACAGCATCTTTGTAAGAGGACGCTGCAGCTGAAGATCACTGTCCACCAGCTCCCCCTCTCAGACGCAGGGAAAAAATTATGGAAGCATTTCTTTGAATGTTGTAAAAAGAAAGTAGATTAAAATCCTCCAATTGTTTACCTTCATAAAGGAGTCGTTGAGATGCCGATGAGATCCCCAACTTATATTCCAGGATTTGCTTGAGGTCTTGGACTAAATCTGAAGAGCTCACCCACTGAAGTAGAGTTTTGCCAGAGAGGAGCATTATCAAGATCTGGAAAGATTCTGGGATGTCTAATTCCTGCTTTCCTCTGTGAAAATGAGAGGAGCGGGATTTGGTGCAAGCATAGCTTACTGAGGGCTCTAACTGTGCTCGTTGATGATGATTCTTCCCCTGGCAGCCAGCACTATTGATCGCTGGGAAAGGGTCGCAAGGGTTTGAAATCTCTCTGATATCCATTGCTTCCTTCTCTACAGGGCTGAGCACAATCCCTGCAGCTTCTGACCACCTCATCTTATGCCGATATCTTAAGATCTGTACAGAGAAACCATTCTGTGCAGAGGAAGAGATCTGGTTCCTCCAGGCGGCCAAATATCGGTTAGTCATTTCGTCAAACACTTGTCTCGCATCCTCTTTGGATAGGACAAGTGAAAGCTTCCTTTGCTGGTCCCCGAAATCCGTGAATCTATTTTCCAGAACCAATCCGTTCATCTCCTCTGCGTCACTATTGTTTTGCATCAACATAAAGAACCCCAACAGGTGCTGCTGTTCCACTGAGCTCAGCAAACAGTCCTGGAGGTTAAACGCTTGGGAAACCAACCCCGTCATTGACCCTTGGCGAGGTATCGAGTGCTTTATCAAGCCATCTTTCTGGGTTTGGCCTGCGCCGTGAACACAGGTTTCACTGATGTTCCTCGGCCCTGAGAAAAGCCAGTTGTTACCCTTGGGCAGATGATGTACAAGAGAGTAATGTTGGCAGCCATCCGGAGATTTGATCCGAGCAGGGCCAAAATCAATGTTCCTCAAAACCGCCGTCACAAAAATCGTTTTTGACTGCCTGATAGAAGCTCGACAAAGGGCCTTCGAGCTTGCTTGAAACCCCACAGCTTCGATGTGTAGGAATGTCTCACTTAAAACCCTCTTCGTTCCGTCTGTATCGTCAACCAGACACAAAACTGGAGCTTTCTCCAGGGTTTGACTCACCGTGGTTTTCGCCTTGCCGTAGGCCGCGTCCAAATCCGCTACCACTGTGGAGTTACCAGCAACCAGGGCATTCAGTTTCGCCATCGACATCCTCATTTCCATAGCGGTAATCCTTCGGAAAAATTATACCAAATTCAACACTGAAACGACCACAATGGTTCGTGAGTATTTTCCCTTTCAGAAGGGTCCACAAAAAGAATTTAATTTTGGGCAGAGCTTCAGATTTCCAAACCATTTTCCAACAGTTCCAAGTGGACATGGGGTAATGGTTGTTGCAAATGTACTGATGAGAAAATTGAACAGTATACTTTGAGCCTGGCAGGTCCCAGTGAAAGCCATCAAGTTCATTCTTTTTAATTGGAGCTATACTGTGCAAATGGTATTGAAGAGCTTGAAGACTAGCCATGAGATGAACATGAATGGTTGGGAATGTCCATCCTAACCATAAATTGGAGTGGTTATCCCACAAAGAGATCTGGTCTAGGTGGTGAATTCCTATATTATTAAAATAGGTGAGAATGGGAATGACTCCAGCATGGCTATTTAATGGCTGCCTGCCCATTATTTTGTCTGATCCAATATTGATATTAGCACCTCCTTTGGGAACTTTGGAGATATTCTGGGTCATGAGCGGAATTGCTTTTTTACATAGACGCCAAATTTTGGAAGAGTCTCTGATAGGGATATCCTGATCAAGGAGTCGCTACCTTGGGAAATTTAGGTATTTGACCTCCAACACTCGTTTCCACCAAGCCGAGAGACCAGTGATAATCCTCTAGACAATCTTGCCTCCAAAGGCAAGGTTAAGAAATTTGGGGGATCTAATCCCAAGACTACCTCTGTCTTGAGATTGGATGACCTACTTCCAACTAACTAAATTGAATTTCTTTTTGTCATTTTTCCCTCCTTTCCAGAGGAATTGGCGGAGGATGACTTCCATTTTGTAGTGGAAAGAGGTTGGGGTTTGAAGAAGAGAAAATTGATATCGAGGTAGGGAGGAGATACCTGATTTGAGAAGGATGAGGTGGCCAGTTGGGTTGAGCCAGATGGAACCCCAACGCTGCACCTTTCTCTTCATCTTTTCAATAACTATGTCCCAAACTTCATCCTTCTAGGGAACTATACTTATTGGCAAGCCCAGGTAAGTGAAATGTGACCATTCATATTACACGAGACCCTAAGGATAGTGGTTGTGTTGTGCAGAACCTGTGCTGAAGTGTTCCATCCATAAATACAACTTTTTCGTTGATTGACTTGACCACCCGAATACCTCATGTATTTGTCCAGCAAAGACTTAAATCGTCGGGCTATTATCATGGATGCTCCTCCAAGTAAAAGGGTGTCATCAGCGAATTGAGAGTGGTTAATGTTCTTTACACCATTCCCAAATTTTATTCCAGTGATGAGACCAACTCTCCACTTGAAGTCCAGCGCTTTGCTGAAGGATTCAGCCATCAAAATGAAGAGGTAAGGTGAAAGAGGGCAACCTTGCCTAAGACCCCGCGAAGATTGAAAAGCAGTTCCAGGTCGTCCATTAACAAGAGGAGAGATCTAGGGCCCGGAGATGCAAGCTTTGATGAGATTTAAAAAGGTTGCATCAAATCCCATCTTTTTTAAAACAGCTAAAAGATAGGTGTGCCTTACTCTATCAAAGGCATTGGCTAAATCAAGTTTAAGGAAAAATCCTTTCTCATTCCTAATTTGACTTGAACGAATAGCTTCTTGGACGAGGAGGATAGAGTCTGTAATTTGTCTATGGCCAAAAAACCCCCTTGGTTTTGAGAAATGAGAGAAGGGAGAAAATATTTGAGGCGAGAAGCAAGAATTTTTTTTAGAATCTTGTAGGACGAGCTGCAAAGGGAGATGGGATGGAATCGACTAAAAGAAGGTCGGTTTTCTTTGGGAATGAGGGCTAAATGAGTGGCATTGGTGTAACCACCGATTTTGGCTTTCCACTGGACCCATTTGAGCATTTTAATCAGATCTCTTTTTATAATTCCCCAGAAAGTGTGATAAAAGAAAATGGGGAAGTCATCAGGTCCTGGTGCTTTATCCAGCTGAAGAGCCCATATGGTTTTTCTAACTTCCTCCTCATCAATTTCCTTATTCAAGGTATCATTCATTTCCTTGTTGATGCTTTTGGGAAGGAATTGTAGCAAGTCATTGTAATCCTCTTCATCTGTTGTTTCAGTTAGAAGGTCCCGATAGTGGTTGGTAGTAGTCTGTCTGATGGCTTCTTGGGCGGTTTGAAGGTTACCTTCAGCGTCCAAGATTGAGCTGACGGTATTGCTTACTCTCCGCACAGTAGTCTGTTTGTGAAAGAAAGTTGTATTCTGGTCCCCTCCTTGCAGCCATAGTTGCCTCGATTTAATCCTCCATTTAGATTCCTCCTCTATGTTTACACGGCAAAGCTGAGAATATAGTTCGCTTTCTAGCATTTTGCTCTCTTGGGTGAGGCCCTGCTCTTCTATCTCCTTTTGGACGCTGTTTAGTGTATTTTTGATCTCCTTTTTTATCCTTTCAGGCTCCTTATAACTAATTTTCGCCCATTCTTTTATCGTCTGTTTGGTGTTTCTAAGCTTGGATTCCCAAATGAATCTAGGAGATCCTTCTACATGCCACCTCCACAATTTCTCCACAATATCTTTAACTATTGTAATACCATTCCAAAGCGGGCTATACTTAAATGGGATGGGTCCGAGAGGGCAATGCTTTTCCAGATTAAGAGAAATTGGATAATGGTCGGAAGTTGAATAGGGAATAATATTAGCATACCCAACAATGAAGGAAGAGAGAAGCATGATGTTAATGAGAATTCTGTCTAGTCTATCCATTATGTTTCATGTACCTAGCCTGCAGTTGCTCCAAGTGCATCTCCTATTTTTTGGGATGATATCGACTAAATCGTGGTCATGCATAATGTCTTCTAGCTAAGTTCTGAAAGGATCCGGGGAGAAAATACCTCCTCTTTTCTCATTAGCATGGAGAACAAGATTTAGATCTCCTCCTAGTATGACATTGGTATTCTCCTCTACGTTCATGCTGACTTTGATTTCCTCCCAACAACACTCCTTATCCCTGAAGTGGTTAGGCGCATAAATGTTGTATATAACTAGAATCTGCTAATCTTCTTTGTTTTCTAACACTGTTTGGATCCAATGCTGGTTAATAATTTCTGACTTATAATTCCAAATGTTTTGATTCCAGATTGTAGCGATTCCTCCGGAAGCTCCCCTGGATTCACTGATGCTTCCATTGTACTGCTTGTTCTGTTCAATGATTTTAGTCATATCCTGCAGGCTTTGCTTTGTTTCCTGTAACAAAAAGATCCCTGGTTTTTCACAATAAATAAGATCTTTCAGGGTTGCAACTTTGGAGGGGTGCCCTATACCCCTGCAATTCCAAGATAGGATTTTCATCATTGGGAGAGTGGTGTGCGGAGAGGTGCTCGCCCCCCTTGATCCTTGTGAGTTTTCTCCTTATCATGCTGTCCTAAGATGTAAGATTCAATAGGGCTTTGAATGCCCATTGCTATGTCCTTTTGGGCATTCTCATCTCGGTGTTGTTTTGCAGATTTTCTGCCTGGGCCAGGTTTCTTAAGAGAGTCGCTAGAGGCTCCATGGTCTTTGGATGAGCTCCTGGTGAGTCTGGAAGGGGGGGGGGGTTCAAGGGAAGATTGGGAAGGGATAACCAAAGGAGGGGAAGGATCAAAGGCAGCTGAATGAATCGTGGGAAGATGCGAGGGTTCCAAGGGTGGAGCATCGAATAAAACTGAGAAGGGATTGGAGGTAGAATGGGGCAGGGGAGGGGAGAGAGAAGGAAGGAAGGATGAGGGAGGGGAGGATGAGGAGGGGCGGGCAATCTTAGAGGCAGGGGGTTCAGTTTCTGGCGGTGCTTTAGCTAAGGGAGTCGACTTCTTTTTTTTACTATTTCCCATTGTTCTTCTTGTGGATCATTTTCAACATTAGTAAGAGAGGGACAACGATTGGCAAAGTTGCCATATTCGTGACATACCTTACATTTGAACGGTATTTTCTCGTAATCAAGCTATTGAATATGACTCCAATCATCCACTTTGAGTTTGATGGCTTCCAGTAGGCCTTTGCCAAGATCCACTTCCACACAAATGCGCACGCATGCTTGCATATTATCCTTTGGTTCGTTGCGATCTATATACTTGCCTACAGCGTTTCCAATAGCACGAATCAAGTCATCTCCCCAGTAGTGAAGAGGGAGATGAGGGAGTCTGACCTAGACAGGGACAGAATTGGGGACATCCAGTTCCAGATCAAATTATAGGGTCCATTTGTTTAAATAAAGTCCTCTGGAGTCCATGAAGTAAGGCCCATTCCTGAAGATTAAATCCTTGTCTTCTTTAGATTCAAAGTGGAAGGTAAAGAACCCCTTTCCACAAAATCTGATGGAGATTTTACCTTGTATTTTTTCGGACCAGTTTCTTTCAACCCAACGTTGCACAGTTCTTGGAGATGGCCAGAGGCCCGTGAACTGGCCGATGAGACCTTTTTCTGCAAGAGAGAGGGCTGCCATGCGAGGAATGGCTGGAGGTAGATTAACTTCTTGGAGAATGTCCAGCTTTTTGACAAACTTCGATATTGCTGGGCGAGGCCGTTGTGGAGGGAGAGATTTGACGAGAGCAGAGAATGCATGCTGGGGATCACCCCCCTCCGGTGAGCAGTCCGGAGGGGCCATGGGAGCTGAGGAAGGTCAAGAGAGCGCGCAGCAGGGTCTCAGCAGCAGGAGGTTGCCGAGTAAAGGAACAACGTGAGTCTGCAAAGGGGGAAGGAGGAACAACTCGCAGACATGAGCGGTTCAGAAGAAAGAGGATCACTGAGGGGACCGAGCAGGGCCAAGGGGAGCTCAGCAGCAGGTGGCTGCCAAGCAGGGGAGCCGCAGGAGGCAGCAATGGCGGCTAGGTCAAGATGCGCGCGCTCTGGTTTTTTCCTCTAGATTAAGCCATTATTATTATTATTATTATTATTATTATTATTATTATTATTATATTTTGTATATATTTTTAATATCATTTATGATTTATTATTTCTATTATTTAAGTGATTTATTATTTATTATTTATTATTTATTATTTATTATTTATTATTTTTATTATTTATTATTTATCATTTATTATTAAGGGGGGGGATATTACAGGTTACCCCTACTTTTTTTTATTTGTACCTACCATATCCCAACCCAACCTGTACATCTCTTATCTTCTCCCCTTTACTTAGGACAAGGATCATTATTATCTTTGTGACCTATCTCTTGAGTAATATGCATGTACAACCATGGGTTGGGAGACTTTCAAGGGAAAATTAAAACCATGTTTAAGTAGGTGCATGGGTATCCTCGCACTACATACTCATCCTTTGCCATGTATTCATTTTCTCTAACCATCATGTGGTTCTTCACATGGCAATGTACCAATTAGATCGTGTTCCTCTTCATTTCATGTTGATCATTGTTTAGTAGTTTGGTTTTATGTCCACTGCTCTACCTTTGGATGCCTCCATAGTATTTCCCAGGTGCATTGGTGTTGGTGTGCTTGAACATGTGTAATTTTCCCGGTTCGATGGTGGTGTCACACCTATAACTGGTTGTGTTGGAACCTGGACTATGTGGCACCTAAATCATGGTGTTCTATTTCGATATATTTCCAGATTATGGCAATGCTAACCTACAGGTACATTTTCTAGACTACATCTTCATCTTTATGTCAAATTTATTTAGACATTCAAGTATTGTTTCCCAATTGAGAGTGAAACTAATGATTCATCTCGGTCCCTTGCATTCGGTGCAAGTTTGAAAATGTTATTGGGGCCACGGTCATTCACTACCTACCTCTAGTTTCTATATGGAATTCATTGGTTTAGAATGAACTTGTGTCCTTCCTAGCTCACATTAATTACTTCCACAGCTAGACTCGTCACTGGGGACTTCCAAGTATATTTGTGTGCAGGAAATTCAATTTTAATTTTGTTCCAGACACTTGATCTAGTTAAACAAAAGATGTTGAATTATGTTTTCTGGCACAGAATTCCCCTCGTAGAATGGCGCTTCCCTCTAAGGTTAGTGGAAAAGAACAGTTGCTACCAGGTTCTCGTAAGTTTCTTTGATTATCCTTGTTACCATTCCTTTCTCTCCCTTAGCCATGAGAGTTCAACAAAATGGTTTTTCTGGTAATTTCTAGATACATGGGTTGATAATCTGAATGTTGTTGTCAATAAATTACTTTGGTTTTTCCCTTTTATTCTTTTGTCTTTCTTCTAGAAACAAATGTCCCAAAAAATTTACCCCTAGTAATTGTTTCATGGAATTTGATATAGGAAGGAGAAATGAGGGGGTCGTACATTGCCAGGTATATATTTTTCCCAACCTAACTCATTTTTTTAATAAAAAAAATTCTTTCTTTTTTTTCCCATTCACTTAGGCTCACTGGTATTGTATTTTCTTTTATGATTGGACTGGAAGGTATGTGATACGCCTCAGGAGTTCCATTGATTGTACCTTGATAGAGTCCTTTATTTTCTAATCGGCTTTCATTGTGACAGGTTGGTCCTCGCAGCACCTTTACTAGTGGCTTGACACCGATGTGTTGCTCTACCACGTTGTTTGACTAGCTCTACAATTGTTAATTGTCAAAAAAAAATTATCTTTAGGGTCTCTAGCTTCTCATAGCAAAAGTTTTATCTTTACCTTGATAGTTGAATGGCTCTCTTTCATACATATTGTAACCTAATTATTCCAATTATTCTCGACTATGGTTTACCACTCAGATTTTGGAATACTATTTAGGATTCCGGACGGAACTATGTCCTTTTGGATTTTCTTTGTAGTTTAATATACTAGGTTTCTCAATTGTTTATTGTATATGACATATATTATTGGGTTTCTCTTGCACTTTTTGTTAATTAGAGTGTCGCACTTTCTGAATCGTTTCATTACATTCATATACCACTTAGGGTTTCAATGTATGCTACTATTTTTTTGGACAATGAACGATGTGCATGTGTTATGGTATTTAATCGATTCCATGGAATAATGTATCTAGTTTATAAAGATATATATTCTTTCCTTCAAATTTGAATCGGTATGCGTCAACTATGTTTATGTTTAAGCTTATGTACAGGTGGAAGGAAAACAATGTTCTCTCACAATTTCTTTTTCTATCTAAATGAGACTTATGCTTTGCGCTCTATATTTCTTCCCTGATGGGTCTAAATTTCTTACTCTTAGGATTTTCTTTGCGTTGGTGAATAAGCGGGTCTCCTATGACAACAAAATCTAGCCAGAGGGCTCTTACTAGGGCTCAATTTTTGGTTTCTATCCTCTTAATTTAAACACAATTCATATCATCTTCTGCCCGGTCATAGCTCAGGCAGTTAATTAATTTGGTCCTCTCTGCATGTTCCCATATTTGTATGTATCAACTATACAAGTTGATTATTTAGATAGATTTCATTAATATAACTTATAGAATTACTCTGCGCCCCAACACCTAAGGTGTCTCCATCAGAAGTAACTCACAGTTACGTAGGCTAACAGTCATGTTAAACTTTAGGACTCTTCCAAATCATAGCAGTTATTGTTCTCCTATCATTCCCATCCCTTCATACTCTGAATGTTGGTTCTAATTTCGTTTCACTGAAGTACTTCATCATTGAGAAAATTGTAGATGAATTTTATCAATTCTCCCACCTCAGTTTTATGCTTCCTTGGCAGATAAATTTCAGGTCTAGAAGATTACATTAGTTGATTTATTTTCATTTACTATACAAAATATAGTATCCAGGATTCTGTACACATATATGTACATACTACATATGTTTTCATGTTTTCTCATATAATTTCACTCGCCTTTCCTACCCATAGGAATAAAGGCTTGTCAAATAATCAGTGATGACTGGTCCCTTTTAACACCTATAATCCTTGACTAAGATTTTTCCACAATCCTCTAACCCAATTTTGCTCCAGATTCTGATTAGATTAGTTTCTTTGTTTTTTTCCTTCTACACAACAGTTCGTAACCAGTGAATACCCATCTTCGGGTTTCTTGGGTTTTTTTTCCATCTTAATAAGAAGACTATTTTATATCCTATTTGATATAAAATAACAACATGTTTATCTCGATCAAATTTCCTACTCTATCATTGACTATTCTTTGCACCAAGAATGGTCCTTCCAGTTCATATTTGGGTGGAGAATAATTTCAATTTATTAAATTTAAAAACAGTCCTAATCTATCCCAAAATGATTGTTACAACAATTCAATTCATAATTTTTGTTTCCAACAATTCAAACACATATAATGTTCAGCCACAATAATTACTTCCACTAACCAGAGTAGAATAATCTCAATTATATATAAACTAATTCAGAATTTCTAGATGAACAATTTCGAATATACGAAAGTTTTAATCACATGACCAAATGTACAATTTCAAAAACAAGTAAAATTTTAATCACAATGACTAGATCCCCTACCCAGAATTGAATGTTGGTGGCCTGGGTGCTGGCGATATAGACAAACAACCAAAACCTGATATAATTCCTTCTAATTCTGGTGGAGTTCCTTTTGCTTCCTGTACTGGAGTATCAGTCATCTATTTTTTTAGACAGACTATTCATAAATTTCCTTTTTCTTTCAAATCACCACTCTTTCCCCTTTAATCACCCCAACTCTGGTTATTGGGCACAATTTATCTCATAGAGCCTCTTCAACTCTATCGGAACCGTAATTCCATAGGAATTATAATATACACTATCGCAGGGCTTTTTAATGGAATTAACGTTAATACGCAAAATACACAGTCGAAGGCGCTTTATTCCAAAGAAATGGAATAGCACATAATACATTATCGCAATCGCTATCGGCAATTCCAAAGAATGGAACACACATAACACTCTGATAACCCCGATGCGATATAACACATGGCTATCATCGGCAATCGCAATCGGCGATTCCGATACGCTAAGCCTTCCCGTTAAAGGCTTGTGATGCGACCCTTATTGCGGACCTGATATACAATAAGTCCTCCTCTATAACACTTTCAGATCTGATAGTATCGCACTATCAGATTTCGGTGCTCCAAAGGGTTAGTCTCTCCTCACTTCAACACAGCGATGCGATAATGGTTATGGACCCGAAAGGGTATTGGCCAAAATTAATAAGGTTTCACGTCCAGAACTTAATTCTGACTAAGGGTTTTCATAGTTTTCCAGTGTAAAACAGAGTTTCCGCCTGCGGAACTCAATAATGCTTAAAAGGAAAACAAAGCATGCCAATACAAAGGAAAAACAAACAGATAGAATTAAATCAAATATCAACTGGAAAACAAGGCCGAATCACCATTAATAAGACTCAGAAGAAAAGAACTAAAACCAATACATGCATAAATACCAGTTAACAGGCAAACATAGTTCAGATGCACAAAAAGGGTTTTCAGAGGTCACCACGCCTCCGAGATTAACCAATACATAGAGAAAAATCCCTCTTCCTTTGAGAAATATGCGATAAAAGCATGCGTCAAAATCCCATTACAATAGCATCCAAATTACATTTATAATGGTTTGGATTAACAACCAGATCACTAAATCAGAGGCTTAATTTAATGCAACTACCAGTTTTGGGAGACATCCTCCTCGAGAACCTCCATTATGCTAACTAATCCTATCTGTTCAACGAGGACATCTCCTCCAGAACCTCCACTTTGGCTTAACTATTTAGCATTTATTACAACATGATTTATTCCTAAATTCTATCTCTATGCTAACTAAAAAAAACATGGAAATTGATGGCTAAAGGATCCCACTCCTTTGCTTGTAGATTTTTTTTGTATTTTTGGAATAAGTTGGAAGATTTTCCCCTCCAAGTCTTATGCTCCTGCATCAGACTCCTGAGGACAAAATTCTTCATGGGCTCCTATCCATGAGCTCTTCTACAGAACTGCCCAACTTCTGTAGCATGCTTTCTGTTACCCAAGTAGCTTCAACAGTTGGCTGATCCTTCCATTTTACCAAATACTGAAAGTACTCCTGTCCTCTGGTCTTCTTGAACACCCTCTTGTCCAAAATTCTTTCTGGCTGTAACTCTTTTGTTGTAGGTAACTGTTTTACCCAGTCAATCTCTTGTTTCTCTTGATCTTGTGTTGTATCATCTGCAGCTTCACCTTCATACTTGTACAAGTCTGTAACTTTCAAAATTGGAGATATTCCAACATCAGGGGGTAATTCTATCTCATATGCATTTGCAGAAAACTTCCTTATATCTCTACATGGTCCAATTTTCTTGAACTTTAATTTATTATACTCCCTTTTTGGAAATCTTTCCTTTCTGAGGTGTGCCAAAACCAAATCTCCAACTTCAAAGTTTACCTCTCTTCTTCTCATGTCTGCTCTGGTCTTGTACTTGATGTTGCTATCTTACAGATGTTGTTTCGCTTGTTCATGTATTGCTTGCATTTCTGAAGAAATCTTCTCCTTCTGCACTTGTCATCTCATATTTTCCCAAGTTCCTCAACTCAGATACTCCTCTTGGGTGCATTCCATAAACAATATGGAATGGACTTTGTCCTGTACTCATGTTAGGTGAGTCACTATATGCATATTCAGCTTGTGCCAACACTTGATCCCACTGTTTTGGATGTTTTGCAGTAAAACTTCTCAAAAGATTGCCCAAAATCCTATTCACAACTTCAGTCTTTCCATCAGTTTGTGGATGATAGGCAAAACTGAAACTTAGTTTAGTTCCCAATTTCTTCCATAATGTCCTCCAGAAATGTCCAACAAATTTGGAATCTCTGTCTGAGACAATACTCTTAGGCAACCCATATAATCTTACTATCTCTTTGAAAAACAAATTAGCAATGTGAGTAGCATCACCAGTTTTATAGCATGGAATAAAATGTGCCATTTTTTAAAATCTGTCCACTACAACAAAAATTGAATCATTACCCCTTTGAGTCTTTGGTAAGCCCAAAACAAAATCCATACTTATCATATCCCAAGGCCTATCTGGAATTGGTAATGGAACATACAAACCTGTGTTTTGGCTTCTTCCCTTTGCATATTGACAGAATTAACAACTTCTCACATACTTTTCCACATCAGATCTCATTTTTGGCCAGAAATAAAATCTGTTCAACTGTTCATAAGTCTTCTCTATACAAAAATGTCCTGCAAGTCCTCCACTATGTTTCTCTTTGATTAAAATCTCTCTCATAAAACAGTTTGGTATGCACAGCTGATTTCTCTTAAACAACAGTCCATCTTGTAAGAAATAATCCAACCATTTACTTCTATCCATCAAAACAGGATTCTTACAAGCTTCAAATACCTCTTTAAACTTTGAATCTGTCTCATATAATTCTTTAAGAAAATCAAAATCTAACACTTGATTTTGACTCTCTTGAAGTAATATATTTCTCCTACTTAAGGCATCTGCAACTTTATTTGATTGGCCATTTATATGTTTCAAGACAAAATGGAAACCTTGAAGATACTCTACCAATTTAGCATGTTTCTGGCTAAGCTTTCGCTATTGCATGATATACTGTAATGCATGGTTATCTGAATAAAGGATGAATTCCTTTGACATTATATAATGCCTCCACTTCTTCAATGACTGCACAACTGCGTAGAACTCCTTATCATAAGAAGAATACTTCTTTTTGGAATCGTTCAGCTTTTCACTAAAATAAGTTACAGGCCTGTCTTCCTAACTTAAAACACCTCCAATAGCTTCTCCGCTGGCATCACACTTCACTTGGAAAGGTTTATTAAATCAGGTAGAACCAAAATAGGCTTTTTAGTGATTTTCTTCTTCAACACCTGAAAATTCTTTTCTGCTTCAGCAGTCCATCTAAATGGTTGTTTATCCTTTTTTATGGTCTCAATAATAGGTGTATTGATCTTACTAAAATTCTTTATGAATTTTCTATAAAAACTAGAAAGACCATGAAAACTTCTTACCTCAAAAACATTCTTGGGTGAAGGCCACTCCATGATTGCCTTGATCTTCTCTGGATCCATCTTCAGCCCTTCAACAGAGACAAAAAAACCCAAGTACACTAGCTCTTCTTTCATGAATGAACACTTCTTCAAATTCAGCAATAATTTCTCTTGTTGTAGCTTTTGTAAGACATAATTCAGATGTCTCATGTGCTCCTCCTTAGACCTGTTGTACACTAATATATCGTCCAGATATACTATTACAAATTTACCAATGAATTCTTTAAGAACTTCATTCATGAGTCTCATAAACGTACTTGGTGCATTTGATAACCGAAAAGGCATTACTCTCCACTCATACAGTACCTCATTTGTCTTAAAGGCAGTTTTCCACTCATCCTCTTCTCTTATCCTTATCTGATGATACCCAATTTTAAGATCTAATTTTGTAAAATACCTTGCTCCACTCAAGCAATCCATTAAATCTTCAATTCTAGGTAAAGAAAATCTGTACCTAATTGTGATTTTATTGATGGCTCTTGAATTTGTACACATTCTCCAACCTCCATCTTTCTTTGGACTCAACCTGTTGGTACTGCACAAGGACTTAACCTTTCTCTGATCAACCCTTTGTCAAGCAGTTCCTGCACCTACTTCCTAACCTCTTCATTTTCTGTAGGAGTCATTACGTAAGCTGCTTTGTTAGGTAGACTTACTCCAAGAATCAAATCTATATGATGGCTGATTCTTCTAATCGGTGGCAACTCATTAGGCAAATCATCAACAATGATATCACAATAGTTGTCCAACATTTCTTAAATTTCAATGGGTAAAGCAGAAACTTTAGTGGAATTCATTATTACCTTGGGCTTGCAAATTACAGCAAAATTTACCTCATTCTCTTCAATCTGTTGCAAGTATTCCTTTCCTCCCAATAACAAAGTTTTTGGATCAGTCTTCTTTCCTGATGCATCTTCTTCTTCCATAGGCAGCAACGTATGATTGATACCATCTTTACCAAACTTGTAGGTGTTTCTTTTTCCATCATGCATAGCTCCTCTATCATATTGCCAAGGTCTTCCAAGCAATATGTGACACACATCCATTGGCATCACATCACATACAATTTTGTCCTTATATTTTCCCAACTGCAATTCCACTTCACACTGTTCTTTTACTAATAGCTGATGTCCCTTTTGTAACCATGACACCTTGTAAGGTGTTGGATGTTTCTTTGTCTTCAGCTTCAATTTCTCCACCACCTCTGTAGAGACTAAATTATTGGTGCTGCCACTATCAACGATCATCTGACATCATTTCCCATGAACCTTACACACTATTTTGAAAAAGGTCTTTCTTTGTGATGGTTCAACAATCTCCTTTGATAGCTTGAGTAAAACTTTATTGATTACCAAAGATTATCCTCTCTCTGGTATATTTTCTTCTTCTGCCACTGCTGTTGCTGTTACTTCTCCATCAACTTGAGTAAAAATTGCATTCCTCTGGCTTGTTCCTGCATTCTCTGGGCACTCAAAAGCTCTGTATCCCAGTTTGTTACATCTGTAACATCTTACTTCTTTTCCTCTTCCTCTGCCTCCTCTTCCTCTAGAAAAACTCCCTCTGCCACTTGCATCACCATGCTGGGTTGAGCTGTTGCTAGCTCCATATTTTGGTGTTGTAGATCTTCCTCTACCACCTTGACTTCTCCTTCCTCAAAAAGTACCTCTCCCCCTAGCAGACTGCTTCCTCATGAGCTTTTCTTCAGCTTTCAGTACCATCTGATAAGCTTCCTCTACTATTTTAGGAGACAGTATACTTATCTCATCTTGAATGTCCATCCTAATACCATTCACATATCTAGCCACCTTCTCATCTATATCTTGAGTTTGTCCAGCTCTTATGCTTACCTTATAAAATTCCTCTATGTATTCTTTCACTGTCATAGACCTCTGTCTAAGATTCTGAATCTGTGTGAACAAGGTTTGCTAATAATTACTTGGTAGAAACTTACCTCTTAGCTTTGTTGCCATCCTTCTCCAATTTTTGATAGGTTGTTTGCCAAGTCTCTTTCTTTCTGCCTGCACACCATCCCACCAAAGCGCTACATGGCCTTTAAGCTTGGTGACAGAAAACTTTACTTTCTTCTCATCTTTTGTTTCTTCATAGTCAAAGAATTCCTCCATGCCATTAATCCAGTCTATCAATTCTTCTGGATTCAGTCCTCCTTCATATATTGAAACCTCAGTCTTCGGCCTAGCTGTGGATCTCAACACTGACTGGAAGAATCTCATATCAAGAGTAACTGCTACAACTTCCTCCTCTTCTCCAACTTCAACCTCAGGCTCACTGACATCCCCATCATCTATATTTCTCCCTGTTGTTAATGCCTCTAATCTTGCTTGCATCTGTTGCATAGCTTCCATCACTTCAGCATTTGCAACAGGCCATCCTCATCTACCACATCCTCGTCTAACTCTGAAAGCCATATTAACCTTCCTTCTTCCACTTTTGAGATTCAATTCAGTGTCAAAAGGTTGCTCTAATACCACTAATGGTGGCCTGGGTGCAGGCAATATAGACAAACAGCCAAAACCTGATATAATTTCTTCTAATTCTAGTGGAGTTCCTTCTGTTTCCTACACTGGAGTATCAGTGATCTATTTTTTTAGACAGGCTATTCATAAATTTCCTTTTTCTTTCAAATCACCACTCTTTCCCCTTTAATCACCCCAACTCTGGTTATCGGGCACAATTTATCTCATAGAGCCTCTTTAACTCTATCAGAACCATAATTCCATAGGAATTATAATATACACTATCGCAGGGTTTTTTAATGGAATTAACGTTAATATGGAAAATACACAGTCGGTGGGGCTTTATTCCAAAGAAATGGAATAACACATGATACACTATCGCAATCGCTATCGGCAGTTCCAAAGAACGGAACACACATAACACCCCAATAACCCCGAAGCGATATAACACATGGCTATCGTTGGAAATCGCAATCGCTGATTTCGATACACTAAGTCTTCTTGTTAAAGGCTTGCGATGCGACCCTTATTGCAGACCCGATATACAATAAGCCCTCCTCTATAACATTTTTGGATCTGATGGTATCACACTATCGGATTTCGGCGCTCCAAAGGGTTAGTCTCTCCTTACTTCAACATAGCGATGCGATAATGGTTACAGACCCGAAAGGATAACAGCCAAAATTAATAGAGTTTCACATCCGGAACTTAATTTCGACTAAGGGTTTTCACAGTTTTCCCGTGTAAAACAGATTTTCTACCTGCGGAACTCAACAATGCTTAAAAGGAAAATAGAGCATGCCAATACAAAGGAAAAACATACCAATAGACTTAAATCAAATATCAACTGGAAAACAAGGCTAAATCACCATTAATAAGACCCAGAAGAAAAGAACCGAAACCAATACATGCATAAATACCAATTAACAGGAAAACATAGTTCAGATGCACAAAAAGGGTTTTCAGAGGTCACCACGCCTCTGGGATCGACCAATACACAGAGAAAAATCCCTCTTCCTTTGAGAAATATGTGATAAAAGCATGTGGTCAAAATCCCATTACAATAACATCCAAATTACATTTATACTAGTTCGTATTAACAACCAGATCCCTAAATCAGAGGCTTAATTTAATGCAACTACCAGTTCTGCGAGACATCCTCCTCGAGAAACTCCACTATGCTAACTAATCATATCTATTCGGCGAGAACATCTCCTCGATAACCTCCACTTTGTCTTAACTATTTAGCATTTATTACATCATGATTCATTCCTAAATTCTATCTCTGCTAACTAAAAAAAAGACATGGAAATTGATGGCTGAAGGATCCCACTCCTTTGCTTATAGATTTTTTTGTATTTTTGGAATGAGTTGGAAGAATTTCCCCTCCAAGTCTTATGCTCCTGAATCAAATGCCTGGAAACTAATTTAGTTGTAAACACTTTCTTCCTAACCGCAGGCTCTCTCCTCTAGTTGTCCCTTGAGTTGAGACACTATTTGCATTGAATCTCCCCCTTTTGATTCTAAATAAGTCATTTTATTCCCTTCTTCCCTAGCATATTTCTTCCCATAGCGGTGTCCCGTTTTTTAGGGCCTGCCAACCCAATAGCCTAAGGTTTTCTTTCTTTTTTCTTTTTCTTTTTTTTTGAAAAAGGTATCTTCCCCTTTTCTTTAAAGACTACATTTTTCTCCCACGATGCTTTATTCACCCTTACTTGATGTTTTCTTTCCTACACTGAGTGATTTAATAGATTTTGTCTCCAATCTTATTAAATTTAATTTATCAACCCCCGGGAATTTTAGGAGTGATTTTAAGGGAAGTTTTGTCTTGATTTTATCCGTCAACCTTGGTTTCTGAATCTTGGCAATAATGTCTTTAACTCTAGTGTTTATTTTCCAAGTAATTTCCAGCCTTGTCATTTTCATTAATAAAATCCATTATTACATCATCATAATTTGTTGTTTATTTTAAATCTAGTTCACCGTGGCTTTCCAGCGATCACCACTAAAAATAGTTCAATATAAAAAGATATTTACATAGAAATAGAGGGGTATTACATATGGTCATAAAGCCTTTCCTTTCTCCTAGTAACTCGAACTCTCTCCTTGTTCCTTGATCTCTCAATCCCTCGTGACTCCATTCTCTCGTCTTCACTTACTTTGCTTTGTCGCCCATCTCCTTTGGTTTTCTTTCTTGATCTCCTACTTTCGTTTATTCCCTAACCTCTTACATCTTGTGCTTTGTTCAATTCTCAGGTTGGTGGAAGTAATGCCACAATAGCATGCTTGAAGTTAATGCAACACTGCCTATTAGAGGGATCAAGGTTGCTTAAGAACCCAGCAAAGGGTGGAATCCTCTATGAGGCTCGTCCACTTCTCATACACCCCAGTTCATCGAGGATTAAATTGGCGAGGCTGAATGAGAAATTGTGTGTGAAAAAAGTTGCCTAATTGGCACAGAGGTGGAAAATGAAATGGTCAATTGGTTTCCTGATGTTAGCAACACCATGGCCGTTTTAGTCAATAAATGTACAAGGTGGATATATATTTGCACCTAAAGATGTTGCTTGGAAGAGTTTTGCTAGACTGTAATGAAGCCAATGAGGAGATCCTCCTTATGACTGATGAACTTCAACTCTCTATACATGGTTTGGATAGACATTTTCAATACATTGAAGCTCATTTGGGCCTCTCTCTTAACTTAGGTTGCTCACCATAAAGCAACAAAGAACCAATTATAGTACAGGAGTTAGACCAACCAAAGACTAAATGATGGTTTTTGTTTACTTTCCTTTTACCTATTTTTCATATTTCTCTTCTAGTTTTCAGTTCATAATTGCAAATGTAAACTATATACCTCAAGATAGAATTAGTATAATTTTGATTTCTATAAATCATATTAATTTGTATTTCTATAAATCATTTTAAATTTTATTTGGTAATAACAGATAAAAAAAAAACCAAATGTAAAAAAATTTGGCAAAAAATATTAAAAAAATACCATTATATCTTTTATAATAAAATATATAATAAATTAATTAGAATTATAATATGCATGACTTCCATATATAATAAATTAATAAACCCACTTTAATATATATATATATATAAAATAAAAGATATAATAAATTAATTAGAATTGTAATATGCATGACTTTTATATATAATAAATTAATAAATCCACTTTTATAAGGATTTTACCAATTTGGTTTTCCAATCTTCCTGTATAATAAATAATAAACACAATTCTGGATGGATATTTTCATTTTTTCAACTCTATAAATTAAATAAAATTTCATAAAAGTATGGATTTTTTCAATTTAGTTCTTTTTAATGAATTAAGTAAATTAATAAATGCAAAGTATGGATTTTTTCAATTTAGTTCTTTTTAATGAATTAAGTAAATTAATAAATGCTATATATTATTTAAGTTTCTATTGAAGATGTTCGAAATTATATAATGGATAATTAAACTTAATCCAATTTTTTATAAAAGCAAAAAGTTTTTTAGAAGATAACTAAAATAAAAATTATTTATTCATAGAATTTGTAGAGAATTGAATTGTCTCAAAAAAAAAAATATAAATATTTTAGAAAGAAAATTCATATAAATAGTTATCAAAAATATTTATTCATAGAATTGGTAAAAGAGAATTGAATTGTCTATCCTAAACAAAAAGATTTAAATATTCTACAAAACAAATTCATCTAAATAGTTATCAATTGTAATTAAGAATTGATGCCATTATAACAAAATATACTTTGTGAATAATAAGTATATATAATACTCAATGGCGTGATCCACACAGTCATGCACTAATAATGGCCTTCAAATAAATCATGAAGAAATTAAGAAAAGATCCTTTGCTAAGGGACAGATCGAGGGACAATTGGCAACAGTATTCAATTTAGTGGATTCTTGGGAGAGGGATAGCAATGTGCCTGGCTCACACATTGATGTCGCATTCAATCTCCTAGCATGCTAGTTATTAATCAATCTAGAGAATTCACACTACCAAAATGAGAATGGAAGTTGCCACTAAATTTGGTGAAGTTTCCAACTTGTCATATGGAAGGTTCAAAACTTTTTTTGGAATTTTGCCTCTCATGGGAAACAATGATATTGTTAATTCTAGCATTTTCAAGGCGTTATGAGGAAAAATTCTTGTAGGGAACGCTTCAGTTTCTAAACAATCAAAAGAACTAGGCCCTCCTAGCATGGTCCCTTTATCTTTGAATTTTTTGTTAATCATCTTTTGGTTTTCCTCTTCCACTCTTTTTTGTGGTTGGAATCTTAGTGGAGTATGTTTTTCAGGTCACAAGCACTCGTCACTCTCTCCTCTTAATTTTGCTAAGGTATATTTATTTTGTTGGTTTTTATCGTCTTTCAA
Source organism: Pinus tabuliformis (assembly GCA_031772625.1). Taxonomy (NCBI): domain Eukaryota; kingdom Viridiplantae; phylum Streptophyta; class Pinopsida; order Pinales; family Pinaceae; genus Pinus; species Pinus tabuliformis. The sequence goes on along the minus strand of CM062817.1, from coordinate 326,116,164 downwards.
AATTTTTTTTGGCTTCTTGCACTTGGGATCTTTTATTGGCTAGTCAGCTAGGCTTTCTTATTCAATTAGCTCTCTCTTTATTTTCTTCTCTCCTACCCGCGACTCTCCTGGTAGCTCGTCCTCCCTCACTGTGGTAGCTCGCCCTCACTCATTCTTAGTCCCTCATGTCTCTTGCACCTCGAACTCCACCCAGCTACTTGTCTAGACTCATTTGTTTCTCTCACCAATTTTCGGGAATGCCTAAAGAGAGGGCACGCTTGAGAAAACGCGGCAAGGGTCATGGCCCAACAAGAAATTCCCAAAATTGGGCCTAGGCCCAAGCTTCAACATCTTGCTACAAGGAACACACCCTCTTGGTGACAGTAGGATATATCAGACATTAAGTAAGAGTTGGTTGACAAAAGGAATGAAATGTCAGATTCTAATATCTTGGCCAAAGTGGAGAGTTGGGTGCCAGATTTGGGGATCTTAAGAGCTCATCGAAATCAGTATTTGCACACAGTTGATCTATATTGGTAGATCGAGAATTTGTCGGGAAAAGTATTGCTTGATTGTAATGAGAGCATAAATGAACTCCTCCTTCACATGGAGGAGTCCCACCTATTGTATTAGATCATGGACGAGAGGATCCAACAAATGGAGGGGGCATTTCTTCTCACATCATAGCCACCCCTGGAAACCCCTCGTGTCCTGCTACGACTCGTTGATGGCACAAAATTCATGTGTCAAAAGGTCACTAGGAGTAAACTCAATTGTTTCTATAACTTTTAGTTTTTTGGTTCTATGTTTTGATGTTTTTTTGGTATCCATGGCTTTCACAGCCACATTTTGTAATTATTGTAACAATGAGTATGGTCAGGCCCAACTCAAACTATGGTTTTTTATGACCTTAAGTATAAATCCTCACCAATTTTCTTAATATGGCTTCATCAACATGACTCTCTGTAACAATTATTGTATATCTTTGACATTGTAATATAAGTTTATGATCTTTAACAAATATATATATATATATATATATATATATATATATATATATATATTATTTATAAAATAAGAAATTTCAATTAAAAAATTAATGGCAGCTTTTTCATTAATAATAATGTTTTTTTAATTCCTTCCATTTATTGATTTTTTAATTATTATTTTTTTAATTTTAATTAAATTTTTACAACAAAACTATAATTTTTTTTATCAATAAAATAATACAAAATAAAAACTTAACATATGATAAATATATACAAAATCAATCAGGAACTACTTGCTATATGGAGTTGTCTTTATTGCGAATCTTGCTGAAAAAATTGAGGTGAAATCTTGATTTGTGTTATTTAAACTGGTTTTTAAATTGTATATATGGATCAGCACCCTCAAAAACCCCTGGGGCACTTGGATTGGGCGGAGTTACCCATCAAACTTGTAATTTCAATAAATTTTCGCCAAATTTTAGAGAAATTAAACTACAAAAACCCACCAGAAAAACTTCCAAAAAATCAATTCACTTAGTTACTTTGAACAGAGCACCATACACAACCATACACAATTTGCTGTGGATATTTCCAATTTGATTTTCAAACTTATATATAATAAATTTACCATAAAAGCTTCCAAAAAAAAGTCAATTCGCTTAGTAAGCTTGAACAGACCACCATACACGATTTGATGTGGATATTTCCAATTTGGTTTTCAAACTTATATATGATAAATTTATGAACACACATTCAAATGGATTTTATGAGTTTCGTTTTTTTTGGGATAATTAAGAGTATTCTATATAGGGGGCAGCGAATCAGCTGACAGAACTTGTTAGATAATCGAGGCTTTTGATTCTCGTATCAACCATGAAGAGCCATATAAGCCTGTTAGGATCCAGAAGATCTTCACCAGAGTTGGTATATCTAAGTCTTCTCATTATTCTGAATCTATGCACGGTAAAGGCCACCTTCAGCGACAATTTCGAAATTTCATGGGGAAACGTTAGATTGTTGAATAATGGCCAAACAGTTCAGCTCACTATGGATAAAGCCTCAGGTAAAATATTTCTCTTTTATGGGCATCAGAGATTCAATACTGTATTGGAATTCTATATGATCGTAGTTGTAATAAGAATTCTTGTTTCACTAGGTTCTGGTTTTCAGTCCAAAATGGATTACCTCTTCGGCAGCTTGAGCATGAGAATTAAACTGATTTCAGGGGATTCCGCAGGAACAGTCACTTCATATTATGTAAGCGAAAACTTGCAGGGAATTTTATTGTCAATTTACAGTACTTCAACCCAATTTATGATATAGATAATTTAACTTTCATTATTGCAGCCAGACCAGTCACAATTTCGATAATAGGAATTATAGAGTAGTTTTATGTCGATGGTAGATTTCTGGAATAAGAATATGATTATGAAGAGAAGGGTCAATTATTTCAGCACTCTACTGATTTGGGAAATCTGCAATCGACCTAAGTTCAACGAAAATAATTATATTAGATATGGTATTTTGTATTCAGATGTCATCGGAAGCTTCTCAGCACGATGAACTTGACTATGAATTTCTGGGAAACCTGCCGGGGCAGCCTTACACTATGCAAACCAACGTCTTTGGAAGTGGAATTGGGAATAGAGAACAAAGATTGAAGCTGTGGTTTGATCCCACGGCGGACTTCCATAACTATTCAATTCTCTGGAACCAAAAACAAATCGTGTATGTGTTTCAAGCAGCTGTAACAGAAAGTAGATATGTTGTGAACATATAATTAATTGGATTTATAGCGATTGTTTATGGGGTTTGTCATTACTGTTAATATATTTCTTGCACAGTAGAATTTAGGCGTCTGTGATTCATATCAAATTTACAAAAGATATTCTTGCACAGTAGAATTTAGGCGTCTGTGATTCATATCAAATTTACAAAAGATATTCTTACACAGTAGAATTTAGGCGTCTGTAATTCATATCAAATTTACAAAAGATATTTTTTTTGCATGTGGTGTAAACAGATTTTGGATTGATTCGATCCCCATCCGAGTATTCAAAAACAATGAAGCTGTGGGTGTCCCATATCCAAATGAACGACCCATGAAGATCATCTCCACCCTTTGGAATGGAGAGGATTGGGCTACCGACGGAGGCAGGGTTAAAATAGACTGGAATGACGCTCCCTTTATTGCCTCTTATCAATCCTTTGAAGTTGATGCATGCAGCTCTTCCCCCTGTGTCAACGATTGGTGGGATCAGTCGACATTTCAAAGTCTAAATCAACAACAACTCACGCAACTTGATTGGGTTCGCAAAAATTACATGACATACGACTACTGTCATGATGCGTCGAGGTATCCTACGCCTCCACGCGAATGTGCGTTGAATCCGTAATCACCAGATTTTGGTGCAGTAATTATGTCCATTTTGCTTTAATAATTATGTTATAGGTGTGGTTTATTTTAGAATAGTGTTTACAGAATTTTTAAATAAAAATAAAAAATAGGTACAGAGGATTTGGATTTAATAATACTAAAGTTTCCAAACTATTTTTCTATCATAACATTTATGTGGTGTGTTCACTATTGCTACTTTGTATTAATTTATAAATTTTCAAATTATATAAATTAAAGCACAAATAAATGTGAGATTTTAGGTTCTTGTGATTCATAATGTAATAAATATGTTTTTTGGATTAATCACATCAGTGTTATTTGGTCTAAATTTCGAACCAGCTAAATGAACCACATTAATTGGTTCTAAATGTCCACCAAATAATACTAATGTGATTAATCCAAAAACATGCTTACTACACAAATAAATATTTTGATGGTTGTTGAGTTTAACAGTGAATTAATTTAGTAATAAATTTGGAGATTAATTGATTATAATTTAATAATAAATTTGGAGATTAATTTATTACAATAAGTGTAAATAAATGAGTAGTCTTTAAGTGAGATTTTTTTTTAGTTTTTGGTTGAATCCCACTAAAATAATTGTGGTCAAATCTTGATTTGTGTTATTTACACTGACTTTTTGACGACATATATGGATTCAGCACCCTCAAAAACCCCTGTGGCACTTCAATTGTGAAGAGTTTATCTGTCAAACTTGTGATTTCAATGAATCCCTAATTCCTTTCTCTTTCTAGACAAATTAGATCATAAAAGTGTTTTGATGGCTATTAAGTTTATCAGCAAAGTAATTTAGTAATAAATTTGGAGATCACTTGATTACAATAACTGTATGAGTAGTAATAAATTTGGAGATTACTTTATTACAATAAGTCTAACTTACAAGGCAGATAAGTGTTCTGACAGTGATTGAGTTTATCAATCATTTAATTTAGTGATAAATTTGGAGATTAATTGATTACAATAAGTGTAACTATACACTACTAAATTTGGAGATTAATTGATTACAATAAGTGTAACTATACACTTCGTGGTTCTATTCAGATATGTGATAAGGCCGAAACAAAAATAAGCTATAGTTTAATGGTTAAATTTATCAGAAATTGGGCAGGGATTTGTTGGAATCACAAGTTTAAGTGTGAAGTTTGTACAATCCAAGTGTCCAAACATTTTTTTAGAGAGCTGAATTCATTTATGCATTGAAAAATATATTTTAAAAAACGAAAAGTACCAGGCTAAAATTGTTTTCAGCCATCCAACATAAAACTCCAAAACAAAATTGTTTTTAATGATTCCATATAAAACTCCAAAACATAAAAGAGTGAAACAAAACCTAAAAAAATACTATACATTAAAAAGCAAATTACTATGTCATATTTTTCATTTAAATTGCAAAACTGTAGATTCATGGAGTGCTGATTCAAAGATTAATTTGGAAATATTTATAGTTTCAATTTGGAAAATTTTCTCACCTGTGAACAAAAGCGTGTTTACCTTACTGTATGCGTTGTTTTACCTTTCAAATTTCAATATTGTTCACGCGTAAATGGATTTACTTAGCGTAATAAAAGACACTAATTTCTACCGACTTTCCAAATTTCAACGTTAGCTGCTTATGGATGGACTAACTTAGCCTGATAAAATACAATTCTCTTCAAATTTCATCTTTATTTCAATATCATCAGCTACTAAATTGAGCTAGTCTATTGAAGTGACTTAAGTCTAATAAACCTGTATTTTCTTCCCACTTTTAAAATTACTTCATCTGATAAAATACAGAACTTCCTACCTACTTTTACCACGCTCTTGAAATTTCAATATCGTCAGCGTGTGAATAAAGTTGTTTAGTCTAATAAAACACATCATTTTCTACTCACTTTTCAAATTTCTTCATCTAATAAAATACAGAACTTCCCACCCATTTCAATTTTGGATTTTATTAAATTTGAGATAGATGTAAAGGTTTAGACCCGCAAATTGGTTGAATTTAAAAGATTTTGAATTACTATTTTGCAACAAGAAAAAAATAAATAGATTTGTTCACTAAATGAGTGTTTTTAGTGGTTTAGTATGTTTATATAATTAGATTTTAGTTTTAAAAATAAGTTTAATTTTTAATGTGGTTAGATTTATTTTATTTTTTTGGTGTTAGTTATGTAAACATTTCAACTTGGTTAAATTACGTAAAAATTAAAATTAAATTAAATTAATAATTAAAATAAAATTGAGGTAACACAATAAATTTAGCACTAATGGTTTTTGGGCTTCACTTTTTGATAGCTCATAATTTTACTAATAATTTATATATATATTCCAAATCTGCTAAGAGTATAGAGATATCAAATTCCCTAAGTCCAAATTTCATTTAAAATAATAATATAAAAAATTTGATCACTCTAAAAATTTAGTATATCCAAAATTAAAATAAATCTAAACTACTTATAAAAAATTTCAAATATTGATTACTTTACCTAATAAAATTCTCAATAATTCCAAAAATATTTGAAGTTCAATAATTATTTTGAAATATAAAAAAAATTCAGATTTTTATCGAATCATTTTGTTCAAAAGAAAAGAAACTTATCAATATATTTATTATAAACCTTGAAAACTTTATTATATAAAATAATACTAACATTGAGAAAATCCCCAAATCGCCTGTTAACGACGTGAGGGCTTATGGCTTTCGTCCCACCACCATTAATGGTCACTAACGTGGCTACATGCCCTCCAAATTCATCAACTATACATCACATCCTAGATCCAAGGCCGCCACACACGAGAATAATGCAGGTTCAGCAATAATGGTGTTGTTTTATATAGCGATATGGGGTTTAACGGTAAGTTTCACTGGATAAAACCCACGAGATGAGGGTTCAAATCTCATTGAGTATATATATGACCTGTTGTGTCTTGGCTAGAAGAGTAGGCGAGCCCATAGCAGACGTCTTGGCTCTTGTTGAGGCATAAGTTTCCTGCTATTGGGCCTAGGTTTATAGTAGCAGCCACTTAGATTTGATCATGGGTTTGTTCAGGATGTTTATAGTGTGGCAACCACTTAGATTTGATCATGGGTTTGTTCAGGATGTTTATAGTGGCAGCCACTTAGATTTGATCATGGGTCTGTTCAGGATGTTTATAGTGTGGCAGCAACTTAGATTTGATCATGGGTTTGTTCAGGATTTTTATAGTGGCAGCCACTTAGATTTGATCCTGGGTCTCTTCAGGGTTTATAGTGGTAGCCACTTAGATTTGATCATGGGTCTGTTCAGGATGTTTATAGTGTGGCAGCCACTTAGATTTGATCATGGGTCTATTCAGGATGTTTATAGTGGCAGCCACTTAGATTTGGTCATGGGTCTGTTCAGGATGTTTATAGTGTGGCAGCGACTTAGATTTGATCATGGGTCTGTTCAGGATGTTTATAGTGGCAGCCACTTAGATTTGATCATGGGTCTGTTCAGGATGTTTATAGTGTGGCAGCCACTTAGATTTGATCATGGGTCTGTTCAGGATGTTTATAGTGGCAGCCACTTAGATTTGATCATGGGTCTGTTCAGGATGTTTATAGTGTGGCAGCAACTTAGATTTGATCATGGGTCTGTTCAGGATGTTTATAGTGGCAGCCACTTAGATTTGATCCTCGGTCTCTTCAGGGTTTATAGTGGCAGCCACTTAGATTTGATCATGGGTCTGTTCAGGATGTTTATAGTGTGGCAGCCACTTAGATTTGATCATGGGTCTGTTCAGGATGTTTATAGTGGCAGCCACTTAGATTTGGTCATGGGTCTGTTCAGGATGTTTATAGTGTGGCAACCACTTAGATTTGATCATGGGTCTGTTTAGGATGTTTATAGTGGCAGCGACTTAGATTTGATCCTGGGTCTGTTCAGGATAACTCTCACCAACATCTTGGCTCTTGTTGAGTCATAACTAGCCTGATGTTTATAGTGTGGCAGCCCCTTAGATTTGATCATGGGTCTGTTCAGGATGTTTATAGTGGCAGCCACTTAGATTTGATCCTGGGTCTGTTCAGGATAACTCTCACCAATGTCTTGGCTCTTGTTGAGGCATAACTAGCCTAGGTTTATAGTGGCAGCCACTTAGATTTGATCATGGGTCTGTTCAGGATGTTTATAGTGGCAGCCACTTAGATTTGATCCTGGGTCTGTTCAGGATAACTCTCACCAACGTCTTGGCTCTTGTTGAGGCATAAGTTTCCTGCTATTGTGCGGCTTGCTGCCACTAGCCTAGGTTTATAGTGGCAGACACTTAGATTTGATCATGGGTCTGTTCAGGATGTTTATAGTAGCAGCCACTTAGATTTTATCCTGGGTCTGTTTAGGATAACTCTCACCAGTTACCAATTATCCTAGATTAAAAAAAAAAAATAGTATTGCTTTGGGAAATTAATATAATAGTTATTAATGAGAGTGATGAGTTGTAGGCATAATTAACGGGCTCACTACCTCCCCTTCCCCTGATGCCAATAATTCATTCTCAGGAAAATGGGATTCACAGTCCATGTAAACATGAAATTTTACACGCGTCAAGATTTATTTCATGATACAGGTTCTGAATGTGGAAGTTGTTACAACCACTCATGGCCCTTGGATCTCATACATCGAGTTTATTGCAAAATGAGCACCATAATGGATAAATTATTTTCACCTGTGTGTTGGTTGGCTTTATTGATGCAGGGAAATTCACGTTTTACTACAATGTCCATTTTCAACTTTCATTTAATGACATCTCTAAAGACTTTTAAATAAAACAATATAATTTTCATTTTTCTAATAATTCACACAAATTGTTTCATTTAATAAGTTAATGTAAACTTAAATTAAAATTTTCATGCAAACTCAAATCATTTAACATAACATAATATAATATAAGAAGTCATACAAAGAGCCTTTGCAAAATATGCATTGTGTATTTCCGCTAACAAAGAAAAGTTGTACATGCATAACTTCATAATCATACATTTCTCTCTTGGTCTGATTCCACATTCATTCGAACATTAGTTCTCATTGCCAGTAGACTTACAATAAGTAGAATTAAGAAATGCAATATCTTTTCTAAATCCTGAAATCACTTCATAAATATGATTTTTCCTAAATCCTAAAATTACTCCATAAATCGTATTTTTCTAAATTCTAAAATCACTCTATCTATCTCTAGAATATTCAAGATATATTTACTTTTGCCTTATAGAAAAAATTTCACCTATCCATAGATTTTCTAAAATTATGACTCATCTAGTTCTAAAAATCATAAAATATCTCAAGTCAAAAAATACAATTTATTTGCATAGAAAAATATAAATTCTTCTCATAAATAAAGACCCATTTTTTAAGTTTTTTCACATTGAAGACTTAATGGCTTAGAAGCTCTAATGCTCCTACATCAGATTCCTACGGTAGAAAAAAAATTCATGACCTCCTAATCACGTGTCATTAATGCATGAATCCTCCTAGATCCCAAATTTTGTTTTGTAGTTCCCCACATTCCTTACAATCTTGATGTTGTTCTTCTAGGTCTGTTTTTGTCACCTTCCTTCCCCCTGGTTTCCAAACCTTGTTTTGCAGTCTTCTATTAATTTTGTTGATGTACACTTGTGCAGTGCATTGTATCATGTTGCTAAGTGTCTCCTTCTTCCTACAATACCTCTTTTTATGTGTCTCCTTCAGCAGCATCCTTATTTCTTCAATTTCAATGTCCAACTTATGCTTATGTTGGAACATGATGCTAGCACTGCCTATTTGTATTGGTATCTCAAAATTTAAATTTTTTATGGTTGCCATTCTCATTTCATTATATCCATAATCAAAAAAAAAATCAAAGAGGTGTAAGACACTTGAATGCCTTCTCCATAACTACTTTATGACATATTGACATTCATTTTCTACACATTCACTACAACAAATACTCTGCTCATTAAATTCTTCCTTATCTTCTAGTTTACCCTTTGGAGACTATTGATTTTCTTCTTGATTATCCTCTAAAACAATTTAATAGTTTGTACCTTCTTATTGAAAATAAAATAAAATTTCATTTTCATGAGACAAACTTGCCTTGTCCTCTCTCGTCTCATCTTCTTCTTATTGTCATTGTTTTCCTTTGTCTTTATCTCTAGGAAATAGCATAGGTTCTATCTCCTTTATTACATATTTGTCTTCATCATTTTTATTGGTACCTTCAAGCATATAATTAGTTTGAAAACGAAAATTCACCTTTGTTTCCTTAGATGTAATACGAAATTCTTCCTTACTAAGAACTATTAAACATTTATCCTATTTGGTTGTAATGTGAGGTTCTCTTAATAACCTTACTAGAAATTTTATTTCTTCCTCAAACTTCATGAACATTTCATCTAAATTCTTCTCTCTGTCCTTGCTTTGACTATCTCCATGAACTAATTTTCCCATGTTTTCTTCACAAACAGGTTCTTGCAATTGTGCACCATCAACTATATTCACCCACTGTGTATGATTTCCATTCTGATTTTCCTTATGAAACAACGATGTTTCATCTTCCTCCATAACAGTAATTTGCTTATGTTCGTCTCTTTTGCTTTAAAAAAGAATACCCCCACCTTCTTTACCATGTATGACAGTTATGAGTGAATGTCTAGCTTCATCAACACCTGCAATCATACACAAATAATTAGTTTTAAAATCATAATAATCTATGGTCTCATTCGATGACTCATCCATCAATTCCAAATACTACTATGAACTTTCCACATAGTTCAAAATATCTCATGTAGATCTCTTCTCATTATCCTCGTCACTATCCTCACCAAGTAATGGTCCCTACCTTGGTTCACAAAAGTGTACATTCATCTTGGTTTCCTTTAGTTCTTCACTCCTCTGCTAAATACCCAACCTATGTTTTAGCTTTACCTATAACTTGTTCCACTTCACATTTTTCTGTAGCACCCATCCGCATCTCTGGTCTTCATCATTTTGTTGTAGCAGCTCCATAAGTACATTCATTTGTGCCTTCATTTCAACAAGTTCCTTATTAAACTCTCCATTAATCGTTTTCTTCTTAATGTTGTTTTCCTTGACATCTTATTTCCTTCCACTATGGCTTCCACCTAAACCTTTTTATGACCCTCTATGGCCATCCTTCTCTCTATCTTTGCGAGTTTCTCCATGCTCAACAGTGAACTGCAACCAAGCCTCTCCTATTTAGCAAGTCTCCTCTTCTTGCTACTCAATACCTCATTAATATTTCTTCACTAGCTTGACCTTTTGGTTTTTTCTTTGGTTCTCTCCTTAGAACCTTCTCTTGGAAATTCTACCCACACTCACTATGGAACTTCCCTTAGACAAATTCTACCCAACTGCTACTTGTTGGAAGTCATCCTTCTTCTAGTTGCAATCCTCAATTCCAAAGAGCTTACCAGCTCTGATATCACTTGATGCAGGAAAATTCATCTCTTATTGCAATTCCACTTTCACCCACCTGCAATCTTAACTTAATATATGACCAAGCTAAATATGCTACATTACCCATATGTAAAAAATGCTCATAACCCAAGTTTTATTCGTTATAGCCAACGCTCATATAATGACATCCTCAAATAATTTTAAATAAGATAATATAACTCTCACCTCTCCAACGATTTACATAAATTACTCCACTTCAAAGAGTTCATGCAAACTCAAATTAATTTTTTCATGCAAACTCAAAGCATTTAACATAACACAATATAATACAATGAGTCATACACAAAGCTTTTAGCAAATCTTCATTTCCATTAGCAAAGAAAAGTTGTACATGCATAACCTCATAATCATACATTTCTCTCATGACTTGATTCCACATTCATTTGGCCATTAGTTCTCATTGTTCTTAGGCTTACAATAGGTAGAATTAAGAAATGCAATAGCTTTTCTAAATCCTAAAAACACCCCATAAACCACCCATAAAACTGATTTTTCCTAAATCCTAAAATCACTCCATAAATCATATTTTCTAAATTCTTTTCAAGGTATATTTACTTTTGTCTTATGGACAAAATCTCACATATCCATAGCTTTTTTAAAATTATGACTCATCTAGTCTAAAAATCATAAAATATCTCAACTCAGAAAATACAAGAATATAAATTCTACTCAAAAATAAAAACCCCTTTTTGAAGCATTTTCACAATGAAGACTTAATGGCCTGTAAGCTCTAATGCTCTTGCATCATCTATTCATTTGTTTCCTTTTGAAGAAATATTTTCTCCGTGTCCTCTTGTCCACATGTTCATTGGGTAAGTTTCATTTTTGGCCTTGTCTTTTCTTATCCCTCAATTTCCATCTCTAGTTGCGGAGCCTTCTCCCCCACCTGGTTATTCTTTTCCTCTCTTCATTCATCACTCTATCTATGCCAAACTTTTGTGGCTTCATCCACTTGTCATCTCTTAATTGGATCTACTGATCTCACTCTCATTCTTCATTCATGGCCTCTAGTTTTTGCTTCTATCCCTGACTCCTTGCCTCTTCTCCATCCATTTATGGTGTAACGAACCTCCATTTCACCATATATATATATATATATATATATATATATATATAGATATATATATATAGAGAGAGAGAGAGAGAGAGAGAGAGAGAGAGAGAATATCATGAGCAGGTTGTGCTTCTTATTTTGTCGGTGTACATTATAAATACTTTAGTCATACTTAGTATTATTGTTAATTTTTCACAATTCCTTATAAATATGATGTTGTTTTCCTCACCCACACATATACTTTTATTTATTCCTTGCATAAGAAAAATATCACCATGTCGTTACCTAGATTTGGAAATCATTAGGAAATTCTCTTCCTCCCAATACCTTAAGGTCACCACCCAGTTCTATGGAACTTTACTATGTTCAAGGATGTACCATTATCATCCTTTACTATTCAGAAATATATGTTCGATAATTGTGACATATGGGAGACAATGCATAGTTGGATATCTCCTCGCACTTACCCTCCACTATCTTCTTATGTCTAATATTTAACTTATGGATTGAACTAATATATTAGTTCATATACCTAGAATGGTGTCAATACTTTCATGGTTACTCCCTTTTTTTATTTGAACCTAGCATATCTGAAACCAACCCTTACATCTCTAATCTTCTCCTCTTCACTTAGGACAAGGATCACTATTATCTTTGTGACATGCCGCTTGAGTAATATGCATGTACAATCATGGGTTGGGAGACTTTCAAGGTAAAATTAAAACCATGTTTAAGTACGCTTGGGGATCCTTGCACTATGAACTCATCCTTCGCCACGTATTATTTTTCTCTAACCTTCATGCGGTTCTTCACATGGCAATGTACCAATTAGACCATGTGGATGGTGAGAATTTACCACTGTGATCCAATGGTGGAAAAACCTCTTCATAACACTAACCCTAATCAATCAGATTGTTCCTCTTCATTTCTTGTTGATCACTATTTAGGAGTTTGGTTTCCTGTCCTGCGTTGGTGTTGGTTTTCTTGAACATGTTTGTAATTTTCCCTTGTTCGACGGTGGTGTCACACCTACAACTAGTTGTACTAGAACCCAAACTGTGTGGCATCTAAGTCATGGTGTTTCGTTTCGCTCTATTTCTGGATTATGGCAACGTTGACCTACACGTACATTTTCTAGACTTCATCTTCGCATTTATGTCAATTTTATTTAAACATTCAAGTATTCATTTTCAGTTGTGAGTGAAGCTAATGATTCGTCTCGGTCCCTTGGATTCGATGTAAGTTTGCAGATGTTATTGGGGCCACGACTATTCACTACCTACCTCTAGTTGGTGTGGAATGAACTTGTGTCCTTCCCAGCTTACAATCATTACTTTCACGACTATACTCGTCAATGAAGACTTCCAGGTATATCTTTGTGCAGGAAATTCAATTTTCATTTTGTTTCCTACACTTGTGCTAGTTAAACAAAAGATGTTGAATTATATTTTCTGGCACAAAACTCCCCTCGCAGAAGGGCGCTTCCCTCCAAGGTCAGCGGAAAAGAACAGTTGCTACTAGGTTCTGATAATTTTCTTTGATTGTCCTCATTACCATTCCTTTCTCTCCCTTAGCCACGACAGTTCAACAAAATGGTTTCTCTGGTAATTTCTAGATACATGGGTCGACAATTTGAATGTTGTTGTCAACAAATTAATTCAGTTTTTCTCTTTTTATTCTTCTGTCTTTCTTCTAGAAAAGAATGTCACAAAAATTTTGCCCCTAGTAATTGTTTCATGGATTTTGATACAAGAAGGAGAAATGAGGGGGTCGTACGTGGCCAGGTATATATTTTTCCCAACCCAACTCATTTTTTTTATAAAATGTTTTTTTCCCATTCTCCTAGGCTCACTGGTATTGTATTTTATTGTATGACTGGATTGGCAGATATGTGATATGCCTCGGGACTTCCTTTGGTTGTACCTTGACAGAGTCCTTTATTTTCTATTTAGCTTTCATCATGATAGGTTGGTCCTCGCAGTGCCTTTACTAGCAGCTTGAGACGATGTCTTGCTCTACCACGTTGTTTGACTAGCTTTGCAATTGTTAATCGTCAAAAGTTGTTATATTTTTGGTCTCTAGCTTCTCATAGCATAAGTTTTATGTTTACCTTTGATAATTGAATGGCTCTCTTCATACATATTGTAACCTAATTATTCCAATTATTCTGGAATGTGGTTTACCATTCAGATTTTGGAATATTGTTTAGTATTCTATACGGAACTATTTCCATTTCGCTTTTATTTGTAGTTTAATATACTGGGTTTCTCAATTTTTTACTGTATATGGCATATATTACTAGCCTTCTCTTGCACTTTTAGTTAATCAGAGTGTCGCATTTTCTTAATCATTTCATTGCATTCGTATACTACTCAGGGTTTTAATGTCTGCTACTTTGTTTTTGGACAATGCACGATATACATGTGTTATGGTATTTAATCAATTCCATGGAATAATGTATCTAGTTTATAAATATCTTTATTCTTTCCTCCAAATTCGAATCAACATGAGTCAACTATGTTTATGTTTAAGCTTATGTACAGTTGGAAGGAAAACAAAGTTCTCTCGCAATTTCTTTTACTATCTAAATGAGACTTATGCTTTCTGCTCTATATTGTTTTCATGTTGGGTCTAAATTTCTGACTCTTAGGATTTTCTTTTCGTTGGTGAATAAGAGGGTCTCCTATGACAATGAAATCTAGCGAGAGGGATCTTACTAGGGCTCAATTTTTTGTTGTTATCCTCTTAATTCATCTCAGCTCGTGTCTGGGCATAGCTCAGGTAGTTAATTAATTTGATCCTCTCTATATGTTCCCATATTTGTATGTATCAACTATATAGGTTTATTATTTAGATACATTTCATTAATCTAACTTATAGAATTGCTCTGCACCCCAACACCCAGGGTGTCTCCATCAGAGGCAACTCACAATTGCTCAGGGTAACAATCATGTTAAATTTTAGGACTCTTCCAAATTGTAACGGTTATTGTTTTCCTCTTATTCCTATTCCTTCATACTCAGAATGTTGGTTCTTATTTCGTTTCGTTGATGATCCAAAATGGATCCTGAAACTCTCTAAGTCTTCATGCACTCTCTATAATTTATTCCAAAGATTAAAATCTTGTGAAGATCAAGCTCATCAGAGGAATCCTCATGATAGTTGCTAACTGCGATCAGCGATGATCAACGAGAGCCGTCGACCAAGTGTGCAGAGCAGCGAACCATGGTAACACACACTGTTGCGAATTAGCAAAGTCAGTGATGGTTTGAGTCAATGGGGGAGGAATCTAATATGCGACA
Organism: Pinus tabuliformis; assembly: GCA_031772625.1. NCBI lineage: Eukaryota > Viridiplantae > Streptophyta > Pinopsida > Pinales > Pinaceae > Pinus > Pinus tabuliformis. Next base: position 326,100,967 of record CM062817.1, on the reverse strand, counting down.
GGGCAAACCCCTCGAAGAAGGAGAGCCACATGCACCCAGACCCGAAAAATCATGAAATGTAGCGGAAAGTGTTTCGGTTCCATTTGAGGTGGGATTCCACAGAAACCGGCAGAATATCGTAAGGGCTTCGAGCAGGAAGCAATTTAGACTGAGTCCCACCCGATGCCACACAGCGAGTGACACGCGTCCGGCGGAAGAGAGAGAAAACCGCTCACATCGGACGGGTAAACGTCGAGCAAGTTATCCGCCCGATATGTGCGATGACCGTAGGATCTGGAGGGTCCAGATCAATGGCAGAGATGTGACTCGATGGATGACCAGATTTGATGAAGTTATAAAGCAGATTGTGCAGGATTTTGAAGTCCGACGTGGACGATGAGTTGGCAGAGATTCGTGTTTCGCAGGCATTCTTAGAGTAAACGGAAATAACAGTCGTTTCAAACGATCGAGTGTTTTTGGTGAACTTGACACGCTCAACCGTTAAAGGAATAGGTGGCCACCTCCCTATAAGGCATTATGCAATTACTGTAACCGCCGAAAGAAGGGATTTGAACAGACAGAGGCAGGGAACCAGAAAGCCGAGAAACGGAAACGAACAGTCAGGAAGCAAATTGGCTTTAAAGCCATAGACTGACAGAGAGGAGAGAGAGCAGCTCATGAAGCAGTAAGCAGAACTGGAAGCAGAGAAACTAGAGCCAAGCTCACTGTAATAGGCAGAGCCACCAGAGGTTGGAGGCAGAGCCGCAGATCCAGAGAGCTCTAATAGACTTCTAAAGAGCCACGAGGCTGCAGTGAAGTTGCAGCACAGCAGGAGATCGAATGATCGAGCTGTGGCTAGTTGTATGAGGTGTGTCGAAGATAGGAGAAGGAGTTCCAGAGACAAATGAAAAATTCTGAGGGAGTCAGAGAAGCCAGAAGCTCGAGAAGCTTAGAGCACTTACAGAAGGAGTCTAGTCCAAAGAAGCCTAGACCTATCTGCAGAACAAGGACAACCAGGGGTAAGATGGCATTCTAAGCCCATTGGTTCAGTTGTAAACCAATGGAGTTAAGTGTATCACTTGTAAAAGAATTGAAGCCATAATCCCATAGAGCCTAATCGAGTTGATTAGAGCTCAAGGAGACATAGCCCAAGATATCAGGGTGAACTCCATATTATATTGTTGTCTTATGGGTTTGTTGAATCGCTGCTTTATTTACTGTTATTTGTGTTTCACGTCAACATAAGCAAATGAACATAAGCACTCAACATTCAAAAACAAATACAAGCATACACCTATATTTTCAAGCATTTCTTAATTCTGCATTGGTTAATCATTAAGACTTGGGAAAATTTAAAGCTTTGGAAGTGGGAGAGGTTCTTGTAAGTTAGACAAGAAGCCTGAGAGCCCCATTTTCAGATCAGGTGGTATCAGAGCCTAATATTGGCTAATCCCACCTTCAAAGAAGGTGATATCAAAGCTGGTCTATCACACAGAATAAGTCGATCTTGCGGACAAGATAGACCTTCCTAGAATCTAAAGAAGACCTAATGACAAGCAAACCAACCAGACATTATCTTTCTCTAAATATGCTTTTATAAACAATGGCAAACAAGTGTTTTTAGGGCCTACCTTAGGTCCAACGCAAGTTTGTGGATGCCCTCGCTCCTTTGTCCAAATGAGCTCCTTTGTCGCAAATCTGCAAACAAATTAAATAGCACCTGGAAAGCCAATATCATAAAACATATTTAACATGAAAGTCAAGGAGTCCATGAAACAAATAACATGAGATACTTGTTGAGAAAAATGAGTTTGATTGTATTAATTCAAAAGAAGAAGAACTTTACAACCTGTGCCTTGACGTTGTACAAGCTCCTCCCAGGGTCCAACAAGAAGTCTCCTCTACTTTGACAAGTTTCACTCACTCCCCAATGAAGCCAAAAAGGTATGTGATCTCTCCTCTTAAGCTCAACTAGGAAGTCTTGATTTCACCAGCATTTACCCTAAAAAATGTTCAGCTTCTAACCTCCCCAGCAACCAGCCTAATGCCTGAATTTATAGTGCAATGGAGGGAGGTTACTAGGTCCTCCTTCAAAGGGATAAAGCCCTCCTTCAAAGGGATAGCTCCTCTCATCAAGAGATTAGCTCCTTCTCTTTTGGGATGCATGAACCACCTCAGAGCGAACAATCCACGTCGAAATTCCTTCTAGAATCCTCTAGAATTAACCCAAAGTGAGTTTTTTTAAGATAAAACTTGCGCCTTTTGACTTTCACAGGGGTCCACACCCACACCTTTAGGGACAGAGCGGGCAGGTCCGCAGCTTTTGTAAACAGAAGGTGCGGGACCGCAGGTGACAGTGAGAGAAAGTGCGGAACCAGAGTTTCATTGATTTTCAATGTCTTTCTCCCATTTTCAAAGCTTGACTTGAAGAGCTGAGGTCTGAGACTTGCTTAGGAGGACAGTACAAGTGATGATAGACCCATACTGACTGCAACTAATCATGGTGACGATATTTTTGTGTAACAGATTGCCCCCTAAAGTGCGAAGTCTGTGGTAGATGAGGATTTCATTTATCATTTAGGAAGAGTGAAGTACTTTATCATTTCGAGGATCATCTTGTGGAGAGCCCAGTTGAAACCTGTAAAAACATTTAATGCAAGATATATATATGAGATCATATCATCATAGAGGTAGGCATTCCCATACTCAGATCAAAACTGACTAGAAAACTAACTACTGCTCTGATACAGGAATGATCTTGTACAACATCACAAGTATAGACTCATGTGGACAAAGTATGGACGCAGCCATCTGTTTATGAATAGTCCATTATATAATGAATACAAAATTCCTCGCAGCCTGGATTGTGGAAACTAGATCCAGGGTCTTCATTTCTACTTCCCGAAACAGTACGATTCTATCCATGCGAATGAATGTGTTGATGTCGAACATGGTAGAAACCACTTGATTACCAGTCAATGATGTAAACTGTTAACAAGTGTGAGAGAAACCACCAATGATGTCAATGGCTCTCAAAGTACCCAATACAATCCATGAGATGTGAATAAATGTGTTGATGTCGAACATGTCACGGAATCCTTTGATTGAAGGTCATTGATGCAACCTGTCGTCAAAGGCGAGAAACCTGCCATTGAGGCATGCAGATCTCAAGGTACTAATGATTTCTAGATCATCTTTCTAGATAATGAGCTGAAGTCGATAGAAAGCGATCCGTTGTAGGCAAGCCCACAACACGAAATCATAGATCGAGTCGAAGAAATTTAGTTGCAAGGACTGACTCAGGGATGGTCAAGATGGATGACAGATATTTTGCAGATGAATGACTTATTGGCAATGACCTCTTGAACACATAACGACACGAAAGATGGTTTGGTGACAATTGACCCAAAGTTAATACCCAGAAACCGGTTGAAGACTTTCAATGTGGTTTGATCAACTGTTAGGCAAAGGATTTCCTAACCCAGGTGAATGAAAGTGTCGTGTTCAAGAGCGGTTACAAAGTATGACAAACAGGCTCATTTTTCTCTCTTTTCCCCCACCATTTCTGGCAAGTACCTCTTTATTTTTGACAAGCTTGAGGAGGATAACATTTGCTTGATTATAAGCTCATCCTTTGGATGAGTCCAACTTAGTTTAAATTCGAACCCTAAGAAGGAGTGGTTCGTTCCTGTTTGTAATTGAACGGGTCCTTTACTGTGAAATTTTAACGAGTCCAGTATAGGAGAAACTCGGCGTTTTTCAATTTTAGAGAGTCTGAAAAAACTTAAGAAAACTCCGGGGTTGACCTTTTTCGTAAATTTGTGTCTCCCAAGCCCGAAAAAAGTATAAAATAATACTTGAGAGAATCGCTTGATCTTTTACGATCAAGGAGTAATTTTCGTCATTAGTGCCCTTGATCCGAAAAAGTAAAAAAGCGATCAATGACACGTCGTTTTATAACCAATATCGAGTTTGAAACGACAAAAATTCGGCAATCTTTTCATGTTTTTACAGTCAGAAAAGAGTTGTAAGTGGACTGTCTTTTAATTCTGTTTTAACGAGTTTAAAATAAAAACTCGGCAATCTTTTCATGTTTCAGGAGTCAGAAAAGAGCGTGAAGGTGACTCTAAATGTTTTTTCGTCGAAAATGATAGATTTTGCCTGAATAATCCGTTATCCTGCACAAAAACACAAACATTACTAATACCTGTTTGAAATGGATAAAACTGTCGCAAAAATACCTTTCCGAAGTGAAACATAAACAAATTTGCAATTTAATTGCTCAAAAAACTTATAAAAAGGACCTTCGTCAATTCATTTTTACCGTTTGAGTTTTGGGTGAGAAAATAGTGCTTTTGTTCAGAAAACTTCCCGTGAAGATTGCGGAAAATCCAATCGTTGGAATCGAACGCCGTCTTCTCCAGGTAATCCACACCATCTTACTCTTCATTTTTTACCGTTTCAATTTTTGTTTTAGTCATTCATTTCATTTTTTGGGAGGGTTTTTAGGCTTAAAACCTGTGCGCGGGGGCCCGCAAGTTTACCACTGATGGCCTACGTGATGAAAATGAGATCTTGGGTAAGCCCAAAATCCCTTTTTCATGTGAAAGTTCGATCCTGGACCGTGGGTTATGGCCCACTAAGTGCTGACGGAAGCATTCTAAATAACTTAAACTCTTCAATTTTATTTTTTTTTAACTGTGGAATTTCATTACTATTGAGCCATCCCTTTAATCTCTTGAAACAGTATTGGCGCTTTTGAAACAACCGCATGCATATAGGATATTTGTACACAATAAAACTCTGTTGCAAATTATAATACAACACACAGAAACATCAGTCTCTGATTCTATCAACGCATGCAGTTTCAAACACCACGGAGGGACGAATTCTGAACCGGATGTCAACCATAGCCATCGAATGAACCTGCACCTTTGTCATACAGTAAAAGAATTTGAATGGAAATTCGATTAAGCGATATCGATTCTGCACTTAGTTCTTTTTTAGCGTCCTTTTTAACTCATATAAGAATTAATATTCCAGCAACCTCAGATGCATGACAAAACAAGAATATGTATGTCAAGTTCTATCGAATTTACAAGCTGAAACACAGGTTCATATTCCTACTCTCCATTCAGACTTATACAAACACTGTCACTTAATACTACTGGCGCAGTCAACAACTTTTAATACAGAACCGATGCAATTACACAAGTTTCTCAATACAGAATTTAACTTCTTACAAAAGACACACACACGCACTAAATCAATTATAAAATGCACATAAATGTAAACACTAAACCCAGGTTTTATATATCACACAAAACGGTTACATACTAAGGCGTTTCAGCCTTAGAAACGAGCTCACGCTCAGCTACATCTTCATCACTCACGATTACTTCCCAGAATAGATATATCACCCCTATCGCACTACACACATATATACAAGAGTGTTAGATTGGAAGCATCAATCCTATCCTTTGTTTTTCTGCATGCATGACAGATAAGTATCCTTTATCCGCTTTAAAGCCGCTTTAAATCTTCTTTATCTGCTTTAAATCTAATTTTCTGCTTTAAGGCAGACTTTCCTCTGTTCTCATCCTCTGGTCCACGTTTGCCGCTGAGTGCTCCCGCATCAGACTCCTGAGGCACAAAAATTTATGACCTCCTGGTCATATGCTTCTCCTGGTCTTCGTAATATCTTTAACTTGTGAGCTGCAATCTACCTCTGCAACAGCAAGCCCTCCTTGCTGCCTCTTACCTCACCAAGCTCTCCTCTAGACTTGGTCTTTTGGTAAACACTCTAGGCTATTGCAATCTTCTCACGTTCCTCTGCTGCTACCTACACAAAATATAAAGACCATGCCTATTCATACTTTATCAAGAACTATACCTCCTTCCGCAGAATCTTTTTCTCGCTCTGATACCAACTGATGAAAATGAGATCTTGGGTAAGCCCAAAATCCCTTTTTCATGTGAAAGTTCGATCCTGGACCGTGGGTTATGGCCCACTAAGTCCTGACGGAAGCATTCTAAATAACTTAAACTCTTCAAATTTTTATTTTTTTTTTAACCGTGGAATTCCATTACTATCGAGCCATCCCTTTAATCTCTTGAAACAGTATTGGTGCTTTTGAAACAACCGCATGCATATAGGATATGTGTACACAATAAAACTCTGTTGCAAATTATAATACAACACACAGAAACATCGGTCTCCGATTCTATCAACGCATGCAGTTTCAAACACCACGGAGGGACGAATTCTGAACCGGATGTCAACCATAGCCATCGAATGAACCTGCGCCTTTGTCATACAGTAAAAGCATTTGAATGGAAATTCGATTAAGCGATATCAATTCTGCACTTAGTTCTTTTTGAGCGTCCTTTTTAACTCATATAAGAATTAATATTCCAGCAACCTCAGACGCATGACAAAACAAGAATATGTATGTCAAGTTCTATCGAATTTACAAGCTGAAACACAGGTTCATATTCCTACTCTCCATTCAGACTTATACAAACACTGTCACTTAATACTACTGGCGCAGTCAACAACTTTTAATACAGAACCGATGCAATTACACAAGTTTCTCAATACAGAATTTAACTTCTTACAAAAGACACACGCACGCACTAAATCAATTATAAAATGCACATAAACGTAAACACTAAACCCAGGTTTTATATATCACACAAAACGGTTACATACTAAGGCGTTTCAGCCTTAGAAACGAGCTCACGCTCAGCTACATCTTCATCACTCACAATTACTTCCCAGAACAGATATATCACCCCTATCGCACTACACATATATATACAAGAGTGTTAGATTGGAAGCATCGATCCTATCCTTTGTTTTTCTGCATGCATGACAGATAAGTATCCTTTATCCGCTTTAAAGTCGCTTTAAATCTGCTTTATCTGCTTTAAATCTAATTTTCTGCTTTAAGGCAGACTTTCCTCTGTTCTCATCCTCTGGTCCACGTTTGCCGCTGAGTGCTCCCGCATCACTGCGGACCCCGACTTTTTCTCCATTGGGAAAAAGCCAGGGGTCCGCACCTTCCATGTAGACAAGGTGCAATCCCACGCACTGTGTCTAACCCGGAGGGTGCGGTCCCCGTTGCAAGGGTTTTTAACCCAAAAATTCTCAAAATCGGACCAAACAAAATAATTTCTAGCATTTTAATTTATCCTTATACTTGATGCAGAGAGTACATCATGCTAGATTGGCGTGAATGAGAGCATGAGGACGTGGATGCTGCCGCATAGAATCATCAGCCTTCACTTGATGCTTTGAGGGTGTGCAACTTGTACAAATTCTGGGCCATTCCTGGAATGAGGGCTCAGGTGGATTTCTTACAGTGCTGGTTGACAGATGGAGCATACAGGACCAGTGCTTCTTCATTGGTGGCCACCAGCTCGAAATCGAGCCGGCGGACATATATTTCTTGACTGGTTTGCCTAAGAGAGGCGAAGACTTGACTCTGTTTGGGGCTAGGCCAGGTGGCCAGTCTGTCGATAGCCTCCGGCTAGAGTACTGCAACAGCCAGGCTAGAGACAAAGGGATAGACATAAAGACCATATCCCATCCTGAACTCATGGTGATTGCGTTTACTGTCACCAGACTTTGCGGGGCTGTCGCATTACATATTGCCACCGGATCCCAGATGCGTATGGCAGTTGATTGCTTTCGAGGCAACATCTTCAACTAGTGCGATGTCGTGTTGGCTAATCTGAAAGGCCAACTGACCAGGGCCAAAAACAGACAACTAAAGACCTTTGGTTATGGGGCTTTGGTTGTGAGTTTTAGCCTGGAGAGGGTTCCCATGTTGATCCCGCAGCACCTTACTGTTGGAGCTGGGCTTCCTCAAGAGCCCAAACTGATGCGATGGGTCGCAGTTATGGCCCATCACCCGGACGAGAGGACAGAGGTTGCTCGATTCAAACCTGAGTATTTCCAATGGCTGGAAAACTAGGTCTTTTCTATTCAGGACTTCCCTTACACTGGGGTAGATTTTCATGGTGACCCAGACATGGTTCTTCCACCAGGAGAGCAATGGGATGACTCAGGTAAAATCATTTTCAACATTTTTCCTATTTTAATTTTTTTTATTATTTTTCCATCGTCTCAAAACTGATAACAAAAGTTTCAAATGCAGATGTGGGTCCACAGCGACCAGCCACTCTCCGGCCTTACGAGAGGAAACAACCAGTTGCAGCCACGCCAGCCCCACAGGACGAATCAGCAGAGGTTTTGGCCGAGTTGGAGAGTCATCTCGAGCGCTTGACAGGAGATATTCTGGAGACCACTATAGATGACATTCCTCATCGACTTCAGCGCTATGTGATTGCGGTCCCGGGACCTTTTAGGAGGTTCCTTTGCAAGGTGGCCCGTGCAGTGATTTCTTATCGAGATCATCACCAGTGATAGGATGATCGCCTATTGTGGGCACATATGACATTTTGTTTTTTGTACTTATCATTTTTGCCAATCGTAAGGTGTTTTTCAACCTATGATCGAGGACAATGTATTTTTTGACACACTCCTATATATATATATATATATATATCACTATTACCGGCTTATCTTGTAAATTATGGAATGGTTTTAAATTTACATCTATGATTATTGCAAATGTTTATTTAACATTCGAGAAGCAATTTCATCTGCTAATGTATTTAAAGATCTTGGAATATGCTGATATTCAATATAATCAAATTCACGTTCCAAGAGACGCACTCTCAAAAATAAACTTAATAACACTGGATTTCTAATGGCATACACTCTATTAAGTTGTAATACAATGAGTTCAGAATCTAACCTCACTATCAAACTCTGAATCCCAAATGAAATAGATTCAGATAATAACTCAAATTACTGCACTATACTCAGGAATGTTGTTCGTTGTTTGACCAAGGCCTACCCCATGCATAGATACTAACTCGTAAGAGGGCGAATAGATAACCCAAGCTACGGAAGAAATGTTCTGTGTATTACGACAAGCACCATCAGCGAAACCAATGTATGTTTGGAGAGGCATCGACATCTGCAATATCAAGAGTAAAACCAAGATAAGCAGGAATAATGACGAAAAAACACTCTCTAAGCTAAGCACATTGTTTAAACTAAAACACACCAGCTAGAAAGAAAAAACTATCCTAACTAAAAATCTCCATACCCGTTCTTTAAGCATAATACCTCTTCAAGTAAAGACCATTTCTGGGTTTACCCAAAGAGTCCCCGTCAAAGTCTACCAATTCATAGGCCCCTTTTGCTAGCTTTCGCTTGACAACATAGGGACCATGCCACATAGCAACGAATTTTCCAGCGCCTAATTTATCATTAGCTTGATCGTAAAATAAGACTAGATCTCCTTCCGAAAAATTTCGAGGGGTCACATTTCGATCATACTGAGCTTTCATGCGTTTTGCATGAGTCTCGATCGCCAATGTAGCATCACGTCGATTCTCATCTAATTGAGCCAAGTATAACAAACGCTTTTCCTCTTCGTAAGTGGCTGGAAGTAACTCGATGGCCATTTGCAGTGACGGGATTTCACATTCAATGGGTAACACAGCTTCCAAACCATAGACTAGTTGGAAAGGAGTGAACCCTGTTGATGTTTTTACTAAAGTTCGGTACGCCCAAAGCACTGAAAATAGCATGTTATGCCAATTCGACCGATCAATCCCAATGATTCGTCGGATCATGATGACTAAAACTTTGTTGATGGATTCAACCAGACCATTAGCTTGTGGATAATAGGGAGTTAAACTATCGTGACATAAACCAAGCTGGCCTGTAAGTTCGGTCATCATAACGTTTCAAAAATTATTCCCATGATCAGTGATTATCGCTTGCGGGACACCAAACCTAGCAATTATATGATTGAACACGAAAATTGCAGCTGTCTTGCCGTCTGCCTCAAATGTAGGCATCGCCTCGGCCTACTTGGTAAAATAATCTACCGCAAGGATGATATACGCATGCCCCTCGGCCGAGTGAGGGTTATATGTAATAAAATCGATACCCCATTTGGCAAAAGGACCAACAGAAATTATAGGGTGGAGAGGAGCAGGTGGAGCGCGCATCTTTCGATCAAAAATTTGGTAGTTGTGGCATTTTCGGACCGCCGTAATACAATCTTTAAATAAAGACGGCCAGAAGTAGCCAGCACGCAATATCTTTTGGGCTGTGGCATACCCAGACATATGACCGTCACACGCTCCAGAGTGACAGTCATTTAGAACCCTTTCAGCTTCCTCGTGAGTTAAGCAACGTCGAAAAACAGAGTCCGCTCCACGGCGATAAAGAGTATCTCCAATAATCCTGAATTGTTGGGTCTGGAATCGAATTTTTCGACGTTCTGACCTTGAAATTTCTGGCCGAAAGGATTGGGTCTGGAGATAAACGATGATATCCCCATACCACGGATCTAAAGTACTGATTAGAAATAAGGATTCGTCCGCAATGGGCTCCTCCGCCACAGTTTCCGTGTCAGCACGCGGGAAGTCACACATTAACTCCGCAAAAACTAAAGATTTCTTAGACTTGGATTTCTCAAGTTCCAAGTCGAACTCCTGCAGGATAACAATCCATTTAGAGTACTTGCCTAGCAATTGCTTGGTCAAAATGTATATCATAGGGTTGCAATCCGAAATTACTGTAGTTTTGCGTAGTAAAATGTAGTGACGAAAATGTTGGACAACTTGAACGGCTGCCAATGCCAATTTCTCCACATGTGAGTATTTTAGCTCAGTTGGATTTAAAGTTCGACTAAGGTAATATATCACATGTTCAGTTCCAAATTCATATTCCTGAACTAAGACCATTCCAATGGTGGAATGAGAGGCGGCGAGATACAAGAAGTAATCCTGGTTGTAGTTGGGAGGATGCAATAACGGTGCATGGGTCAACGCGTGTTTAATTGCATCGAAAGATTTCTGAGCTATCTCATCCCAATAGAATGGAGTATTCTGTTTCAAAAAACTGGGTAAAACCCTTTGTAACCTTGACGTAGTTAGGAATGAATCGTCGTAAAAAATTTGCTTTCCCTTACAAACTTTGGAGTTGGCGAAGACTCAAAGGAGGAGGCAATTTGATGATAGCTTCGACCTTCGAGGGATCAACGCGAATGCCGGCTTTTGAAACTACAAATCCCAGCAATCGATCTGTTTCTATACACAAAACAAATTTGTGTGGGTTCAACCGAATTCGATAATGCCTACACCTCATAAAGATTGCTCGTAAATGGACGAGGTGATCAGCTCGATGTAATGAATGAGCAGGCAAGTCATCGAGATACGGTTGCACAATGTGCTTGATGTCATGAAACGCATAAGACATGGCCCTTTGAAAAGTTGCTCCGGCATTCTTGAGCCCAAAAGGTAACTTGCAATAAGCAAATGTCCCCCATGGACAAATGAAAGCCTTTTTTGGTTGATCGGCAGGTAGAATATTGATTTGATTGTATCCAGAAAAACCGTCCATGAAGGAGAATATTTCGCTGCCGGCACAATCATCAATAATTTGATCGATATAGGGAGTTGGGTAATTGTCCTTTGGACAGGCTCGATTTATGTCCCTATAATCGATGCATATTCTTATTGTTCCCTGCTTTTTGTTAATCGGAACAATATTCGATACCCAATCCGTTAATGGGATCGGATAAATGAAACTTGCTTTGAGTAATTTTTCAACTTCTACTTTAATTGCAGTAGCTTTTCTTGGGTGAATCTGACGCAAACGTTGCCGGACGGGTTTAGCGTCCGGGTAAGTCTTGATCTCATGAACAACAATCGCGGGATCAATTCCTGGCATTTCCTCATAGGACCAGGCAAACACATCGCGGAATTCTTGAAATAGGGCCTTATATATATGAATTTCGTCATCTGTACACGAGGCACCTATATGAATGTTCTCAACAATTCTGGTCTTAACCGAAATGTCAATAGGAATAGTTCAAGAGATGTTTCCCAAATTTAACTCGGAATCAGGATGTTTCATTGGATTCTGAGGTTCCTTGACATATTCAGTTGCAAAAATTGATGAGAAATCATTTTCAAAACGATCATTCTCGGGTAAAAACGAAGATCTGTGATGGAGATCTTCCCATGGTAAATCATCTACACATAGGATTTTACGAATTTTCTCGTCAGAGTGAACAAGTTCAGAAAACGTGATTAAATCCGAGGTTGATGTGAAAAGTGATTCCTCACGGACCACATTCATAAAGTCATTTTCGGTTGAAGATGGGTTCCTAAATGATTGCATGGCCTCATACGCAATTCCATATGGACTCAAAGGCATGACATCACCAAATGAGTCTATCTCAGATTCAGAAGGAATGATCCAAGGATCATCATAAACAATGGTGTCTGATGTAATCATATGAATGGTTGCAAATGAAGATGATGTGTTGATCGGAGGAAAAGGAAAAGTTCCCAGTAAACCGGCATCTTTAACTAGTCCTACTCCAACATCCTTGTATGGGATAGTCGTTTTACCGACATGCTGAATACTCTCAGAAGAGGCTGGGTCGGATGAAAAGTAAGCCAATTGGTCTATTGTTACGATCTTTCCATTATGTGGAAACTTTATTACTCAAAAGACCGATGAAACGATCGCCGTCATAGCGTAAGACCAACTTCGACCCAAGAGAAAGTTGTAATCTAGAGGGGCATCAACCACCTCCACATCTAGACTAATGGTTTTTCCTTCAACCCCTATAGGCAAATCCTGTAGAATGCCAAAAGGATGAAACCCACGGCCATCAAAGGCTTTTAGAATCGTCGGGGATTGATTTAGCGAAGGAGAACCAAGCGATCTCCAACACTGTATCGACATAATACACGTTGAGGCTCCCTCATCAATTACAGTCCAATGAATAGGCCTGTTTTTTACTATCACTGGAATCTGGAAAGCCATTTGATGAGGCAAACGCGGTGTACTATTTTCTAGATCAAAAATTATTAGGTTCGAGTCCTGAACGTCAACAGCTCCTATAGCCGACAAAAGTAATTTACGTTGTGCTGGACATGATTTCAGCACTTCCAAAGCTGACATTGCTGAGGGTGAAACAGCTAAATCCTCAACAATGTTATAATTCTGAGCCGCTCACGCATGTGTATTGAAAGCTGACTTTCGAAGTATACCCTTGGCGGGCGGTTTGATTACCAAGTCTGGATTAGGTTTCTCGATCTGTAGTGGATCAGAACCGGGAGCTGAGGTTGATGGATTAGAATGAGAAGATTCTGCTTCTTTACCATCAACAGGACTTTTACTACCATAATCTTGCGATCGAGTCGCAATCCGAACATGGGACATCATCAGTATGGGTTCTTCATTGGCGCTCGAGGACGAACCTATCATCTTACTGTCTTGAGCTGGAAAAGGATCCTTCAAAACAGCAGGAGTTTGGGAACCTTTGACAATCTTCGCAACCTCCGCACAATGAGGGCAGTCTCTTGTAAAATGTTCATCGTCACAAATGAGACAAGGATAACGAGGTTTGCGCTTTTCATCATTGGATTCCGATTTTTCAGGTTTCTCCCTTGAATTTTTGTTCGTTTTATTCTTCTTCTTTCCTTTCTTCTTTCCACCGGATTTTGATTTGGCTGTAGATGACTCTACAACGTGAGTATCGGCGGAAATCTCTGCAGAAGAATCTCCTGTTGGGGAATCAAGCAAGGTTATGATAGGAGAAGAATTCTTGGAAGACTTCTTCTTACTTTTAGTGTTAACCGTACCAATCATACCATCGACGGCACGAGATCCCGAAGGAGCTGCAACGATTTGATTTTGCTTGGGAAGATAGAGGATTTTCTCGTGTAACGTACCTGACTAAGTATAGACCAAGTCAAGATACTGTGCTTGAGAAATTACTTGCTCCTCAGTAACAACTCCGGCTTTAGCTACATCTTCAGTGATCTTTGGCAAAAAAGATTTTACAAACCACTCGGCCAAGATCTGATCCAGAATAAACACCTTCACTAAATGCCGTCGACGTCTCCACTCATGAATATGATCTGAAATGTAAGTGGGTGTCGATTGTTTTAACGAAGTTAACAATTCTGTGCCATTGTCATATCAGACTGGAACCTGAAAATGAGTTAAAAACGACGTAGCTAACTGACTAAAATTATAAAAAGTGCCTCGCGGTAACTCAATGTGCCACTTGGCCGCGAGACCAATTAGAGTGCGCTAGAAAAGTCTAAGACGGATTGAATCATCTGAAATGGAGTTAGACGCACACCAGAGGTGATAAGTCATCACATGGTTCGACAGGTCCTCTCCTGATTTACCTTCGAACTTAGGAATGTCACTGGGCAACTTATTCGGCATTGCCGGCCAAAACGGAAGATAATTAATGGGATCATTCGTTAGGCGCGACAAGTCAGGTAAGTCAAAAGTTGCGATAAATGGTAACTGATGATTAGGGTCCCAAAAACTCTGGGTCACGAGACCAGTCCCGGGAGGAGGATATCCAGGATAACTAAGAATAGGAATTGTGTTTGGGATATTGTATTCTCCCGAAAAACCAGGATTAACCGGACCGTACTGGGGTTGTTGAGGTTTTTGATAAGTGTACCCAGGGTACGGTTGATACTGATAGACTAGCTACTGCACAGCAGGACCGAATTGGTACTGTCCCTGGTACGGTTGATAAGTAAATTGTGGTTGACTTGTGACAACCGTACTTGAACGAGGTTGTCCTACAAGCATCTGAACCAAAGTTTGAATCGTAGATCCAGACGGTGGTAAAGATGTCTAAGGAGTAGATACAGGAACAGTAGAAACCGGAGCTGTCGATACTCCGGAAGTAGGTGGGGTAGATTGAACAGATGTTGCGGCAGTTGTAGCAGTCGTTTGAGGCGGAGTACGAGGCGTACTAGGCCCAGGCTGAGAAAATACCGAAGGTACAGAAGTTTGAATGTTAGACTGGACAGGTTGCTGGGGTATACTAGAAACTAAGGGTTGTCCAGTTTGAGATGACAACTGTACGTTTGGCTGCAACACCTGTTGAGTTTGCGATGGATCCCACACTATATTCATTCCAGGGTACTGACCCATAATAGGTTGAGAATATTGAGGAACATAACCGGGTTGAGGGTAGGATTGATAATTTAAAGGTACATTTCCTGTTCCTTGCACATATGTTTGACCGGAGGGTAGTTGGAAACCTTGGTTCGAGTACTGACCTTGGGGTTGATACCCTTGAGGCACGTACTGATACTGGGGTTGACCTTGAAGTATAAATTGATACTGGGGTTGACCTTGGGGTACATATTGAGTCTGGGGTTGACTTTGAGGAACGTACTGTCCTGTAGGCATGTACTGTCCTTAAGGTTGCCCCCCAGATGCAAATTGGGTACCATGAGGTTGCCCCCTAGGCGATAATTGAGGCTGCCCCCCAGGCGGTAACTGGCCACCTTGAGGTTGAGGATTGGGAATAGAACCTGACATCATGAGAATGTCTTCTACGCTCAATGGCTTAGTACCATTGCTTCCAGTTAATAACCCTTGCTCAATGGGTTGAGGAGATGCTCCCGAAAAAGTACCAGAAAGGGACTGATACCCAGAGGGAACAGAAGGACCGTCGTACAAAAAGGATTCAGGCGATTGAGTAAACACGGACGACTGTCCTGACATATTTAACGAAGGATAATAACCTCTAGGTGTTGGGTGATAAGGAGCGCGAGGTGGTGAAAAACTTAACCCTGGGTTTTCTAAGAAATTAGTCAAAGAAAGATACCAAGTACTGCTCCTAGGTGGACTGTAAAAAATCGATTCACGCTCCCTTAGCTCAATAACAGGTTGATTTTCAGGGATAGGGATGCCTACTTCTTCTTCCGGAGTAGCAAGTTCTTCAATAGCAATAAGTCCAGAAGGAAGATCTTGGGTGATTACTCTTTCTACCCTAGGTGAACCAGGACCACTAGAAGCTGGAGAAACAAACCCCGATGTCGGAGTAGCAGCAAATTCACTTTCAGGCTTGGATATTTCAGGTTCCTCACCTATATCACTAGTAGATGAAAAGCTACCAGTAACTTCGGAAACAGACACTGATTGTGGATTATAATCTGCCACTAATGTTTGAAAATCAGGATGTACTATCAAAGAAGATTCTCCTTCTTCAAGTGACCCAACTCTACTGTCTCTAGGAGTTACGAGGACTTTCAAGCCTTCAAGCTGGCTCAGGACTTCCTCAAGAGGTTGGCCCCGAAGTCTACGGGACTTCTTCAATAATTCAGCCACGGTTAAAAACTTTTAACTACTTCACACGCAAACAAAGTAAAATCTCAATGGAAACCACCTAAAGCCTCTAAAGAACCAAACAAATTTGAATCACACGCCTAAAGAATCTAGGAGATCAAACACACACAAACAGTAACTTTCCGTACTGAAAACACTAGTTGGTGATGAAATCCAACATCGCAGAGTTCAATACAGAAATGGCGGTTGGAACAGTTACCCCGGCAACCTGCTTAATGAATAGGCTGGCACAAGTTCCTCCACTTAACCGTCTCGAGTGAAGAGAACCCCCCAGAAAATCCAAGTGAGTCTAGCCGACGTCTGCTCTAGGTACAGTGGGATCTTCCCACCATTGTCACCTTAGGAAGAATCCTAAAGAATATGGCCACTAAGGTTACCAACTGAAACAAATATACCTGGGGGAACAGTCTACGATCTGATACGCACGCAAGGGCAGAGTAGCAAGCTCAATCCCCTTGAAGGCTCCTTGACATAATCCAAGGTTTACCAACAAGTGACCCCAGGCTCCTCGACAATGGTTAATCCGAGGTTTACCGTTTTTAATACATGAATATCTGGCGTCGTTCCCAATGAGGAAGGATTGATTCCCACACTGGTTCGGACACGATCTCGTGCTTCTCCTTTAAGAGGAGCTTTCCCAGAGCATAAATGCAACAATTGAATTTCTTCCCTACCACAAGATACAACTACTTGTTTGTTTTTACTATCTTGGAGAGTTAATTACTCTCCTACTCCAAGACACTAGCCTAAGCTAAGTTGGTGTATCAGAGCCCTAGAAATAAAAATGTTACTAGATGAATTTTACTTTAAGCGTTATTTTTTATTGGTTTTTGTTTAAGTCAAAAGGTGCGGAGATGAAACTCGTGGTATGAAGACTCGACTCAAAATCACTAAAAATGCACCTAAGGTGATTTAAACAATCTTTTTCTCTTCGATGAACTTCTAAACTAAGAAAGAGTTTGGGAATGCAAATACTTTGTAAACACAAATCCTTCTTAAGAAACAAATTAAAAGAAGAGCTTTTGTCCTTTCCAATGCACTCAAAACGAGACAACTAGTTATTTCACAAAAATTTCCCTTTTTCGTTTCAAAACACTCAACCACTACAAAAAACAAACTTTTTCCAAAAGAGATTTTTTTTTATTTTTTATAAAACACTCAAAACTATGGAAATGACTAACTTTGAGATCTATAAATTATAAAAACCTATTTGAAGTCAAAGCCTACTAGATGTCTTTTTTAAGGATGTTTTACTTAGCTAGATGTAAGCTAAGGACTAATTTATGCAGAATCACAAATTAGTCAAGAACAACCAATTTTGTTTTCTTTTTGAAAATGAAAATCCAAACTTTTAAACACAAGCTTTTCGAAGTTTTGTAGAGAGAAAACTCAAAGCGGATTCCTCAACAAGGGGAGATTTCATAAATGGTCAGACTCATAAGAAGGCTGGTAGACACCAAGGTGATCTGAGGTCCCTACAGCTTCTAAGCTCAGAGCCACTACACAACCAAAATGAAAAACAAACCCAACAAGCAAAACTCCTAGGAATTTCACCTAAAACCCTAACACTAATGAAAACAACCTAAGGAAAGCTTCTAACAAGTTATATGCAGGTCTAGGCAGTGGATAACAATTTCTAAACAAAAACTAAGCTGACTAACAGAGGAAATCTTAGGTTTTTCAAAATTTTGACAGGGTCCGCAGGCCCACAGTTGACACAGGTGCGGTCCCACTCTGTGCTAAAAGCAAAGGTGCAGATAGGTACGCACTATGTCAAAGGGTTAGGGTGCGGTCCTCTCCCAAAGCTATGAAAAACAAAAAATAACCCTGGATCTACAAACTCTACCCAATTTTACACACAACAAGCCAAAAACAGAAACAAAAACACAGTTTCTCAGGTCAAAGTAAAAACAAGGAAAAAAATCAAGTCCCCAGTGAAGTCGCCATTTTTTCACACGGAATAAGTCGATCTTGCGGACAAGATAGACCTTCCTAGAATCTAAAGAAGACCTAATGATAAGCAAACCAACCAGACACTATCTTTCTCTAAATATGCTTTTATAAACAATGGCAAACAAATGTTTTTAGGGCCTACCTTAGGTCCAACGCAGGTTTGTGGATGCCCTCGCTCCTTTGTCCAAATGAGCTCCTTTGTCGCGAATCTGCAAACACAAACAAGGCAAACAAATTAAATAGCACCTGAAAATCCAATATCATAAAACATATTTAACATGAAAGTCAAGGCGTCCATGAAACAAATAACATGAGATACTTGTTGAGAAAAATGAGTTTGATTGTATTAATTCAAAAGAAGAAGAACTTTACAACCTGTGCCTTGACGCTGTACAAGCTCCTCCCAGGGTCCAGCAAGAATTCTCCTCTACTTTGACAAGTTTCACTCACTCCCCAATGAAGCCAAAAAGGTATGTGATCTCTCCTCTTAAGCTCAACTAGGAAGTCTTGATTTCACTAGCATTTACCCTAAAAATTGTTCAACTTCTAACCTCCCCAGCAACCAGCCTAATGCCTGAATTTATAGTGCAATGGAGGGAGGTTACTAGGTCCTCCTTCAAAGGGATAGCTCCTCTCATCAAGGGATTAGCTCCTTCGCTTTTGGGATGCATGAACCACCTCAGAGCGAACAATCCACGTCAAAATTCCTTCTAGAATCCTCTAGAATTAACCCAAAGTGAGTTTTTTAAAGATAAAACTTGCGCCTTTTGACTTTCACAGGGGTCCGCACCCACACCTTTAGGGACAGAGCGGGCAGGTCCGCAGCTTTTGTAAACAGAAGGTGCGGGACCGCAGGTGACAGTGAGAGAAAGTGCGAAACCAGAGTTTCATTATTTTCAATGTATTTCTCCCATTTTCAAAGCTTGACTTGAAGAGCTGAGGTCTGAGACTTGCTTAGGAGGACAGTACAAGTGATGATAGACCCATACTGACTGCAACTAATCATGGTGACGATATTTTTGTGTAACAAGTCATACCAGAGCAAGTGGTATCAGCTCAGAATGCTTGATTGACAGAGCAAAGATTGCTTGTCCGAAAGGTGTTTGGGCAGTCAAGGATTGATTGCCTGATTGATTGTATGCTTGTGTGCAGACTGCTTATTGTTTTAAGTTTGCAGAGGTGAAGGGAAAGCTATTAATAGCTCAGTCCAGGAAGGACAAGAAGGAAGAAGGGTTGAAGGCATTCTTCTTATCCCAAAGGACCTCAAAGCAATACTTGAAGCACAAGAGGTTTGTTGCAAAAGGTTGCTTGAATAAGCTCTTTATTAATCTTGTTTGAAGTTCTTTTTTTCATTGGCATAATGACAACTTCTACAAGTGAGTCCTCAAATTCTTCGTTCTTCACAAGAGTCTTTGATGGAGACACAAAGCAAGACTTGTCCACCATGATGGATATGGTGAGAGAAATGTATGAGGATGGAAGGAAGAGCAGCATACTTAGAGAGCAGTTGAATTCCGTGGAGGAAGAGAAGCAGTTGCTTTCTGACAAATTGCAGGAAATGGAGAGGCAACTTCATATTGCAAATATGAACTTGAAAAGGATGCATGAGTTGGAAACACAGCTCTTTGTTGCCAAAGAAGCCTTGGCCAAGTATCATCTTGAATAAAAGGTAAACCATTCCTGTTTGTCTTCAAATTCTTCTAAGAATGCTTATATTGGTTCTTTTGAAAAACATACCAGAGGCATAAGTTCTAAGCTAATGTCCAAGATGCGCTATGAAGGAAAAGGATTGGGAAAACATGCACAAGGCATTATTGAGCCAATAATGGTTGAGGAAAGGCCTAAGTATTTGGGTCTTGGCTATGGACAGTCTTATGAAGAGAGTTCCAAAGCTGCCATGAAGGCCATTGAAACAATTCCAAAAAGGAGTTTCATTGCAGGTCCTCTCCCTTAGAAGTGTGAGGATTGTATTCAGGAGGAATGCAATAGCTCGAAACATCATTCGCAGGATGCAGGTGTTCAGAAGCACACACTTGAACCAGAGGGTTGTGGAAACTCTGATAGCCTTGAAAAAAGTAATGGGGTTCCAAAGGAAGCCACTTCTTCATTTGCTTCACCTCCTCATGAAGGCAATAAAGGTGAAAGAGGCAGGTATAAATCTGGTTCTAAACAAATTCCTTTTGATTTTGTAAAGCATGGAAAAAGAATTGCATGTTTCTTTTGTGGTTTGGATAACCATTATGTTTCTAGATGTTGGAAGAGAATGGAAACATACTAGAAACTTTTGAAGGAAAAGAAGCAAGCAGCCAAAGGTCCACAGGACAAGGCAAAACATGCTATCAAAAGGATGCACATGTGTTGCACTTACTGCCATAAGCAAGGGAATCTTGCTGAAAGGTGTTGGACTTTGAATCCAGCACTTCTTCCACCAAAGCTGAAGGAGAAGGTGGGAAAAGAAAATGGCAGGGATGGAAATAAAGATTCCATGATTGATGTGTTTCAGGATGATTCACATATTGATGCTGATGTGCAAACAAATGAGGGACCTTTGAAATGGATTGGTAAGAAATGGTTAGAATTCTTATCCAATTAAGATTGCATGTCTATTAATGCATCTGTTTACATTTCTTTGTGGAATAAATGCAAGTTGTAGGATCTTACCAAAAGAGTAAATGCAAGTTGTAGGATCTTACCAAAAGAGTAAAAGAGTAAAGAGTATTGGCTTGTTATCTAGTCAATCATTTGTATGCAGATATAAGACATGGAAGGGTTCACAAGATGTGAAATATGTTTCTTCGTTGAAACAGGAGTTAGTCCATCCAGTTGTTGTATGTATGCCTTTTGTTGTTAATAGTTGTTGTTGGCAGCTTTTCAAATAGGTACAAATGAAAGTTTTGTGGAGCAGACGTACTTCACATTCGTTTGAGCCACCTTGGATCAAGGATCAAGGCAAAGAAGTTCAAACTACATTCTGTAAACTTCACAACAGAAGTTCTGCATGAAGTCAAGGAGGAACACAGTTCTTCCCCAGACAACCGACCCATCCAAGAAGGGAATGGTCAGAGATTTTGGTTCAGATGCACTATGCAAAGGAAATTGTAGGGAGGCTGAAAGAAGAGGGTGTTGTTACTCTCATTTACTGCTTAGATCAGTATATCAGTGTTTTGGTGGACCAAAAGTTCTTTTAGTGGGAAGGCGTGATCCAAAATGGATGCTCAAACTCTCTAAGTTTTCATTAACTCTCTATAATTTATTCCAAAGATTAAAAATCTTGTGAAGATCAAGCTCATCATAGGAATCCTCATGACAGTTTCTAACTGCGATTAGTGCGGATCAACGAGGGTCGTCGATCAAGCGCGCAGAGCGGCAGACCATGGTAACGTGCATTGTCACGAATTAGCAAAGTCAGTGATGGTTTGAGTCAATGGGGGAGGAATCTGATATGCGATTAGCGACAAGTTGCTAATCGCATATCGCAGGGCAAACCCCTCAAAGCAGGAAAGCCACATGAACCTGGACCCGAAAAATCATGAAATGCAGCAGAAAGTGTTTTGGTTCCATCCGAGGCTGGATTCCATAAAAACCGGCAGGATATCAGAAGGACTTCGAGTAGTGAGCGGTTTAGACCGAGTCCCGCCCGATGCCACACAGCGAGTGACATGTATCTGGCGGAAGAGAGAGAAAACCACTCACGTCGGACGGGTAAACTTCAAGCATGTTATCCGCCCAATATGTGCGATGACCATAGGATCTGGAGGGTCCAGATCAACAACGGAGATGCGACCCGATCGATAAACAAATTTGATGAAGTTATAAAGCAGATTGTGCATGATTTTGAAGTCCGATGTGGACGATGAGTTGGCAGAGATTCGTGTTTTGCGGGCATTCTTGGAGTAAACGGAAATAATGGACGTTTCAAATGATCGAGTGTTTCCGATGAATCTGACACGCTCAACCATTAAAGAAATAGGTGGCCACCTCCCTATAAGGCGTTATGCAGTTACTGTAACCGCCGAAAGAAGGGATTCGAACGGACAGAGGCAGGGAACCAAAAAGCCGAGAAGCAGAAACGAACAGTCAAGAAGAAAATTGGCTTTAAAGCCACAGACTGACAGAGAGGAGAGAGAGCAGCTCAGGAAGCAGTAAGCAGACCTAGAAGTAGAGAAACTAGAGTCGAGCTCACTGTAATAGGCAGAGCCACCAGAGGTTGGAGGTAGAGCCGGAGAGCCAGAGAGCTCTAATAAACTTCTAAAGAGCCACGAGGTTGCAGTGAAGTTGCAGCACAATAGCAGATCGAATGATCGAGCTGTGGCTACTTGTCTAAGGTGTGTTGAAGACAGGAGAAGGAGTTCCAGAGACAAATGCAGAATTCTGAGGGAGTCAGAGAAGCCAGAAGCTCGAGAAGCTCAGAACACTGACAGGAGGAGTCAAGTCCAAAGAAACCTAGACATGTCTACAGAACAAGGACAGACAGGGGTAATATGGCATTCTTATCCCATTGGTTCAGCTGTAAACCAATGGAGTTAAGTGTAGCACTTGTAAAAGAATTGAAGCTATAATCCCAAAGAGCCTAATCGAGAGTATTAGAGCTCAAGGAGACGTAGCCTAAGATATCAGGGTGAACTCCATATTATATTGTTGTCTTATGGGTTCGTTGAATTGATGCTTTATTTACTGTTATTTGTGTCTCACATCAACATAAGCACTCAATAGTCAAAAACAAATACAAGCATACACCTATATTTTCAAGCATTTCTTAATTCCACATTGGTTAATCATTAAGACCTGGGAAAATTTAAAGCTTTTGAAGTGGGAGAGGTTCTTGTAAGTTAGAAAAGAAGCCTGAGAGCCCCATTTTTAGATCAGTTCAAGTAATTCATCGTTGAGAAAATTGTAGATGAATTTTATCAATTCTCCCACCTCAATTTTATGTTTCCTTGGTAGATAAATTTCAAGTCTAGAACAGTACATTAGTTGATTTATTTTTGTTTACTATACAAAATATAGTATCTAGGATTCTATACACATATATGTACGGATGCTTTCATGTTTTCTCATACATTTTCACTCGCCTTTCCTACCCATAGGAAATAAACGACTGGTCAATCCCAACACAGGCTCGAACTTGTAGTTGTAATGGTCATCACCCTGAAATCTTGCCACTTGGTTGTCTAAGTACTTTCTCAACTGGTTGAGTTACCTTTCTGCTTACAATGCTTGTCAAATAACCAGTGATGATTGGTCCCTTTTAACACTTACAATCCTTGACTAAGCTTTTTCCACAACCCTCTAACCCAGTTTTGCTCCAGATTCTGATTAGGTTAGTTTCTTTGTTTTTTTTCCTTCTACACAACGGTTCATAACCAACGAATACCCATCTTTTGGTTTCTTGGTTTTTTTCCATCTTAACAAGAAGACTATTTTATATTCTATTTGATATAAATAAAATAACGGCATGTTTATCCAGATCAAATTTCCTACTCTATCATTGACTATTCTTCCCACTGAGAATGGTCCTTCCAGTTCAGATTTGGGTGGACAATCGTTTCAATTTATTAAATTTCAAAAACAATCCTAATCTATCCCAAAATGACTATTGCAGCAATTCAATTCATAATTTTTGTTTCCAACAATTCAAACGCATATAATGTTCAACCAGAATAATTACTTCCACTAACCAGAGTAGAATAATCTCGATTATATATAAACTAATTCAGAATGACTAGATGAACAGTTTTGAATACACGGAAGTTTTAATCACATGACCAGATGTACAATTTCAAAAATAGGTAAATTTCTAATGAGAATGGCTAGATCCTCTAACTAGAATTGAACGCTTGGAAACTACTTGAGTTGGAAACACTTTCCTCCTAACCGCGAACTCTCTCCTCTAGTTCTCCCCTGAGCCAAGACATTATTTCTATTGAATCTCCCCCTTTTGATTCTGAATAAGGCATTCTATTCCCTTCTTCTCTAGAAGATTTCTTCCCATATCAGTGTCCCTCTTTTTAGCTCCTCCCAACCCAATAGCCTAGGCTTTTCTTTTCTTTTATTTTTTCGAAAAAGGTATATTCCCCTTTTTTTTAAAGACCGCATTTTTCTCCTGTGGTGCTTTATTCACTCTTACTCAATGTTTTCTTTTCTACATTGATTCATTCAATAGATTTTCTCTCCAAATGTATTAAATTTGATTTATCAACCCCTAGGGATTTTTAGGAGTGATTTTATGGGAAGGTTTGTCTTGATTTTATCCGTCAACCTTGGTTTCCGTATCTTGGCAGTAAGATATTTAACTCCAATTTTTTTCCCAAGTAATTTCTAGTCTTGTCATTTTCATTAATAAAATTCATTATTACATCATCATAATTTGTTTTTTAGTTTAAATCTAGTTCAATGTGGCTTTCCAACCATCACCACTAAAAATAGTTCAATCTAAAAAGATATTTACATAGAAACAGAGGGGTATTACATATGGTCGTAAAGCCTTTCCTTTCTCCTAGTCACTCGAACTCTCTCCTTGTTCCTTGATCTTTCAATCCCTCGTGACTCCATTCTCTCGTCTTCACTTACTTTTCTTCGTTGCCCATCATCTTTAGCTTTCTTTCTTGACCTCCTACTTTCATTTCTTTCCCTAGCTCCTTACATCTTGTGCTTTGCTTAGTTCTTGTGCTTTGTTCATTTCTTTCAGTACCTATTAGAGGGATCAAGGTGGCTTAAGAGCCCAGCAAAGGGTGGAATCCTCTGTGAGGCTTTTCCTCTCTCATATACCCCAGTTCATTAAGGAATAAATTGTCGAGGCCGAAAAATAAATTGTGTGTGAAAAAAAACTGCTTAATTGGCACAAAGGTGGAAAATAAAATGGTTAATTGGGTTCCTGATGTTGGAAACACCATGGTCATTTTAGTCAATATATGTACACAATGGATATCTATTTTCACCTAAAGATGTTGCTCGAAAGAGTTTTGCTAGACTGTAATGAAGCCAATGAGGATGTCATCCTTGTGATGGATGAACTTCAACTCTCTATAAATGGTTTGGATAGACATTTGCAGTACATTGAAGCTCATTTGGGCCAACCTCTAAACTTAGGTCACTCACCATAAAGAAACAAAGAACCAATTATTGTAGAGTTAAATAGATCAAAAACTAGATGATGGTTTTTGTTTACTTTCCTTTTACCTATTTTTCATGTTGCTCTTCTAATTTTCAGTTCGTAATTACAAACATAAGCTATATGCCTCAAAATAGAATTGATGTAATTTTGATTTCTATAAACCATGTTAAATTTTATTTCATAATAACACATCAAGGAAAACCAAATGTGAAAGGTTTTGCCAAAAAACATTAAAAAAGTATCATTATATTTTTTATAGTAAATTAATTAGAATTGTAATATGCATACTTTTATATATAATAAATTAAAAAGCCCACTTTTATAATGATTTTACCAATTTGTTTTTCCAATCTTCTTGTACAATATATCAATAAACACAATTCCTCATGGATATTTCCATTTTGGCTTCTATATAAATTAAATTAAATTCCGTAAAAGTATGGAGTTTTTCAATTTTATTTTTTCAATGAATTAAATAAATTAATAAATGTTACATGTTATTTAAGTTTCTATTAAAGATGTTTGAAATTATATAATGGATACTTAAACTTAATATGACTTTTCATATAAGCAAAACGTGTTCTTTGTTAGAAGATAATTAAAATAAAAATTATTTATTTATAGAATTTGTAAAGGAGAATTGAATTATCTATCTTAAAAGCAAAAAAAGATTTAAATATTCTATAAACAAAATTCATATAAATGGTTATCAAAATTATTTATTCATAAAATTGGCAAAGGAGAATTGAATTGTCTATCTTAAAAGTAAAAAGAAGAAAATTAAATATGCTAAGCAAATTCATATAAATAGTTGTCAATTGTAATTAGGCATTGATACCATATATATATATATATATATATATATATATATATATATACTTTGTGAATAATAAGTATATATAATACCCAATGGAGTGACCCACATAGTTATGTGCTAACAATGGCTTTCAAATAAATCATGAAGCAATTAAGAAAAGATCATCTGCTAAGGGGTAGATCGAGGGATAGTTGGTAGTAGTATTAAGTTTAGTTGATTCTTGGGAGAGGGATAGCAATGTGCCTAGCTCACGCATTGATATTGCATTCAATCTCCTAGCATGCTAGTTATTAATCAATCTATAGAATTCACTCTACCAAAACGAGAATGGAAGTAGCCACTCAATTTGGTGAAGTTTCCAACTTGTCATACGGAATGTTCAAAACCTTTTTAGGAATTTTGCTTGTCACGGGAAATAATGATGTTATTAATTCTGGCATTTTCAAGGCTTTATGAGGAAAAATCCTTGTGATGGGCACTTCAGTTTCTAAACAATCAGAAGAACTAGGCCCTCCTGGCATGGTCCCTTTATCTTTGAATTTTTTCTTAGTCATCTTTTGGTTTTCCTCTTCCACTCTTTTTTGTGCTTGGCATCTTAGTGGAGTACACTTTTCAGGTCACAATAACTCCTCACTCTCTCCTCTTAAGTTTACTAAGGTATATTTCTTTTTTTGGTTTTTATCATCTTTCAATTTTTGTTCTGGTTTCTTGCACTTGGGATCTTGTATTGGCTAGTTAGCTAGCCTCTCTTATTCAATTAGCTCTCTCTCTTTTTCTTCTCCCCTACCCACGACTCTACTGATAGCTCGCTCTCCGTCGTTTTGGTAGCTCGCCCTCACTCACTCTCAGACCTTCACATCTTCTGCACCTCGAATTCCACCTAGCTACTTGTCTAGATTCATCTATTTCTCTCACCAATTTTCGAGAATGCCTAAAGAGAGGGCACACTTGAGAATGGGCGGCAAGGGTCATGCCCTAGCGAGAAATTCCCATACTTGGGCCTAAGCCCAAGCCTCGACATCATGCTACAAGGAACACACCCCCTTGGTGACATTAGGATATATCTGACATTAAGTAAGAGTTGGTTGACAAAAGGAATGAAATGTCAGATTCTAATATCTTGGACAAAGTGGAGAGTTGGGTGCTAGATTTAGGCACCCCAAGAGGTCATCAAAATCAGTGTTTGCACATGGTTGTTCTATATTGGCAGATTGAGAATTTGTCAAGAAAAGTCATGTTTAATCGTAATGAGAGCATGAATGAGCTCCTCCTTCACATGGAGGAGCCCCACCTATTGTATTAGATCATGGACGAGATGATCCAATAAATGGATCGGGCGTTGCTTCTAACAAATCATAGCCACCCCCTGGCAACCCCTTGTGTCTTGCTTCGGCTCCTTAATGGCACATAATTCATGTGTCAAAAGGCCACTAGCAGTAAGCTCAGTAGTTTCTATAACTTTTAGTTTTTTGGTTCTATGTTTCGATGTCTTTTTGGTATTCATGGTTTTCACTCCACATTTTGTAATTATGATAACAATGAATATGGCCACACCTAACTCAAACTATGGTTTTTTATGACCTTAAGTATAAATCGTCACCAATTTCCTTAATCTGGTTTCATGGATGACTCTCTATAACAAGTATTGTATATCTTTGTCAATGTAATATAAGTTTATGATCTTTAAGAAAAAAAAATATATATATATATATATATAATTTATTTATAAAATAAAAAATTTCAATTAAGAAAAATAATGGTAGCTTTTTTCATTATGTATTTCTTTTATTCCTTCCATTTATTGATTTTTTAATTCTTTTGTTTTTTTTTGTAAATTGAACTTTTACAACAAAACTATAATTCTTTTTACCAATAAAATAATACAAAATAAAAATTTAATATAAGATAAATATATACAAAATCAACCGGGAACTACTTGCTATTAGTTGTCTTGAACAGACCACCATAAAAATTTAATATATGATAAATATATTAAAAATCAACCAGGTACTACTTGGTATTAGTTGTCTTGAACAGACCACCATACACAATTTGATGGCCGTAGTCTAACAATTCGATGTGGATATTTCCAATTTGGTTTTCGAACTTATATGTAATAAATTTATGAACACACATTCACATGGTTCTTATCAGTTTCGTTTTTTTGGATGAATAAAGAATGTTCTATATAGGGAGCAGGGAATCAGCTCATGTCGGAACTTGTTCAAGGTTTGTCCACCACTCTGCTCTGAGAAGGGAGGACACTTAGATAATCGAGTCTTTTCATTCTTGTATCAACCATGAAGAGCCATATAAGCCTGTTAGGATCCAGAAGATCTTCACCAGAGGTGGTATATCTAAGCCTCCTCATCATTCTGAATCTATGCACGGTAGAGGCTACCTTCAGCAACAATTTCGAAATTTCATGGGGAAACGTTAGATTGTTGAATAATGGCCAAACAGTTCAACTCACTAAGGATAAAGGCTCACGTAAAATATTTCTCTTTTATGGGCATCTGAGATTCAATACTGTATTGGAATTCTATATGATCGTAGTTGTGATAACAATTCTTGTTTCTCTAGGTTCTGGTTTTCAGTCCAAAAAGGAATACCTGTTCGGCAGCGTGAGCATGAGAATTAAAGGGAATTCCGCAGGAACGGTTACCTCGTATTATGTAAGCAGCCCCGAAAACTTGCAGGGAGTTTTATTGTTAATTTACCGTACTTCAACCCAATTTATGATATAGATAATTTAACTTTATTGCAGCCAGACCAGTCACAATTTCGATAACTGGAATTATAGAGTATTTTTATGTCGATGGTAGATTTCTGGAATAAGAATATGATTATGAAGAGAAGGGTCAATTATTTCAACACTCTCCTGATTTGGGAAATCTGCAATCGACATAAGTTCAACGAAAAAAAAATTATATCAGATATGGTATTTTGTATTCAGAAAGCTTCTCAGCACGATGAACTTGACTACGAATTTCTGGGAAACCTGCCGGGGCAGCCTTACACTATGCAAACCAACGTCTTTGCAAGTGGAATTGGGAATAGAGAACAAAGATTGATGCTGTGGTTTGATCCCACGGCGGACTTCCATAACTATTCAATTCTCTTGAACCAAAAACAAATCGTGTATGTGTTTCAATTAGCTGTAACAGAAAGTAGCTATGTTGTGAACATATAATTAATTGGATTTATGTTGGAATATTAATTCCAACTGCCGTGCAGCGTTGCGGAAGCCGCCAATAAACCGCAGCATCAGTCAAACAGCGATCACAACGCTGTTTTGCAAAACCGTTAGTACGCTTCCCCGCACCGCTCTTGTTGGTCAGCGGTATTTTCCGAAGGGGCTCTGATCACCCCGACTTGCTGCCACGCGTCCACTGTACGTCTCCAAAACCACCAATTTCGGAGCCATTAAACATCATTTGGTTCGTGTGATTTAAACATGCGATATGCGTCCGATCAAATCAATGGACCATGCGATATGCGTCCGATCAAATCAACGGACCAGGATCTCCTTCAACCTGCCTGAACTTTTGTTTGATTGCCCATGTGAAGGAATTAATGAGATTTATGATGTTTCGTAGATTGTAGGTGAGATGCTTTAATTCTTGTTTGCACGGATGTATGGCGAATTAAAGAATGGTATGGGCAAGTCAACGGACAATTAAAATCCCCTTCTTTTTTGGTATATGTAATGTTGTTATTGATCATTGTAACATATGGAATGAAATGAAACTGGGTTCGCAGCAGCGAATAAAAACCAGGGAGATGCACAGTAGTGCATAAGATATGCATTTGTATTTGTAATGTTTTGTGCGTGCTCATTTGCATATGAATTGATTACACACGGGATGAAGGAAAGTGTTCGCAGCAGCGAATAAAAACCAAGGAGAGCACAGCAGTGCGAAACCAGAGCGAGGGTTGTGAAACCAGAGCAGGGATGAAATGAAGAAGAGGGCTCGGGGCAGCGAAGAAGAAGAACAGGGAGCAGCGTGGAAGTTTTTGTCATGTGTTGACTTCGTTTTGTAAGTAAGGAACGCACCGCAGTGCGAAAACGTTTTTGTTGTAAATCATATACATTGTAATGTAATGGAAGGAATATACGCACAACAGTGTGTAGAAGAAGCAGGGGAAAATTTTTGAACAGGTAGATATTGTATTGAAAACATTTGTGAAACGCACACCAGTGCGAGTAGAGAAGAGAACGAAACTGGAGCAGCTTGCAAATGGAGTATAGGTTTTTCACAACAGTGTGAATGGGAATGCACAGCAGCTTGGTAATTTTGTGGAGCTCATGCATTGAAATGCATAGCAATTTTATGTAATGTGAAGAATGGATTTGTAAGTTTTTTTTATTTTATAGCAGTGAATGTAAAAACTTTTTACATAGCAGTGAATGAAGATTTTACACAACAGTGTAAAATTATTTGTAAAAGAGGCAGAGTAATTTATGGTAAAAGTTCTTGGTGAATCCCTCAGTTAAGAGGAAGATTTGTTGTCTTTGGTGAATCCCTCTGTCAAGAGGAAGATGCTTTTCAGCATAGACTGGTGAATCCCTCTGGTTAAGAGGAAGATGCTCTTCAGAATAATCTCTGGTGAATCCCTCTGTGTGAGGAAGACTCTTTTGTTGTTTGTGGAACTGCATCTGAAGCAGTGTTGGTGAATCCCTCTGATAAGAGGAAGACTCTTTTGAAACAATAGTTGTGTAATCCCTTTGTAAGAGGAAGAAATTTGTATCAGGCAATTTATGAATTAATACAAGTTTATTTTGGTTGAAAAACTCTGCTTTGCTCAGAAATTTTTATTTGGCTTCCCTGTGTTAAAGATCCTGTGGAGAAAAACAGAGCATTGTCTTTGTGTTCAGTTATTTTATTTTTGGAATTTTACCAGAAAAATTCCCGCTGTTGGTTATGAGATTTGTCATTCCTGGTAATATTGCTTATTGTGAAAACAGATTGGATTGATTCTGTTGAAATCTAATTTCAACTGCGCACGTACAACCCCAAAACCACCGCAGCGAAACCACAAACTGCCTAACGCATTTCGGACCGCTTTTGCGGTGAAAGCAGTTTCCATACAGTCGACTCCGATCCAACGAGCTGCCTCCACGCATCCTGCACTTTTTTGCAAAATCTCTGCCATATCGGAACGTAAAGTTCGGTAACAAAGGGCCTTCCGATATTCATACCAGCCGTTCGATTCCGAGGGCAAATCAACGGTTGTCGGACTTCTCGAACCTGCAGCAAATTAAATTTAACGTGCCGTAAAAATTTTGGTTGACCGCCGGAAAAGAAATTTAATGTATTAATTGTGTCCGTAGAAGTTTTGGTAAGAGTTTTAAATTTTAATGTTTTTTTATGCACGAAGGTATGGTGAATTTAAAGAAAGGCATGGTCATTTTGTTATAATGTATACGCAATGTAATATCCAAAATATATAGGAGCTCGTGCATTATGTAATCGTTTTTTTTAGTTGACTTTAATAAAAAAAAAAGCTCTCGTGTTGCACAGCAGTGCAATGGGTTAATGAAAAATAAAAAGACCAGTGTGTGAAGCAAGGAGCACAGCAGTGCGAAACAAAAGGAATACCAAGTTGAAATGTAAGTTTTTGGATGTTGTCCAAATGAAGAGGAAGCAATAGCGAATGGTGAATTGTATGGTGCGGGTAAATCTTTTTTTACAGTAAATGTAATGTAAGAAATTCTTACAGCATATGTAAGTTTACAGCAGTATATGTAAAATGTTTTTCGCAATAGTGAATGTAAAATGAGAATTTTACCCAGCAGTGTAAAATCTCAGAAAGAGACAGAGTTTTTTGTTGATGGTTGAAATGTATTTTTGGTAAATCCCTCTGAGTGAAAGAGGATGAAGTTTGTATCAGGCATTATATTTTAATGAATACAAATCTTTTTATGGTGGTGTAATACTCTGTTCTCAAAGGATCCTATAGAGAGAAAAACAGAGCATTGTCTCTGTGTGTGTTCAGTTTGTTTGTTTTTGGGATTTTACCAGAAAAATCCCCAACAGTGGTATCAGAGCCAGGTTCAGGCTCTTTGAAGTTGTTCAAGAAGCTGAAGAAAGGAGTTCTTTTGCTGCAACAGCTTCTCCAGCAGAGTGAAGACTCAGTCAACAAAAGATTCAGGTATTCCTCAAAGTTTTATTTTTGTTACTGCTAAAACAGTCAGTGTTTTAAAATACACAGTCAAGAAATTGAAGCATAGTTGAGGATGCAAGGAATGGCTAGCACCAGCACTAGTATGGGTATGTTTAATACCCAGCTCCCACAGTTTAATGGGAAAAACTATGACTATTGGGCCATAACCATGAAAGCCCTGTTTATCTCTCAAGATTTATGGGAATTAGTTGAATATGGGTTTGAAGAACCAGCAAATGAAAATCAATTTAACAGCCTAACTCATGCAGAGAGAAATCTGCTGAAGAGAAATTGGAAGAAGGATACAAAAGCCATTGTATTGTTGTATCAAGCAGTGGACCAGAGTGTGTTTCCAAGGATAGCAGCAGCTAAGACATCCAATGAAGCATGGCAAACCCTCAAAACAGCCTATCAAGGCATGGAGAAAGTAAAGACAGCAAAACTACAGTTGCTGAGGAGAGATTTTGAAAATCTGAGCATGAAGGAGTCAGACACCATTGACTCATTTTTCACACATGTGATTGGTCTGGTCACACAGATAAGGACTCATGGAGAAACCCTTGAAGAAAGGAGGATTGTGGAGAAACTATTGAAGGTCCTACCCTCAAATTTTGATGTGATTGTCACCACCATAGAAGAGACAAAGGATCTCTCAAACTTTTCAGTTGATGAACTTCATGCATCACTGATAACACATGAGCAGAGGTTGAGTAGAAATGAAAACTCATCACTAGAGCAAGCCTTTAAGACCCAGATGTCTTTTGGAAGAGGAAGAGGTCAAGGCAGAGGAAACAAGAGAGGAAGAGGCAGAAGCCAAAACAGAGGTGGAAGGAACAGCCCAGCAAATTCTCAAGGAAGAGGCAGCAATCCAAATCAGAACCAAGGCCAAGGCAGCAGCCAACAAAGAGGACAACATCATTCTCACGGGCAAAGGTATGAAAAATCCAATGTCCAATGTTATTATTGTAAAAAATATGGGCACTATGCAAGTGAATGTAGGAAGAAGCAGCATGATATGAACAATAGATCTAATGCAAATATTACTAGGGAAAACATCAGCCAAAATAATGTGTTGTTAGCTTGTAACATGGCTGAAACAAACAGTGAAGACATTTGGTTTTTAGACTCAGGGTGCAGCAACCATATGACAGGAAACATAGCCCTCTTTTCTGCTTTAGATCAGAATATAAAATCAGAAGTCACATTAGGAACTGATAGCAAAATTTCTGTTATGGGAAAAGGAGAGGTAAAAATATTTACAAAGCAAGGAGAAAGGAAAACCATAGCAGATGTCTACTATGTCCCCGGAATGAAATGTAACCTCTTGAGTATTGGACAGCTTGTTCAAAAGGGTTACAATGTTTTCTTTGAGAATGATGTATGCACCATCATGGATATAGCACCCAGCAAAAGATGCATTGCTGAAGTGAAGATGACAAGGAACAGGATGTTCCCTCTCAGGATAAGGGCAGATTTGAAAAACAAAGGAGAAATTGCAGCAGTCACCCAAAAGGCTTTCCAAAGTGTGCCAAAGGATGAAAATTGGTTGTGGCACTTCAGATTTGGACATCTCAACTTTGGAGGTCTTAATTTGTTGAGAAGAAAAGGAATGGTAAGAGGATTACCATTGATAGAGAAACCGGACAGCCTTTGTGAAGGCTGCATATTGGGAAAACAACACAGAGAAAGTTTTCCATCAGGGAAGAGCATAAGGGAAAAGGCACCCTTAGAGATTGTCCACTCAGACTTATGTGGACCAATGCAAAATCCATCATTAGCAGGCAGCCAATATTTCCTAACATTCATTGATGACTTTACAAGAAAGACTTGGGCTTATTTCCTTAAAAACAAGAGTGAAGTGTTTGAAAAATTTCGAAATTTCAAAGCACTTGTGGAAAACCAAAGCGGGCTGCATATTAAAGTTTTGAGAACTGATAGAGGAGGTGAGTATATCTCCAAGGAGTTCCTACGATTTTGTAGAGAAAATGGTATACACAAACAATTCACAGCAAGGTACACTCCGCAGCAAAATGGAGTAGCTGAGAGGAAAAACAGGACCATCATGGATATGGCGAGGAGCATGCTAAAGGCAAAGCATTTGCCAAATGATTATTGAGCTGAAGCTGTAAATTGTGCAGTTTACATCTTGAACAGGTGTCCTACAAAAGCAGTAATGAATAAAGTGCCGGAAGAAGCATGGAGTGAGAGAAAGCAAGGTGTCACCCACTTGAAAGTTTTTGGATGTGTGGCCTATGCACACATTCCATATCAGCTAAGGAGGAAGTTGGACAGCAAAGGGGAGAAATGTATTTTCATTGGATACAGTGAGGAATCCAAAGCTTACAGGTTGTATATCCCATCCACCAAAAAGTTTTTTGTGAGCAGAGATGTTCAATTCATTGAGGAGGAAGCTTGGGATGGAAGCATAGAGAAAACAGTGAATGTTAAAAACTGTTTGTCTCATGATGAAGATAATGAGGAGGTAGCTAAAATACATCCCCAAACAACAGCGCCAACACAAGGACAACAAGGAACACCATTGAGGATAAATGAAAGTACTTCTTCAAGCACACCACAAGGAGGAAATTCAAGTGCATCTTCAAGCACTTGCACACCAAATGAAAGAGGTAAGAAGTTTAGGAATTTAAGTGACATCTATGATGAAGGAATGAATTCCTTGTTTGCTTTGTATTGTCATGTTGATGATCCTATTCATTTCGAAGATGCAATTAAAGATAAGAAATTGATAGAAGCTATGGATGAGGAGATTAATGCCATAGAGAGAAACAAAACATGGGATTTGGTTGAGCTACCAAAAGGTAAAAAAGTCATTGGAGTTAAATGGGTCTACAAGACCAAGAGCAATATTAAAGGCAAGATAGAAAGACACAAGGCAAGGCTGGTTGTCAAAGGATACAAGCAGCAGTATGGGAGAGATTATGAGGAAACTTTCGCACCGGTTGCAAGAATGGAAATGGTGAGAGCAGTGCTGTCCATAGCAGCACAAAACAAATGGAAAGTTTA
This sequence comes from Pinus tabuliformis, assembly GCA_031772625.1. Classification (NCBI taxonomy): domain Eukaryota; kingdom Viridiplantae; phylum Streptophyta; class Pinopsida; order Pinales; family Pinaceae; genus Pinus; species Pinus tabuliformis. Next base: position 326,065,633 of record CM062817.1, on the reverse strand, counting down.
CCAAATGGATGTGAAGTCAGCATTCCTAAATGGAGTGTTAATGGAAGAGGTTGACATTGAACAACCTCTAGGCTATGAGAAGAAAGGTGAAGAGCACAAAGTGTGCAAATTGAAGAAAGCTCTTTATGGGTTGAAGCAAGCGCCAAGAGCATGGTATAGCAGGATAGATTCATATCTATTGGATAATGAATTCGACAAGTGTGAAGGAGAACCCACCGTCTACATCAAAGAAAAGGATGGTAAAATTTTGATTGTTGTCTTATATGTTGATGATGTTATTTTCACAGGTAATGATGATCATCTCATTGAGAATTTTAAATCAGTCATGAAAGAAGAATTTGAAATGACTGACATGGGTTTGCTGAGATACTTCTTAGGAATAGAAGTAGATCAAAATGAAAATGGAATTTTTATTTCACAAGAAAAATATGTAAATGAAGTGTTGGGCAGATTTAATATGCAAGAGTGCAAGGTAGCAATCACTCCCACAGTAATGGGATTAAAACTCAGCAGAGAGGACAGCAGCAAGGATTTTGATCCTAGCTTGTATAAGAGCATTGTTGGCAGCCTTATGTATTTAACAGCAACTAGGCCTGATATAATGTTTGTTGTTAGTTTAATTTCCAGATTCATGGAGAGGCCAAAAGAGGCACATTGGCAGGCAGCAAAAAGAATTTTAAGGTATGTCAAAGGTACCAAAAGGTTTGGAATTTTATATACTACTTCAGAATGTTCAGATTTAGTTGGATACACTGATAGTGATTGGGCTGGAAGTGTAGATGATCGGAAAAGCACTTCCGGTTATGCTTTTCATATGGGTTCTGGAGCCATTTCATGGGCTTCTAAGAAGCAGTCCATTGTAGCATTGTCTACAGCAGAGGCTGAATATGTGGCAGCTACAGCAGCAGCATGTCAAGCAGTTTGGATGAGAAAAATGTTGAGGAGTTTAGGCCAAGAGCAGGCAAAAGCAACAGTGATTTTTTGTGACAATAGCTCAGCTATTGCATTGTCAAAGAATTCAGTGTTTCATAAGAGAAAGAAACACATTGATACAAGGTTTCACTACATCAGAGAATTGGTGAACAATGGAGAAATTGTCCTAGAACATTGCAGGACTCAAGAACAGGTAGCAAACATCTTGACAAAGCCATTGGATCAGAAAAGCTTTGAATTTTTGAGGAAGTGTCTGGGTATGACCGAATGCCCAGCAGTTGAAATTAAAGGAGAGTGTTGAAATCTAATTTCAACTGCGCACGTACAACCCCAAAACCACCGCGGCGAAACCACAAACCGCCTGACGCATTTCGGACCGCTTTTGCGGTGAAAGCAGTTTCCGTACAGTCGACTCCGATCCAACGAGCTGCCTCCACGCGTCCTGCACTTTTTTGCAAAATCTCTGCCATATCGGAACGTAAAGTTCGGTAACAAAGGGCCTTCCGATATTCATACCAGCCGTTCGATTCCGCGAGGGCAAATCAACGGTTGTCAGACTTCTCGAACCTGCAGCAAATTAAATTTAACGTGCCGTAAAAATTTTGGTTGACCGCCGGAAAAGAAATTTAATGTATTAATTGTGTCCGTAGAAGTTTTGGTAAGAGTTTTAAATTTTAATGTTTTTTTTATGCACGAAGGTATGGTGAATTTAAATAAAGGCATGGTCATTTTGTTATAATGTATACGCAATGTAATATCCAAAATATATAGGAGCTCGTGCATTATGTAATCGTTTTTTTCAGTTGACTTTCATAAAAAAAAAAAAATCTCTCGTGTTGCACAGCAGTGCAATGGGTTAATGAAAAGAAGCAAGGAGCACAACAGTGCGAAACAAAAGGAATACCAAGTTGAAATGTAAGTTTTGGATGTTGTCCAAATGAAGGGGAAGCAATAGCGAATGGTGAATTGTATGGTGCGGGTAAATCTTTTTTTACAATAAATGTAATGTAAGAAATTCTTACAGCATATGTAAGTTTACAACAGTATATGTAAAATGTTTTTCACAGCAGTGAATGTAAAATGAGAATTTTACCCAGCAGTGTAAAATCTCAGAAAGAGACAGAGTTTTTTGTTGATGGTTGAAATGTATTTTTGGTAAATCCCTCTGAGTGAAAGAGGATGAAGTTTGTATCAGGAATTATATTTTAATGAATACAAATCTTTTTATGGTGGTGTAATACTCTGTTCTCAAACAAATTTTTTTTAAAAGCTTCCCTGTGCAAAGGATCCTATAGAGAGAAAAACAGAGCATTGTCTCTGTGTGTATTTAGTTTGTTTGTTTTTGGGATTTTACCAGAAAAATCCCCAACAGATTCGATCCCCATCCAGGTATTCAAAAACAATGAAGGTGCGGGTGTCCCATATCCAAATAAACGACCCATGAAGATCATCTCCACCCTTTGGAATGGAGAGGATTGGGCTACCGACGGAGGAAGGGTTAAAATAGATTGGAATGATGCCCCCTTTATTGCCTCTTATCAATCCTTTCAAGTCGATGCATGCAGGTCTTCCCCCTGTGTCAACGATTGGTGGGATCGGTCGAAATTTCAACGTCTAAATGAACATCAACTCAGGCAACTTGAGTGGGTTCAAAAAAATTACATGACATACGACTACTGTCATGATGCGTCGCGGTATCATACTCCTCCACGCGAATGTGCGTTGAGTCCGTAATCACCATATTTTATTTTAGAACCAGGTGTGGTTTATTTTAGAACCTTGTTCAAAATAAAATTGTATGGATGATTTTAATAGCTGTTGAGTTTATCAGCCAACTAATTTAGTAATAAATTTGGAGATCAATTGATCATAATAAGTGTAAATGAGAGCCGTTTTTAAGTTTAATTTTTTGAAGTTTTTTGAAGGGAATTTCGCAAAAAAAAATTGTGGTCAAATATTAATTTGTATTGTTTAAACTGGTTTTTTAACTGCATATATGGATTCAGCACCCTCAAAAAAGCCTAGGGCACTTCCATTGTGAGGAGTTCAGATGTCGAACTTATGATTTCAATGAATCTCTCTAGGATTCTAAACAATTAGATCAGAAAAGTATTTTGATGGCTATTAGTTTATCAGCCAAGTAATTTAGTAATAAATTTGGAGGTTACTTTATTACAATAAGTGCAACAGCACACAGCAGATGAGTAGTAATAACTTTGGAGATTACTTGATTATAATAACTTACACCGCAAATAAGTGTTTTGAGGGCTATTGAGTTTATCGGCCATTTAATTTAGTAATAAATTTGGAGATTAATTGATTACAATAATTGTAACTCTACACTTCGTGGTTCCATTTAGATATGTGATAAAACAATTATTTTGAAACAAAAAGCTATAGTTTTATTGTTCTATCTTCTATCTTCTATGTTTTAGAGTTCTTTTTGGGCATATTTCAGTTTAAATTTACTAGAAATTGGACAGGGATTCGTTGGAATTACAAGTTTGAACTATGAAGTCTGTACAATCTAAGTGTCTAAATACTTTTTAGATAATCATCATCTTAAAATTGTTTTCAACAATCCCATATAAAATTCTAAAACATAAAAGAATTAAACAAAACCCAAAAAGTTGCTATATCCTATTTTTCATTTAAATTGCAATACCGGAGATTCATTGAGTGCTGAAATAAAGATCAATTTGAAAATATTTAGACTTTCAATTTGGAAAAATTTCTCACCTATGAACGAAAGTATGTTTACTTGTATGCTGTTTTACCTTTCAAATTTCAATGTTGTGCGCATGTAAATGGATTTACTTAGCGTAATAAAACACACTAATTTCAACCTACTTTCCAAATTTCAGTATTGGCTGCTTATGAATGGGTTAACTTAGCCTGATAAGATACAGCGCTCTTCAAATTTCATCAATATTTCAATATCATCACCTAGTGAATTGAGTTACTTAGTCTATTGGGTTAACTTAGTCTAATAATACAGCATTTTCTTCTTACTTTCCAAATTACTTCATCTGATAAAATACACAGACCTTCCTACCTACTTTTACAGCCCTCTTGAAATTTCAATATCGTCAGCTTGTGAATAAAGTTGCTAGTCTAATAAAACACAGCATTTTCTACTCACTTTTCAAATTTCTTCATCTAATACAGAACATTTTATCTAATAAAGAATTTAAAAATCAGCAAGCAGTTTGCACGGTGTTGGAAACCTGTCATCTCAGGCTGGTGTGACTTCATGAATATTTCAGGGTATAAGGTTGGCTTACCACGAATCTTTCACAGGGAATAAGGTATGGTCTAAAGTTTGTTAATTGGAATATATTATATAATGATATTTTATTAAGAATCTGAAAGAGAAGTGGAGTGGAGATAACCATCATTCCTTTAGCCATCAAAACCAAACCAATTACAACATAAAATGATTCTTTAACCACAATTAAACCCATAATATCAACTATATAAAATTTACTCACCTAAACTTCCTTCTTATTTATTTAATATAGATTTGGTAAACAACAATTTAATAATAAGGATTGCCCATTTACTTTTCATTTCATATAAAATTAAAAAACAACACCCTACTCAAAATTTTACCATAGTGAAATAATATTTTTTTAAAATTTATTTATATTTCAATAAATTTTAAAAATTAAATAATTATTTTCATTTTTAACTTTATATTATATTAATATTCTCATTTTTATTTTTACAAATTAAAAAATAATATAAATTACTATAAATATTTTAACTTTACAAATATTCAATGTATCATCCTACTTCAACTTAAAAACAATATAAATCATAAGGATAAAGAGTCAATGAATGAACCCACTTCAACCGGATGTAAGATGGGTAATTCATTCATCATCACCTAGATAAGTATCATGCTTAGATATTTAATCATCCCAACTTAATCCAAATATTTCTATAAATTTAACGAATTAAATGTGCCAAGTAAATGTTTGTTGGTTACACTAAAAGGAGGTATTCAAACAATTTATACGTGAGGAAATTTTGTTTTGATTAATTTTTTTAATCATAAAATTTTACTCTATATATATATAATATAAAAAAATTGTTTAAAATTGTTTTTTAATATAATTAAAAAAATTGTTTAAAATTGTTTTTTAATAATGTATAAGTATTTTTTATTTGTTAATTAAGGTTATGTAAAATGCTTGTTATTTTTTTTTAACTAAATTTAAATTCTATGACGACAACAATAACATAATGATAAAAAATATTATTGTAATGATTATATTTATATTATATATATTTATATATATATATATATATATATATATATTATTTTAATTCTAAATTTATCAAACATTTAAAGAATTAAATTTTTTAAAGTGTAAATCTCTTTAAAATGAAAAACTTAAAAAAAAAAATTATACTTTAACACATTTAATTTCTCTATATTATTAAGATTTATTTTAATTCTAAATTTATCAAACAATTGAAGGAATTAAATGTTTGAAAGTGTAAATCTTTTTTAAAATGCAAAACTTAAAAAGAAAAATTACACCTCAATATATTTGATACCTCTCTACTCTTGATATATAAATACTCATATATATATATATATATATATATGAATGAAATACACCTCAATATATGTGGTCTCTCTCTACCTTTGACAAATAAATCAAGGATTATATATATAAAGTTTCAAAGGGATCAAATATCTTGAAAAAATGTTTACATCTCTCTTTGGTTCTTGACGAATAAATTCAGGGATATATATATATATAGCAACTCCATGTTGAATATGGAAGGAATTACAAGTCTCATTCATTTTGAGCAACAGACACATATATACAATATATCAACTCCACATAAGCATGGAAGAAATTTCGCAACGTTTATCTTTAAAAACACACCAATAAAATGTTTTGACTATACATCTCCCTCATATTGAGACGTAATTCTCTCACTCTATCTATCTTTATATATAATTACATAATTGTGCATATTGAATTTTTTTATGTCATTAATATTTTTTAAATGTCATATATCAACTTTATATTAAGAATTTATTGAACAACACATGTTCCTTTTATTAGAAAGTAACTTGAATTTTTTACTTTTAATTACATTTTCCTATAAAAGCAATATAGATTTATCTTAACCGCACATCTAGAAAGCTTCTAGAGTGATTGAATCGCTTAAGTTGCAAATCTATTTTAAAGTGCAAAACTTGATCAAAGATTTGCATCTAAAATAATTTTATCTCTCTTCACCCTTAATAGATCCATAGTTAAAATGGGTATATATATATATATATATATATATATATATATATATATATATATATATATATATATTCCATTTTTTAATGCATAAATGGACTCAGTACCTTGAAAATCCCCTTGGACATGTGGGTTTCATAGAGTACACAGCTTAAACGTGTAATTTGTGAATGCATAAATGGATTCAATGCCTTGAAAATCCCCTTGGAAACTTAAATTGTGTAAACTACACAACTTAAACTCGCAATATTTGAATGCATAAATGGATTCAATGTGTTGAAAATCCCCTTGGGCATTTGGATTGTGTAGACTACACAAGTTAAACTTGCAATTCCAACAAAACTTTGTTGGATGTGAAAGAAAATTCACTAAAAATATATACCAAAAAAAGGGTCAACATGTAGAATAGTGAGACTACTTAAAATATTTTAACCGTTAAAAAAACTCATTGCTTTAAAAATATATGTAGGTTTTTTTTTAGCACCATTATGGCCTTTGTGGCTCTGCGGCCCCACACTTTCTTATGTGATTTTCTTTTGGAGTTTTCGAGAAAAGGGTTTTTTCTTTTTTCAAGTATGAGTTGGGGTACCCGTCCCTAGCTCTGAAATGTCACCTTTTCCCTATCGATTTTGATTTTATTTCCCTACTAGGTCTGACTTATGGACCACGTATATTACCTTGTTGTCTTTATGGCCTATTGGGGGGAGATGAGGTGGAATACTCATCAAATATTATCTCAGTTCTTGCTTTCATCTCTCAACATGATTTTACCATACTTAATCCATTCACCTTAGAGGAAATTTCAGCATAAAAGTGGCCTCCTAAGGAAAAATAATAAAATAAGAGTTATGAATTTTGGAGGAAAAAGAACAAAACTACTTTTTTACTTGTATTTTTGGCTTATCTCCTTATCGATTACCTAAATGTGTAGACACTCGTTGGATGCTAAATTAAATTCCACATCGAACAAGTACGCATTATGCATACTTTTGAGAAGACCCACATTCATAAAAATTGAAGATACCTTAAAAAAACGTGATGAACACGCATTTTTAATGTATCTTCAATTTTTATGAATGTGGGTCTTCTCAAAAGTATGCATATTGGGTACTCGTTGGATGTGGAATTTAATTATGCATCCAACGAGTGTCTACATTTGAAATTTGGGTAAACCTATAAGGAGATAAGTTAAAAATACAAGTTAAAAAAGTCGTTTTTCTTCTTTTCCCTCCAAAATATTTACATGTACCTCTTTTTAAATTTAAAAGATTTTGATTGGTTTGCATATTATGACATGGAAATTACGTAAAAATTTCATGGGCACTTTTAGGCTAAAATTTCCTCTAATGCCTATTCTCTATAATTCTCAATGATTGACAACAATGTATCACCTCTCACTTTGCCACCCATCTTGGACCCATCCTCACCTTCCCTCTCCAAACCCAGTGTTTCCCTATCCATGAGTTTTCCTCCTCCCATTTCCTATGCACTTCGATCCCTCCCTCAGCCCTCCCTCATAGCCATAATGTAACCCTGCTCCATCCCTTGCTCAGAATTTTAATGGTCACACAAGTAGGCATAGGAAATTTTGCATCCAATGATGACATGAATATTCTAGCTTTGTGGTGTGAAAAGAGATCACCCTTTCTCAAGTCCTATATCTCTATGGAATAACCCTAGTGGGGCACTTCAATGGTAGTCTAACAAATTTATCTAGCTTACAAGTGGCTCTCGGACAATTGAAAGCCTTCCCTAGGTTTTATCCCTAACTATCGTCTTCTTCATCAAGATTGGTTGGCATTTATTTTCTGCTCAAAAGAGGATAGTGAAACCAATAATGTGTGTTCTTGGTCTTGGGGAAAAGAAAGTCTCTCCCTCAAAACCTGGACTGTAAATTTTGACCCTTCTAGGGAGCCTATGGACTACATAAAAGTGTGGGTTATCCTTCTAGGGTTGCCTCTCCTACTCTGGGAGAGTGATATTCTCATGGCCATTAGGAATAAGATTGGGGCCTTTGTTGGGTTGGAACTAGGATGGGAAACCAAGCTCGATCATGGATGGGCGTGAATACGAGTCAAAGTCACTTAAAGGAAGGACTTTTAACTGACATAGTGATTTAGATGGATGATCATAATTGGACATAGAGGATTGATTACTGGAATTTCCCTTTTTGATGCTCCCATTGCCACACAGTTAGTCGTCTCCAATAGGATTGTTCGTGTGAGGGCCCATTCACCACTACCCTTCTAAGGAAGTCCTAATCAGTTAGTTTAGGCTCTGTCTTTGCCACAAGCATGACTCGTCCCTGTTATATCATTCCAGAAGCCATAATTTCTCCATATTCTACTATTATCTCTATGGAATCGACTCTAACTGTGGCAGTTCCTTTTGCATCTCCAAGTAATTCTATATCTTCCCCCTCTCTTTATCCTCTCCTTCCCTCTTATTCTTCCCATCCTCCTCTTTCCCCCTCCCTCCCTGTAAACCTTCCATCTTTGGTTTATCATCTTCCCCCTTCCTCCTATGTTATTTTATGTAGCTCAAACATGTGTTCTAGTCTCAGATAATGTCTATGAGGCTAGGAAACACATTTTCTCCAATAACCAGAAAAGGTTTCACAAGAAAATGCCTTGATTAGAATTAATTAAATAATTTATTAATTTTTCTAAGTTTGACTTAGGTAAATGGCTTAATTAATCGAGATTGATTGAGGTAATTTGATTTTCCTCTAGTGACTTCTAGAAAATTCATGAGAAGGGGTAAAGATGATCTTAGACACCGATTGGGATTAGATCATAGCCATTGATTTTTCAACGCGAGATTACAAAAGGAAATCGATGGTAATTTGGAGAACATACCAGTGAGATATCGAGACACAGTATTGTAGTGAGGGCAAGGGTGCATAGGTAGCGTAGGGACACCAACAGCAGAGGTTTTAGCAAGAAAAATTAAGAAGAGATTTCTAGAGGAATTCTTCACGAGATTCTAGCATTCTAAGAGAAAGGAAATATAGAGGCTGAATTACTCGGTAGAGAGGTCACATTAGCCAATGCACATAGTTGGGTAGTAGTTCTATTTCTATTTGTCAAAGAAAGGTGTCGAAGGATGTGTGAGTTCCTCAAACGAGTTGCAAGATGAAGAAGACATTGCAAGAACAATTTTCCAAGGTAGTGCGAGTTCTAGAGAGGGTTGTGTGCATTTCCAGAGTCATTAATGAAAAATGCAATTAGGAGTGCGAGTTGCAAGCAGGAGGTTGTGAGGTTCTGTAGAAGAAAACTTTGTGTTTCCAAATCAATTTTTCTAGTGCATAAAATTACCAGAGCTTAACCAGTGATAGGAAAGCAATTCATGTACACTTTAATTTTCTAAATAATTGATTTGGACTTATACAAGAACACAACAGAATATAAATACAAGCATAAACACCGAGATGTAGCAAAAATAAAACCTCATTTCATTAATATTAAAGAATTGAAATATTCTTACATATATAATGGAATAAATGATCTTGGGCAATGATAGCTTATCTCTGAGAAGAGATGTGGCAGCTACATGCCTTTGAACTGTGTTACAATGAGGCTCAAGGGCCTTTTTATTATTGAACAACAAGGGAAAACCATAAACAACCAAAACCCTAACCCCAGGAGATGGAATGCCAAGAGTTTGTGGGCCCCGTGGGGGTTAGTTGGACAGCCAACTTCCTAGGGTCGTAACTTGGTCATATGATCTCAGTTTGGCACGTACGATACCTCGTTGAAAAGATCTTTCCGACTACTATAGGATTTGTCACATCCCCATGCCTATGTAGGTGCATGCCTATACAGGCCCATTCCTACGCAGGCCCATGCATATGCAAGCCCATTTCTATGCAGGCCCATGCCTATGCAAGCCCACAACCGTTTAGGGGGTCCAAATAGCTCCAGAAGTTCAGGACCCAAAACACTGCTAAAAATAGTAAATGCTGCTATAATCAAGGAAACGAATGAAACCGACTGGAGGTCTATGTGGAATAGGTGGGTGGCCACCAATATCCACCTGAATCATTCCTCCCCCCTTAGGAAGCAATGGTCCCCATTATGTGCAGAGCCTCCATGAGGTGAGGAAACGTTTATTAGACCTGCTCCCTGGTGAGCCACTTACCCTGGTGAAGGCATTGGCCTGCCTTGACGACTCAATAGAGCTGGATCTTTTGCTAGCGAGTGTTCTTGATTTGTATGTCCCTGATCCTATCAGTTTTGGCCTAATCGATGCAGCTGGGGTTGAGCTATGCTGGTGTCAGCTGCTCATCAACATTGGATGTGTCCAACAAAGGGGAAAGTATGGTCACAATTGGTCCACATTGAATATTGGATGCAGGCCAAGGAACGATGGAATGTTGAGCTTGAAGGACTTTTACCCTACAACCTTGGTGATGGTGTATGGCCCATATCAGAGCAGGTGAAGTTTGTGGTGGGGCCCGACGAGGTTCTCCTTCTCCATATGTAACCAAACTTCGCCGCCCACTTAAAACTTGTGTGACATTCAATGTTGATAATGAAATTGCTTGTACTTAGCATTGGCTCTGTTCAATATGTCATGGACCTACTGGAGGATGTGTTGAATGCACTCAATGAAGATATTATCCCTATCAGCTTCGACCTGGACATGAGTCGAATCTGCTTGAGTAGCTACAAATGGTATGGCCACATCAATGGGACATGGATGTTGGAATCCTAATCCCACCTGAAAGGGGTTGTGGCGAGTTGAGCTATGGAGAGATTTGTTGTAATTGTGTTGGACATAGGGGAGGCTTTCATCCCATGTGTGTGGATGCTTCGAGTTGTACATCTACAGAATGTGCACGATCATCCTGTTGACAACCTCTATTTTGCCTTTAGTTTAGGGATGGAAGGTCGTGGACTTAGTGAGCTTGGTATCCAGCATCAACCAGAGGCTTGACCAAAATATACTTAGGAATTTGTTGTCACAATTTGAGATAATGGATTGTGGGATCCCATGTACCCACACTCGTTCAAAAAATAGCTTAGCAATGGCTTTCGCTGTGATATTCTTCTTACGGGCTACCGGAATGGCCATCTTAGAGAATTTGTCGACCACCATGAAAACGCAATCGTTGTCATGCTTTGTAGAAGGAAGCCTCGACACATAATCCATGGAGATGGATTCCCAAGGCCAACAAGGAGTAGGTAGAAGATTATATAGGCCTTTCTTCTTGATGATCGGTTTGGCAATGGCACAGTTAGTGAAGTATCTGATGTACCTCCAACATCTTATCGAAGGTTTGGCCAATAAAAATACTTCTGCAACACTGCCATTGTTTTCTCTACTCTGAAATGTTCAACGACCCGATTGTCGTGCACCTCCCAAATCATCTTGGCATGCTCGCTTGAAGGAACATAGAGGTGACCGAGGTGGCATAACATTGCACCCTGGAGGTGAAAACAAGGAACTTCCTTGCCTTCTAGGAGCATCTAGTATGTTTTGCTGAATTTTGGATCGCTCTTATAAAGATGTGGCCACCTCGAAGTCTCGTGTCCACAAGAGTCGAGCATAGTGGTCAGCGCCATGATCGGCGGTCAGCTGAGGCAGTCTATAACATTATTGGTGTTACAATTCTTGTACTTAATGTTCAAATGGAACTATTGCAGGTATGTGGACCACTTCTGATGGCAATCATTCTACAACTTTCCTTGTGTATGTATGAACTGCAGGGGCTGGTGGTGTGTGTGGATTACCACTTCCTTCCCCAGAATGTAATGCTTCCATTGTTGGCAGGCCTTCACAATGGAATACATCTCTTTTTCATAGGTGGGATACTTTTAGACTGTGTCTGAAATTGTCTCACTGCGATATTACATTAGATTCCCTTGTTGAGTAAGAATTGCACCAATAATATAGTCGAAGGAATTTGTCTCAATCTCAAACGGTTGTTGAAGATCTGGTAATGTGAGAATTGGTGCAGAGAAGAGGCGATGCTTCAACTCATAAAACACCCTCTATTGGGATTCAGACCAAAATAACTTTGCTTTCACTTTGCCCTTGGTGACTTGACACGAAAGCCAAGTGATATGAGAGAACCCAAACATGAACCTGTGGTATAAATTGGCAAGACCCAAAAAGCTACGGAGCTTTGTTAGAGTGGTTGGGGCTAGCTAATCCCAAATAACTTGTATCTTGGTTGGGTCCACATTCACACCATTCTCATCAATGATGTACCCCAGATATTGAACCTAGGTCATACCAAAAGTGCATTTCTCCAAATTGGCACACAATTTTTGTTGTCGCAGGTTTTGGAGGACCTGTCGAATATGGTGGAGGTGCTCTTCCCAACTCTGGTTGAGGATCAGGTTGTCGTCCAAATACACTACCATGAATGAGATGGTGAAGGGCCAAAAGATGTCGTCCATAATCCTCATGAAGGTTGTGGGGGCATTCGCCAACCCAAAAGGTATGACCATCCATTCAAAAAGGCCCTCCTTGGATTTGAAGGCAGTCTTTCACACATCAGAGGGTTCAATTGGTACCTGGTGATAACCAAACTTCAAGTCAATATTGTTGAAATATTTTCCCCCCTTGAGTTGGTCTATAAGATCAGAAATCCGTGGGATTGGATACCAATTCCAGACAGTGATCATATTCAGCGCCTGATATTTAATACAGAGTCTCAAGGTCCCATCCTTCCTCTGTACCAACACAATTGTGCTGCCACAGGGTGATGAACTTGGCCTCATGTGCCCTTTCTATAATAACTCTTGAATCTGCCTCTTAATTTCATTGTTAGGTAGCGGAGTGCTCAGGTAAAATCGATGGAGTGTTTGACCCGACAGTGTAGGGGTACCCCTATGGGTGAGGTGAAGATATCCCTGTATTCCTCCATGAAATTTTCCATTTGTTGTTGTCGTGCAAATGAGCCCTGTCTGGAGGCTGTGGATGTGGCCACAATCTTCTTCTTTCCTTGATGGTGAATCATAAGGAAGATCAATTTCCCAGTCTAGGAAATGATCTTACTGCATTTCTTCACAGAGATCAAAGAGATGGCGGTAGGTGGTGCTACCTATGGTATCTTATATCACTTATTACCCATAGAAATAATAACAATGTGAGGCCTAGACTCATACACAACATGACACTTCCACAAGTATGATTGGCCTAATAATAAATCACACACTTCAAGGGGAGAAACATCACACAGTACCTCATTTGCGAAGGGCTTGATATTGTAGGGAAGGTGGCACTTCTGGCTAATGCGAAGATGTCATCCTTGGTGAAGCCACCTGATGGTGTACGGATACAGATGTGGTGTTGTTGATAGGCCCAAATGCTTCACGACCTCTACTGAAATGAGGTTATTTTGGATTCCGTTGTTGACAATGAACTGCAGCGGAGAACCCTTCACCCACATTTGTGAGTGGAAGAGTCACTCCCCCTCCTCTATATCTTCGACCTCAATCTTATGGATCTTGGTGGTGGCAATGGTGGCACTGGGCTCCGCATCAATAATCCGCTTCCCTTTTTGGCTCCCCTTGTCGGGTTCTGACTCAGATTCGGAACATGCATCTAATTCGGAATCTTTCAACTCATCCACCAGTGACTACTTGGCTCAACACTCACATGTGTTGTGAGTGGGGCTCTTATGGAACTCACACCATTTCCCTGTGTCCTTCTTTATCTTCATGGTGTTGTTCTTTTCTTGCGGTTTCGAAGGGTTTTCCTAGGTTGCCCTACCTTGGTTTTGTCCTCTCTTTTTTGTGGTTTAGGGGTTCCTTTCCCTTGCTTTGGATTCACAAATCCAAAGTCTCCCTTCTTCTGTTTAAATTTATGCTTGATCTTAATAACATATCGATAAGCGGCACCAAGTGAGGAGATGTCCAAGAACTCCATCTCATCCTGGATGTACTTGTGTAAACAGTTGCTCTACTTGAGTACCAAATTCTACTTAGAATCCTTGATACCCAACTTCGTATGAAGGGTATGAAAAATATTTGTGAACTCTAGCACGTCTTGGTCCCTTCCTTATCACAACATGATCCACTTTATGTATTTATCTTCATAGCTCCTGATGGGATAATATTGTTCCTTGATGGCATCTCGGAAAGAATTTCGAGTGGGTGTGGATGAAAATAGTGAGGGTTCACTCTCGTCCTTCTGTTCACAGTAGGTTTCCCACTATTCCTTGACATGGGGGACAACTTTGAGGAGTGTAAAAGTAATATTTTCCCAATTGGAAAAGTCATCAACCGAAAAATATCCTTCCAACATATTTAACCATCTATCTACGGTGGTTGCGTCTATCTGGCCTTCAAATATGAGAATGTCAAAGTTGACTTGTACCTTAAAGGGAGTGGAGCCTCTAGAGTGGATTTTGGATGAAGATGTGTCGCCTGTGGGTAGTTGTCGAAGGATCTGGGCAAATTTATCCATCATCTCGTTCCTATATCGCTCGATGGATTCCTCGAGCAATATTTTGAAATGATATCCTACTCCCTCGTCTTTATTTTCTTCTTCCATCGGAGGTCGTCAGGGTTTGCGACGCTGGTCTAGTAAAGGTTCAACTAGTTCACGCCCTAACTCCTTATACCCTTACCTCATTGGCAATATACAAAGAAAAACAGAGAAAGAAAAGACTGCCTTGATACCACTGATCCAAAATTATACAAGAACAAAACAGAATATAGATACAAACATAAACAATAAGATGAAAAAAAAATAAAACTTCATTTCATTAATATCAAAGAACTGAAATATGCTTACATACAGAATGGAATAAACTAGCTCAGGCGATGGTAGCTTATCTTTGAGAAGAGATGTGGCGGCTACATGCCTTTGAACTATGTCATAATGAGGCTCAAGGGCCTTTTTATTATTGAACAACAAGGGAAAACCCTAAACAACCAAAACCCTAACCCCAAGAGATGGAACCCAAGATTTTGTGGGCCCCGTTGGGGTTAGTTGGGCAGCCAACTTCCGAGGGTCATAACTTGGTCATATGATATCTGTTTGGTGCGTATGATACCTCATTGGAAATATATCTTTGAGTACTACATTATTTCATAGGTGCCTACCTACATCCACAAGCATGTTGCAGCCCTCAAAAAACTTTGTTTAGGGGGTCAAAACAACTTCAGAAGTTCAGGGTCTGAAAAACTGCTAAAAATAGTAAATGTTGCTATAATCAAGGAAATAAATGAAACTGACTGAAGGTCTAGGTGGAATAGGCATGTGGCCACCAATATCCACTTAGATCGAGAATTAATAGTAAAACCCTCATCTACAGAACTAGGTTTCCCCACACTATGGTTTTTCAAGGGACAATTGCCCAAACGTAGCAGTGTTCATTATTTATGTGTGTGTGTGTGTGTATGTTATAATTTTTCAATTCCTATGGTTATTTGTTTTTCTATGAAGTTGAAGTTTTGTTTTATTGAGTATTTTACGCAAAAAAATTGCAAAAGAAAAATAATCTAAATGGATAGGTGAATAATAACCAGTAACTACAGTGCGAATTCCAAAGAGGGCCATATGTCTTTCTAGAGTTACTAGTACGAGTTGCAAGTAGGAGTGTGAGTTGTAGGCAGCAGGATGTGATGTTTTGCAGAAGGAAACTTTGTGTTTCTAGATCAATTTTTCAAATGGGAAAAATTACCTAAGCTTATCCAGTGATATGCAAGTAGTTGATGTACTATTTAATTTGTTGAAGAATTAATAATAAAACCCTCATCTAAATAATTGTTTTCCCTACATTGGGGTTTCTCCAAGGACATTTGTCCAAAAATAGCGATGTTCATTATTTGTGCGTGTGTGTTGTTGTCCTCTGAGACGACTCTCGGTCAGTTAGTCACGCGAGAGCATCTAAAATGTTTTGTTTGTATTTAAGGTTTTTGGATGACCAATGTTATGAATTATTGAAAACAAGTTCTTAGGCCTTAACAGTGACTAAGTTTTAATGAAAGGGTTTTTATTTGTCTAACTATAGTAAATTGATTTAAAGTGAGTGAATAGTAGAATCTTAATAAAATATAACTTGCTAAATATTCAAACAGAATATTTGATTGGTTATAAGAAAAGAATATAGGCAGACAATGTTTCCTGCAAAAAAAACAAAAAATAATAATAATAATTAAACGAATGCAGATTTTTGTAACAATTAATTGATATAGAGGAGCTTATAATAACAAAGTCTTATAAACTAGTCCCTAGTTATTGTTGATAACTTCATAGGGGATTTAAGACTAAATGATACTTCGTATGATCTTACCCAAATCTCTGCATAAAGACTTAAATATATGAAGAAAGACATAATGAAATAAGCACATATGAAAAACTTACTAGGAGACAAACTATAGAAGGAAAATTCAGAATACTTTCATTAACTTGGAAAATCTCCGCTCGGTTACAATTTTGTTCTCAAATCTCATCCAAGGGTTCAACCCTTAATAACTCGAAGGAGGAGTTATTTATACAAAAAGTTCTTCTAGATATTTTCAAAACAAAAATACAAAAATAGTACAAAACTATAGGAATTTCAAAACTACTAAGTGTTAGCACTATTCTTTAGGAATCTTTTGATGATGTGGTCCTCAAAAATTGTTGCCCAGCTATCTGTCAGTTGTTGATAAAAAATACTCAATAACCTCACACAAGTGATCCCATATGTCTTCACTTGGTATTGCAAGATTTACTAATTTCCTGTAAACTTCATCAACCTCGATGTACTTCTCAAAAGGGGGCTTATTTACAAAAAGATGTTTAATCTCATGCTTAATAATCAAGTCAAAATATAAAGCTTCTAACATTTGGTTCCCTGTAATATGGCCCTTTATGCCTACAGATTGAGTGATCCCTAACAAATTTTGTGAAGCAGAAGAAGAAGATGGAGTAGTGATCTTAACAGTTCTTTTGTCCCTATGGAAACTTGTGAATCAACCAAATTGATGATGATAGGCTCCTTCTGACCAGTAGTAGTAGTGCTTTTGGAGTCAGCCCTTGATTTCTTCTGATAGTGAATGAATTCCTTTTCTCCAACTGTTGATGATGATGATCCTTCTCTAGGCCTCTTGTCATGCTTGGTTTGAGAAGTAGGAGTCTAAAGAGTAGAAGGAGGTAAAACATGTTCTTCTGCTTCTTGAAGAGTATTCTCTTCCCACTATTCTTGATTTCTGAACTTCTCAATCTTTGGTCTTGGTGTATGATTGTAAGGTGTGGTTTTGAGTTCCACCCTTAAGTCTAAGATAATACTGAATGGGTCATAAGACCAGGTGAAGCTCAGTTGAAAACCCATCTGTTTTAGTATGGCATATGCTTCTAAACCTGCTGATCTAGTATTACAAATGAATGATCCTACCTGTGCCTTTATCTTGAACTGAGATCTCCTCTTCCCTAAAATAAAATGAAGCTCATCCATATTCATCATTTTCCTAATATATTCCAGAGAGAAAATTCTCATTGGAACATATTTGGGCAACTTATATGGAGCCAATTCACAGCCATATACTCTGATCTTTGTCTAGTTCTGGTAAAGATACTAGTCTCCTGTTCTAACTTGATCACTGAGATGCAGGATCCATTTGATTTATGTACTGATCCAGGGTTCACACTGACTGCTGAGAAGTTGTGCAACTGGGTGAATGAAACAATCAATGAAGCCTGAAAATATGAACTAAGTTGAGTTCTTCCTAATCAATGAGGTCTAATGTGTGACTGCTTGATCCTCTTGTTTATCATCTTGTTTGTGCAAAACAATATGTAACATGTCTCCTTGCTGAAAAATAAACATATGAAATAGCACAGAGGAGTATTTAAACACTCCTTCAGTAGTGATATTCATCAATTTCTCATGCACAATTTTAGCCAAGAATTAACTATAATTATACATGAAGGCAAACTTGTTTTCTTTAGAGAAAATTTACAGATAACCTAGGATAGCTTCATCTACCCCTTGATCTAATTGGTAGCCTAACAAGCAAGAAATTAGGGAAATTATGTGTTTAGCTCTCTCACGGAACATGGATGCTGGATAAGGAGGATTCTTTTTAGGGAGCTTAGCATCTTTAGGGAGAAATATCTCAAAAATTTGAGCTCTTTGAGGGAAGGTGAGATTATGATATAGGTCAATTAATGTTGTAGTGGAGAAAAAACTAAGGGAATCATTTTCAGGGATCATAAGAATTTTATTAATGGTTTCTGGAGTGATAGATATCAGAATGTCTCCATTCTGATCTACCACAGTTCTCTATAAAGGATTATACTTGGCTTGGCACCATATGACTAAATCAGGAAAGGAATAGGTCTGAGGAAACATATACAGAGGTAGAATGGATTCCCATAGGTTTATGTCATCTTCAGAGTCAATGTATGTCTGTTTTAGCCAATTATGTAATTCGAACATGTCGAATTCACATTCTGTGTCTGCAATCTTAAAATATTGGTCAGCTAATGGGATGTGGTCTAGGTCTAAGGCATCAGAGGCCTTTGGGGTTTCTTGTACTGCAGAAGAACTAGTGGATGGTTTGTCTTTCTTCTTTGGACCCATAATAACAAAATTGAAATGGAGGATGGCAGAAAAGTTGTAGAGATACCTTCAAAGGATGCGTACTATTTACAGGCTCAACTCGACAATGGCATAAAATCTGTAAAAACATGAATAGTGAAGGAACAGTGAAAGAGAAATTGAGGAAAGCTGGTGTAATGGGGCGAAGGGATATTTATCATTAGATTATGTCTATTGTTACATTAAATTCATTACTAATCGGCTAATTGGGCATTTAATGGAGGGAGATCAGAAACGAGAAACAATAACTGGTGGCAATAGATAGGCGGAAATGGATAGGCGACAAAGGGGAACATGGTGTGGAGTGGTTGGAGGCTGAAGACGTGGGATATGTTACCGTTGGCGCAGTATCATGAAGCGCGGGAAGATAGATAATGGGGGGGGTAGTGGTAAGTGGAGGAGGGGGGTGCGAAGTGCGGAGGTGATGACACGTTAGCGGGGTGGCCGCACGGGAAAAACAACTTTTCGCACCCCCCCCCCCACCTTCGTTATCCCATATCATGGAGAGGGGGTGTGAAGTGGCTTCCCCGTTGTTGATCTGGGCGGGGAGGCAGATCACCGTCAATTCTTGCTCAACCTTTATTGCTTGCCGACAAATGACTTTTGTCGTATATGAACTTTGACTATAAAACATAAAAATGTTTATCTACAAAATAATTAATCACCATTTGAAAGGTAATTAGGTGTTAATTAAAAATTAATCTATGTTGGGCGCGTTTAGACTAGAAACCCCTATTTTTCTAATTCACTAATTAAACCTAATCTAATACAATTTGGCAAAATTTTGAGCATATTAGGCCATTTATTTATCCTCTTATATCATATCCTCTAATGTTAAACCAAGTTTAAATAGTTTGGTTGAACTTATTCTCTAATCTAAAAATTTAAATGATTTGATCAAAATTAAACAGTTTGATCCAAATTAAAAGAAAAGTTTGTAGCATTAAAATAAGTTGAACACAAAATATTTATTTATTACAAATGAAATTTATTTCATGAAGTGGCATTTAAACAAGAACACTTATATAAAAAATTTATTTTCTTTTGATGGGGTTTTATTTCATCTTCTTTTTTTTGTAGTTTTTCATATTTCCATTTTTTCTTTATTTTTTCATACCCTCTTTTATAAAATAAAAACTAACTTATCAAAAATAAAGCATGTTACAACATCGGCTCCAACTGGGGACTGCTTCCTCTTGCAGGTTGCAGAGAACTTGCAGATCCATGTGCCTTCTCCTCGGGCTAATGGGGTCTCTGTTGAAACAAATACACATTGCATGTAAAATAAAACTCTCTGGTATAATACAATGATGAATGAATGGAAACCTCTCAATACTAAATGTAGTGCTTCAAGTACTTCCCATTGACAGGCAATGAGGAATACTCTCCCTCCAAATTCTGTAGAATGAAAGTGTTATTACCCTTGACCTCAGCAATGCTAAAAGGTCCCAACCAAAGGTTGTCAAACTTGCCATGTTTCCCTTTGTCTTCTCTTCTAGCATCCCATCTCAGTACCAAATCACCTTCCTTGAAATCTCTTTCCCTAAATTTCCTATCAAGCAAGCTTTTCATTTTACTCTAATATTTCTTAAGCTTGTAATGTACTTCATCCCTATCCTCATTTAATTCTATGATATGATTTATTCTTCGAGAGAAGTCATCAGGCTCTTCATTTGACTCTTGCAAAAATTTCATAACAGAAAAAGCTAAATGTGTGGGAAATATAGCTTATTTTCCATAAACAAACTGAAAATGGGATTTACCTGTTGATATTTTGGGTGAAATCCTATTGTTATTACAGCAATTCGATTCATAATTTTTGTTTCCAACAATTCAAACACATATAATGTTCAGCCAGAATAATTACTTCCACTAACCTGAGTAGAATAATCTCAATTATATATAAACTAATTCATAATTACTAGATGAATAATTTCGAATATACAAAAGTTTTAATCACATGACAAGATGTACAATTTCAAATACAAGTAAAATTTTAATCACAATGACTAGATCCTCTAACCAGAATTGAATGCCTAGAAACTAATTCAGTTGTAAACATTTTCTTCCTAACCGCAAACTCTCACCTCTAGTTGTCCCTTGAGTCGAGACACTATTTCCATTGAATCTCCCCCTTCTGATTCTGAATAAGTCATTTTATTCCCTTCTTCCCATAGCGGTGTCCCTCTTTTCAGGGCCTGCCAACCCAATAGCCTAAGATTTTCTTTCTTTTTTATTTTTCTTTTTTTTCGAAAAAGGTATCTTCCCTTTTTCTTTAAAGACCACATTTTTCTCCCACGATGGTTTATTCACCCTTACTTGATGTTTTCTTTCCTACACTGAGTGATTTAATAGATTTTGTCTCCAATCTTATTAAATTTGATTTATCAACCCCCAGGTATTTTTAGGAGTGATTTTAAGGGAATGTTTGTCTTGATTTTATCTGTCAACCTTGGTTTCTGAATCTTGTCAATAATATCTTTAACTCCAGTGTTGATTTCCCAAGTAATTTCCAGCCTTTTCCTTTCATTAATAAAATCCATTATTACATCGTTGTTTATTTTAAATCTAGTTCACCGTGGCTTTCCAGTGATCACCAATAAAAATAGTTCAATATAAAAAGATATTTACATAGAAATATAGGGGTATTACATATGGTCGTAAAGCCTTTCCTTTCTCCTAGTAACTCGAACTCTCTCCTTGTTTCTCGATCTCTCAATCCCTCATGACTCCATTCTCTTGTCTTCACTTACTTTGCTTTGTCACCCATCATCTTTGGTTTTCTTTCTTAACCTCCTACTTTCATTTCTTTCCCTAACCCCTTACATCTTGTGCTTTGTTCAATTCTCGGGTTGGTGGAAGAAATGCCACAATAGAATGCTTGAAGTCAATGCAACACTGCCTATTAGAGGGATCAAGGTTGCTTAAGAACCCAGCAAAGGGTGGAATCCTCTATGAGGCTCTTCCACTCTCACACACCCCAGTTCATCGAGGATTAAATTGGCGAGGCCGAATTAGAAATTGTGTGTGAAAAGAGTTGCCTAATTGGCACAAAGGTGGAAAATGAAATGGTTAATTGGTTTCCTGATGTTGGTAACACCATGGTCTTTTTAGTCAATATATATACACGGTGGATATATATTTGCACCTAAAGATGTTGCTCGGAAGAGTTTCGCTAGACTGTAATGAAGCCAATGAGGAGATCCTCCTTATGATTGATGAACTTCAACTCTCTATACATGGTTTGGATAGACATTTGCAATACATTGAAGCTCATTTGGGCCTCTCTCTAAACTTAGGTTGTTCAGCATAAAGCAACAAAGAACCAATTATAGTAGAAGAGTTAGACCAACCAAAGACTAAATGATGGCTTTTGTTTACTTTCCTTTTACCTATTTTTCATGTTGCTTTTCTAATTTTCAATTCATAATTGAAAATGTAACCTATATACCTCAAGATAAAATTGATGTAATTTTGATTTCCATAAACCATATTAAAAATAGAATTGATGAATTTTTATTTCTATAAACCATCTTAAATTTGATTTCGTAATAACACATAAAAAACCAAATGTGAAAATTTTATTAAAAAAAATATCATTATATATTTTATAATAAAAAATATAATAAATTAATTAGAATTGTAATATGCATGACTTTCATATATAATAAATTAATAAACCCACTTTTTAAAAAATATATCATTATAATAAAAGATATAATAAATTAATTAGAATTGTAATATGCATGACTTTTATATATAATAAATTAATAAACACAATTTTGGATGGATATTTTCATTTTGTCTTCTCTGTAAATTAAATAAAATTTCATAAAAGTATGGATTTTTTCAATTTAGTTTTTTTTAATGAATTAAGTAAATTAATAAATGCTATATGTTATTTAAGTTTCTATTGAAGATGTTTGAAATTATATAATGGATAATTAAATTTAATATGATATTTTATAAAAGCAAAAAGTGTTCTTTGTTAGAAGATAACTAAAATAAAAATTATTTATTCATAGAATTTGCAAAGGAGAATTGAATTGTTTATTTTAAAAGCAAAAAAAATATAAATATTTAAAAAAAAACTATATAAATAGTTATCAAAAATATTTATTCATAGAATTGGCAAAGGAGAATTGAATTGTCTATCCTAAAAGAAAAGAAAATAAATAAATAAATATTCTATAAAACAAATTCATCTAAATAGTTATCCATTGTAATTAAGCATTGATGCCATTATAACAAAATATATCCCCACACACACATATATATACTTTGTGAATAATGAGTATATATAATACTCAATGGAGTGATCCACGAAGTCATGCACAAATAATGGCCTTCAAATAAATCATGAAGAAATTAAGAAAAGATCCTCTGCCAAGGGGCAAATTGAGGGACAGTTGGCAATAGTATTCAATTTAGTGGATTCTTGGGAGAGGGATAGCAATGTGCCTAGCTCACGCATTGATGCCGCATTCAATCTCCTAGCATGCTAGTTATTAATCAATCTAGAGAATTCACTCTACCAAAACAAGAATGGAAGTTGCCACTAAATTTGGTGAAGTTTCCAACTTGTCATATGGAAGGTTCAAAACTTTTTTAGGAATTTTGCCTCTCACGGGAAACAATGATATTGTTAATTCTGGGATTTTCAAGGCGTTATGAGGAAAAATCCTTGTAAGGGGAACTTCAGTTTCTAAACAATCAGAAGAGCTAGGCCCTCCTGGCATGGTCCCTTTATCTCTGAATTTTTTGCTAGTCATCTTTTGGTTTTCTTCTTCCACTCTTTTCTGTGCTTGGCATCTTAGTGGAGTATGCTTTTCAGGTCACAAGCACTCGTCACTCTCTCCTCTTAATTTTGCTAAGGTATATTTCTTTTGTTGGTTTTTATTGTCTTTCAAATTTTGTTTTGGCTTCTTGCACTTGGGATCTTTTATTGGCTAGTTAGCTAGCCTCTCTTATTCAATTAACTCTCTCTTTATTTTATTCTCTTCTACCTGCGAATCTCCTGGTAGCTTGTCCTCCCTCATCGTGGTAGCTCACACTCACTCACTCTCAATCTGTCATGTCTCTTGCACCTCGAACTCCACCCACTATTTGTCTAGGTTCATCTGTTTCTCTCACCGATTTTCGTGAATGCCTAAAGGGAAGGCACACTAGAGAAACCGCGGAAAGGGTCATGGCCCAGCAAGCAATTCCCAAAATTGGGCCTAAGCCCAAGCCTCAACATCCTGCTACAAGGAACACACCCTCTTGGTGACAATAGGATATATCAGACATTAAGTAAGAGTTGGTTGACAAAAGGAATGAAATGTCAGATTCTAATATCTTGGCCAAAGTGGAGAGTTGGGTGCTAGATTTGGGGATCTTAAGAGCTTATCGAAATCAGTATTTGCACACAATTGATCTATATTGGTAGATCGAGAATTTGTCGGTAAAAGTCTTGCTTGATCGTAATGAGAGCATAAATGAACTCCTCCTTCACATGGAGTCCCTCCTATTGTATTAGATCATGGACGAGAGGATCCAACAAATGGAGGGGGCATTTCTTCTCACAGATCATAGCCACCCCCTGGAAACCCCTCGTGTCCTGCTCCGACTCGTTGATGGCACAAAATTCATGTGTCAAAAGGTCACTAGTAGTAAACTCAATTGTTTCTATAACTTTTAGTTTTTGGTTCTATGTTTTGATGTTTTTTTGTATCCATGGCTTTCACAGCCACATTTTTTAATTATTGTAACAATGAGTATAGTCAGGCCCAACTCAAACTATGGTTTTTTATGACCTTAAATATAAATCCTCACCAATTTTCTTAATATGGCTTCATCAACATGACTCTCTGTAACAATTATTGTATATCTTTGACATTGTAATATAATTTTATGATCTTTAACAAAAATATATATATTATTTATAAAATAAAAATTTTCAATTAAAAAATTAATGGTAGCTTTTTCATTAATAATAATGTTTTTTTTTATTTCCTTCCATTTATTGATTTTTTTAATTATTATTTTTTTAATTTTAATTAAATTTTTACAACAAAACTATAAATTTTTTTACCAATAAATTAATACAAAATAAAAACTTAACATATGATAAATATATACAAAATCAATCAGGAACTACTTGCTATATGGAGTTGTCATTATTGCGAATCTTGCTGAAAAAATTGAGGTGAAATCTTAATTTGTGTTATTTAAACTGGTTTTTAAATTGTATATATGGATCAGCACCCTCAAAAACTCCTAGGGCATTTGGATTGGGCCGAGTTACCCATCAAACTTGTAATTTCAATAAATTTTTGCCAAATTTTAGAGAAATTAAAATAGAAAAACCCACCAGAAAAATTTCCAAAAAATCAATTCACTTAGTTACTTTGAATAGACCACCATACACAATTTGTTGTGGATATTTCCAATTTGATTTTCAAACTTATATATAATAAATTTACCATAAAAGCTTCCAAAAAAAAGTCAATTCGCTTAGTAAACTTGAACAGACCACCATACACGATTTGATGTGGATATTTCCAATTTGGTTTTCAAACTTATATATAATAAATTTATGAACACACATTCACATGGATTTTATGAGTTTCATTTTTTGGATAATTAAGAGTATTCTATATAGGGGGCAGCGAATCAGCTCCTACAGAACTTGTTAGATAATCGAGTCTTTTCATTCTCGTATCAACCATGAAGATCCATATAAGCCTGTTAGGATCCAGAAGATCTTCACCAGAGTTGGTATATCTAAGTCTCCTCATCATTCTGAATCTATGCACGGTAAAGGCCACCTTCAGCGACAATTTCGAAATTTCATGGGGAAACGTTAGATTGTTGAATAATGGCCAAACAGTTCAGCTCACTATGGATAAAGCCTCAGGTAAAATATTTCTCTTTTATGGGCATCACTGTATTGGGATTCTATATGATCGTAGTTGTAATAAGAATTCTTGTTTCACTAGGTTCTGTTGGAATTTAATTCCAACTGCAACAATGAACAGCTGGACAAGAATCTGATCTGCAGTAAATACTCCAGGTTGATCGGTGCATCAAAGTCAAGCCCGATATTTTTGCACATAAATATGCATTAAAGTTTCAATTGAATTCCCCTGCAGACAGCCGACTTGTTTTTTGATAGAAGCATCACCGCCTTGCTGCATTAAATACAGAGATAAACATTAGAAGATATTTTGTAATATTTTATTGTTTTAATCAGATATGTTTTAGCATATAAATACCACACAGCAGTTTTGTTTTAAGGTTAGCAGCTGAAGAATCACACAGAGCAGAGGAGAGCACGCAGCAGCGTGAGGAAGAAGAATAATTTCAGAACAGTGAAATGCACAGCAGTGCAGAAATTTGAATGTAATTTTCTTTCTGGTTGTTTGCTGATAGAAAGGGTAGATGTTATTTGTGTGGAACAGAAGCGTTCCTTGGTAAATCTATTTTGTAATAGAAGTTGTGAAATTCCCTCAGTATGAGGAAGACAAATCTGTAACAGTTAGTTTATTTTGATGAATACAAGTTAATTTTTCCTGTTGCTGTTACACCGTAACTCAAAAAATACTTGACGTCAAAAATTTACGTTGCTGCAACACCACGAACAGCGTTGCTGCAACACAAGTTACAGCAACTGAAGAAAAACTGCGTTGCTGCAACACCATTTCCAGAGAACGAATTTTTCTGTTTTCTGAGTTAAAAACAGAGTATTTTTCTGTGTTAAAACAGAGTGTTATTCTGCGTTGCTGCAACACCAAACTCAGTTGCTGCAACACCAAACTGTGTTGCTGAAACACCGTTTCCAGCAAGCGATTTTCTGTTTTTCTGTGCAAAAACAGAGCAATTTTTGTCTGTCTGTTATGGAATTTATCAGAAAATTCCAACATGGTATCAGAGCCAGTCTAGGCACTCAGTGAGTCAAAAACAGAGCTTGTTTTTCACTGTAGGAGCTGTAAGAAGTTTGTTGAGCAGATTTTTCCAGCAGAGAAAGTTTTTGCTTGTTTTCAAAATACAGTCAGTATCTTTTCTTTACCAATACAGGTTAAGATGGCAGATGCTGGAACAGGTTTGACAAATCCCCAACTGCCACAGTTTAATGGGAAAAATTATAGTTATTGGTCCATAACAATGAAAGCATTGTTTGCTTCTCAAGGAATATGGGAGCTGGTTGAAACTGGCTATGCTGAACCTGCAGATGCAACAGCGTTGGCTGCTTTGACAGCAGCAGAAAGAGACCAGTTGAAGGGTGACAGAAAGAAGGATGCCAAAGCCCTCTTTTTCCTCTTCCAATCAGTACATGAAAGTGTTTTTCCGCGAATTGCAGCAGCAACAAAATCTAAGGAGGCATGGGATATTCTCCAAACTGCCTATCAAGGCATGGAGAAGGTGAAGACTGCAAAGTTGCAGATGTTGAGGAGAGACTTTGAAAATCTCAGCATGAAGGAATCTGATACAATAGATTCATTCTTCACTCAGGTTATTGGCTTGATAACCCAGATAAGATCTCATGGTGAGATTCTTGAAGATAGAAAGATTGTAGAGAAAATCTTGAGATGTTTACCCTCAAGGTTTGAATCTATTGTGGTAGCAATAGAAGAAACAAAAGGTCTCTCACAGTTCACGGTAGATGAGCTGAGTGCTTCTCTGTTGTCTCATGAACACAGACTGAGTAGAGGAACAGATTCCTCTTTTGAGCAAGCATTCAAGACTCAGATGTCTTTTGGCCAAAGAAGAGGTCGAGGCAGAGCAAATAACAGAGGTCGTGGAAGAAGCCAAAACAGAGGCAGAAATTATCCTGCTAGCACAAGCGGAAGGAGCTGCAATCAGAACCAAGCTGAAGGTTCAAGCAAACAGCAAGCTCATGGACAAAGGTATGACAAATCCCAAGTCCAATGTCATTATTGTAAAAAATTTGGGCACTACGCCAATGAATGCAAGAAAAAACAAAATGACATGAATAATAGGCAGAATGCTAATTTTGCAAATGAAGAAGATAAGAACCCAAAGAATGTGATGTGAACATGTAACATTGCACAAGACAAACAAGAAGATTTTTGGTTCTTAGACTCAGGTTGTAGTAATCACATGACTGGAAATATTGCAATGTTTGCCAATCTGGATGAAAATGTGAAATCTGAGGTAACAACAGGGACTGATGATAAGATAACTGTCAAGGGTAAGGGCAGTGTCAATATCCGAGCAAAAAATGGAGAACAGATGACTGTGCAAGTTGTATACTATGTACCTGGTCTGAAATGTAATCTTTTGAGCATTGGACAGCTCATGGACAAAGGTTACAACGTGTTCTTCAAAGATGATACGTGTACAATCAAAGACATACCTCCAAGTAAGAAGATCATTGCACAGGTGCAGATGACCAGCAATAGAATGTTTCCTCTCAAACTCAGGGCAGATTTGAAGGAAGGAAGAACTATTGCGGCTGTAACACAAGAAGTCTTTCAGGAACAGGTGAAAGATGTGAATTGGTTGTGGCATTTGAGATTTGGAC
Organism: Pinus tabuliformis; assembly: GCA_031772625.1. Taxonomy (NCBI): domain Eukaryota; kingdom Viridiplantae; phylum Streptophyta; class Pinopsida; order Pinales; family Pinaceae; genus Pinus; species Pinus tabuliformis. Next base: position 326,037,354 of record CM062817.1, on the reverse strand, counting down.
ATCTCAATTTCGGAGGCCTGAATCTGTTGCACAGAAAGGGAATGGTAAAGGGATTGTCGTTGATTGAGAAACCGGACAGCCTTTGTGAAGGCTGCATCTTGGGCAAGCAACACAAGGAAAGCTTTCCAGTAGGAAAGAGTATAAGGGCAAAAGCACCCTTGGAAATTGTTCATTCTGATGTGTGCGGACCGATGCAAATACCATCATTTGCTGGAAATAAATATGTTTTAACTTTTATTGATGATTACACCAGAAAGACATGGGTGTATATGCTGAAACAGAAGAGTGAAGTGTTTGAGAAATTCCGCCACTTCAAAACTCTTGTTGAAAAGCAGAGTGGGCATTATATCAAAGTGCTCAGAACAGATAGAGGAGGAGAGTACATCTCCCAAGACTTTCTGCGTTTTTGCAGAGAGAATGGCATACAAAAGCAATTTACCACAAGGTATACACCTCAGCAAAACGGTGTTGCTGAAAGAAAGAATAGGACCATTCTTGACATGGTCAGAAGTATGCTGAAGGCAAAACACTTGCCGTATGAGTATTGGGCAGAAGCTGTTACTTGCGCAGTTTACATCTTGAATAGATGCCCAACTAAAGCTGTCATGAACAGAATACCAGAAGAGGCATGGAGTGGTCAAAAGCAAACTGTCACTCACATGAGAGTATTCGGTTGTGTTGCATATGCACATGTACCGGATCAGCTAAGAAAAAAGCTTGATAATAAGGGGGAGAAGTGTGTCTTTATTGGCTATTGTGCTGAGTCAAAAGCATACAAACTCTATAATCCATCCACCAAGAAATTAATAGTAAGCAGAGATGTGCAGTTCATAGAAGATGAAGCTTGGGATGGAAGCTTGGAAAAAACAGTGAATGTAAAGACAATAGTGTCTCATGAAGAACAAGAGGAAGGGACAACAGCAAATAATCCTTCCTTGGTGGCTCCTCCTACACCACAGCAAGTACAACAAACCACACCACAAGCTGGAATCCGAACAGCCTTGAGAAGTCAAGGAAGAACAGATGATGTTACACCACAAACAGCTGATTCTGAAACACCACAGGGATCTGAAATACCCTCAAGTTCGGATGGAACTCCAAGCACACCAAGATTCAGAAATCTGAATGAGATTTATGAACAAGGAGAGGTAAGTAACAATACCGGTCTAAATTCATTATTCGCTTTGTATTGTCATATTGATGACCCAATCCATTTTGAAGATGCTGTAAATGAAGATAAATGGATTGAAGCAATGAATAAAGAAATTGGTGCAATTGAGAAGAGTAAAACATGGGAGTTAGTGGACCTCCCTGAAGGCAAGGATGCCATTGGAGTTAAGTGGGCCTATAAGACCAAAAGCAATGCTGAAGGTAAGATTGACAGGCACAAAGCAAGACTAGTTGTGAAAGGCTACAAGCAGCAACAAGGCAGAGACTATAATGAAACCTTTGCACCAGTAGCAAGGATGGAAACAGTGAGAACAGTGTTGTCTATTGCAGCACAACACAAATGGAAGATTTATCAGATGGATGTTAAATCTGCGTTCCTGAATAGAGTGTTAAAAGAAGAGGTTTATGTTGATCAACCTCCAGGCTATGAAGTTGAAGGCCAAGAGCATAAAGTTTGTAAATTGAAAAAGGCTCTTTATGGGCTGAAGCAAGCTCCAAGAGCATGGTACAGCAGAATTGATGCTTATCTGATTGAGAATGGGTTTGATAAGTGTGATGGTGAACCCACACTCTACATAAAGCAGAATGACGGTAAGATTATTATTGTTGTTTTATATGTAGATGATCTGATTTTTACTAGCAATGATGCTTCTCTCATTGCTGATTTTAAAGCAGTCATGAAAAGTGAATTTGAAATGACTGACTTGGGCTTCTTAAGATATTTTCTTGGAATTGAAGTAGACCAAAGTGAAAATGGTGTTTTCATTTCTCAAGATAAATATGTAGAAGCTGTGTTGAAGAGATTTAACATGCAGAACAGCAAGGCTGCTGTGACTCCAACAGTAGTGGGGCTGAAATTAACCAAAGAAGACAGCAGCAAATATTTTGATCCAAAATTGTACAAGAGCATAGTTGGCAGCCTTATGTACTTGACTGCAACTAGGCCGGACATTATGCACGCTGTGAGTTTAATCTCCAGATTTATGGAAAGACCGAAAGAGACTCATTGGCAGGAATCCAAGAGAATTCTAAGGTATGTGAATGGAACGAAGGGGTTTGGTATTTTATACTCCTCTTCTGAAAGTTTCATGTTGAGAGGTTACACTGACAGTGATTGGGCTGGAAGTGTTGATGATAGGAAAAGTACATCGGGAGCCATCTCATGGGCTTCCAAGAAGCAACCAGTTGTGGCTTTGTCCACAGCAGAGGCAGAGTATGTGGCAGCAACAGCAGCAGCATGCCAAGCAGTATGGCTGATAAGAGTTCTCAGATATTTGTGTCATGAACAAGAAAAGGGCACAACCATTTACTGTGACAATAGCTCAGCAATAGCATTGTCTAAAAACTCTGTTTTTCATAAAAGAACAAAGCACATAGACACCAAATTTCACTTCATACGTGAATTGGTTAACAATGGTGAGATTGTTTTGCAGCACTGCAGAACAGAGGATCAGCTTGCTGACATCTTGACAAAACCATTAGCAAAGAAAGGTTTTGATCATTTCAGAAAATGTCTGGGTATGCAGCAGTTGAAATTAAGGGGGAGTGTTGGAATTTAATTCCAACTGCAACAATGAACAGCTGGACAAGAATCTGATCTGCAGTAAATACTCCAGGCTGATCGGTGCATCAAAGTCAAGCCCGATATTTTTGCACATAAATATGCATTAAAGTTTCAATTGAATTCCCCTGCAGACAGCCGACTTGTTTTTTGATAGAAGCATCACCGCCTTGCTGCATTAAATACAGAGATAAACATTAGAAGATATTTTGTAATATTTTATTGTTTTAATCAGATATGTTTTAGCATATAAATACCACACAGCAGTTCTGTTTTAAGGTTAGCAGCTGAAGAATCACATAGAGCAGAGGAGAGCACGCAGCAGCGTGAGGAAGAAGAATAATTTCAGAACAGTGAAATGCACAGCAGTGCAGAAATTTGAATGTAATTTGCTTTCTGGTTGTTTGCTGATAGAAAGGGTAGATGTTATTTGTGTGGAACAGAAGCGTTCCTTGGTAAATCTATTTTGTAATAGAAGTTGTGAAATTCCCTCAGTATGAGGAAGACAAATCTATAACAGTTAGTTTATTTTGATGAATACAAGTTAATTTTTCCTGTTGTTGTTACACCGTAACTCAAAAAATACTTGACGTCAAAAATTTACGTTGCTGCAACACAAGTTACAACAACTAAAGAAAAACTGCGTTGCTGCAACACCATTTCCAGAGAACGAATTTTTCTGTTTTCTGAGTTTAAAACAGAGTATTTTTCTGTGTTAAAACAGAGTGTTATTCTGCGTTCCTGCAACACCAAACTCAGTTGCTGCAACACCAAACTGTGTTGCTGAAACACCGTTTCCAGCAAGCGATTTTCTGTTTTTCTGTGCAAAAACAGAGTATAAAAAACAGAGCAATTTTTGTCTCTCTGTTATGGAATTTATCAGAAAATTCCATCAGGTTCTGGTTTTCAGTCTAAAATTGATTACCTCTTCGGCAGCTTGAGCATGAGAATTAAACTGATTTCAGGGGATTCCGCAGGAACAATCACTTCATATTATGTAAGCAAAAACTTGCAGGGAATTTTATTGTCAATTTACAGTACTTCAACCCAATTTATGATATAGATAATTTAACTTTCATTATTGCAGCCAGACCAGTCACAATTTCGATAATAGGAATTATAGATTAGTTTTATGTCGATGGTAGATTTCTGGAATAAGAATATGATTATGAAGAGAAGGGTCAATTATTTCAGCACTCTACTGATTTGGGAAATCTGCAATCGACCTAAGTTCAACGAAAATAATTATATTAGATATGGTATTTTGTATTCAGATGTCATCGGAAGCTTCTCAGCACGATGAACTTGACTATGAATTTCTGGAAACCTGCCGGGGCAGCCTTACACTATGCAAACCAACGTCTTTGCAAGTGGAATTGGGAATAGAGAACAAAGATTGAAGCTGTGGTTTGATCCCACGGCGGACTTCCATAACTATTCAATTCTCTGGAACCAAAAACAAATCGCGTATGTGTTTCAAGCAGCTGTAACAGAAAGTAGATATGTTGTGAACATATAATTAATTGGATTTATAGCTGTTGTTTATGGGGTTTGTCATTACTGTTAATATATTTCTTGCAGGTTGTGTAAACAGATTTTGGATTGATTCGATCCCCATCCGGGTATTCAAAAACAATGAAGCTGTGGGTGTCCCATATCCAAATAAACGACCCATGAAGATCATCTCCACCCTTTGGAATGGAGAGGATTGGGCTACCGACGGAGGAAGGGTTCAAATAGACTGGAATGACGCTCCCTTTATTGCCTCTTATCAATCCTTTGAAGTTGATGCATGCAGCTCTTCCCCCTGTGTCAACGATTGGTGGGATTAGTCGACATTTCAAAGTTTAAATCAACAACAACTCACGCAACTTGATTGGGTTCGCAAAAATTACATGACATACGACTACTGTCATGATGCGTCGAGGTATCCTACGCCTCCACGCGAATGTGCGTTAAATCCGTAATCACCAGATTTTGGTGCAGTAATTATGTCCATTTTGCTTTAATAATTATGTTATAGGTGTGGTTTATTTTAGAATAGTGTTTACAGAATTTTTAAATAAAAATAAAAAATAGGTACAGAGGATTTGGATTTAATAATACTAAAGTTTCCAAACTATTTTTCTATCATAACATTTATGTGTTGTGTTCACTATCGCTACTTTGTATTAATTTATAAATTTTCAAATTATATAAATTAAAGCGTGAGATTTTAGGTTCTTGTGATTCATATTGTAATAAGTATGTCTTTCGGATTAATCACATCAGTGTTATTTGGTCTAAATTTGGAACCAGCTAAATGAACCACATTAGTTGGTTCTAAATGTCCACCAAATAATACTAATGTGATTAATCCAAAAACATGCTTACTACACAAATAAATATTTTGATGGTTGTTGAGTTTAACAGTGAATTAATTTAGTAATAAATTTGGAGATTAATTGGTTATAACTTAATAATAAATTTGGAGATTAATTTATTACAATAAGTGTAAATAAATGAGTAGTCTTTAAGTGGGATTTTTTTTAGTTTTTGGTTGAATCCCACTAAAATAATTGTGGTCAAATCTTGATTTGTGTTATTTACACTGGCTTTTTGACGACATATATGGATTCAGCACCCTCAAAAACCCCTGTGGCACTTCAATTGTGAAGAGTTCATCTGTCAAACTTGTGATTTCAATGAATCCCTTATTCCTTTCTCATTCTAAACAAATTAGATCATAAAAGTGTTTTGATGGCTATTTATTAAGTTTATCAGCGAAGTAATTTAGTAATAAATTTGGAGATCACTTGATTACAATAAGTGTACGAGTAGTAATAAATTTGGAGATTACTTTATTATAATAAGTCTAACTTACAAGGCAGATAAGTGTTTTGATGGCTATTGAGTTTATCAATCATTTAATTTAGTGATAAATTTGGAGATTAATTGATTACAATAAGTGTAACTGTACACTTCATAGTTCTATTCAGATATGTGATAAGGCCGAAACAAAAATAAGCTATAGTTTAATGGTTAAATTTATCAGAAATAGGGCAGGGATTTATCGGAATCACAAGTTTAAGTGTGAAGTTTGTACAGTCCAAGTCTCAAAACATTTTTTAGAGAGATGAATTCATTTATACATTCAAAAATATATTTTAAAAAACAAAAATTACCTCGCTAAAATTGTTTTGGGCGATCCCACATAAAACTCCAAAACAAAATTGTTTTCAATAATTCCAAACATAAAAGAGTGAAACAAAACCTAAAAAAATACTATACATTAGAAAAGCAAATTACTATGTCGTATTTTTCATTTAAATTGCAAAACTGTAGATTCATGGAGTGCTGATTCAAAGATTAATTTGGAAATATTTATAGTTTCAATTTGGAAAATTTTCTCACCTGTGAACAAAAGCGTGTTTACCTTTCACCTTTCAAATTTCAATATTATTCGCACGTAAATGGATTTACTTAGCGTAATAAAAGACACTATTTTCTACCGACTTTCCAAATTTCAACGTTAGCTGCTTATGGATGGACTAACTTAGCCTGATAAAATACAATTCTCTTCAAATTTCATCTTTATTTCAATATCATCAGCTAGTAAATTGAGCTAGTCTATTGAAGTAACTTAAGTCTAATAAACCTGTATTTTCTTCCCACTTTTAAAATTACTTCATCTGATAAAATACAGAACTTCCTACCTACTTTTACCGCGCTCTTGAAATTTCAATATCGTCAGCTTGTGAATAAAGTTGTTGAGTCTAATAAAACACATCATTTTCTACTCACTTTTCAAATTTCTTCATCTAATAAAATACAGAACTTCCCACCCATTTCAATTTTGGATTTTTATTAAATTTGAGATAGATGTAAAGGTTTAGACCCGCAAATTGGTTGAATTTAAAAGATTTTGAATTAATATTTTGCAGCAAGAAAAAAATAAATAGATTTGTTCATTAAATGAGTGTTTTTAGTGGTTTAGTATGTTTATATAATTAGATTTTAGTTTTAAAAATAAGTTTAACTTTTAACGTGGTTAGATTTATTTTATTTTTTTGGTGTTTTTTTATTAGGTTATGAGGTTTTTTCTAGTTTAATATAGAAGAGATGTTGTAATGTAGTGTTATGTAAACATTTCAATTTGATTAAATTATGTAAAAATAAAAATTAAATTAAATTTAAAATTAAAATAAAATTGAGATAACACAATAAATTTAGCACTAACTGTTTTTGGGCTTCACTTTTTGATAGCTCATAATTTTACCAATAATATATATATATAATCTGCTAAGAGAATAGAGATATCAAATTCCCTGAAGTCCAAATTTCATTTAAAATAATAATAAAAAAATTTAATCACTCTAAAAATTTAGTATATCCAAAATTAAAATAAATCTAAACTACTTATAAAAAATTTCAAATATTAATTACTTTACATAATAAAATTCTCAAATATTAATTACTTTACATAATAAAATTCTCACTAATTGCAAAAATATTTGAAGTCCAATAATTATTTTGAAATAGAAATAATTCAGATTTTTATCGAATCATTTTGTTTAAAAGAAAAGAAACTTATCAATATATTTATTATAAACCTTGAAAATATTATTATTTTATTTACACTTTTGTAAAAAACTTATTATATAAAATAATTTTAAACATTGAGAAAATGCCCAATCGCCTGTTAACGACGTGAGGGCTTATGGCTTTCGTCCCACCATGCATTAAGGGTCGCTGACGTGGCTACATACCCTCCAAATTCATGAACTATACATCACATCCTAGATCCAAGGCCGCCGATGTTCGTCACACACGAGAATAATGCAGGTTAAGCAATAATGTGTTGTTTTATGGGTTTTAACGCTGGGGTGAAACCCACGAGATGAGGGTTCAAATTTCATTGAGTATATATATGACCTGTTGTGTCTTGGCTAGAAGAGTAGACTCCAAAGCGGATTTGATCCTAGGTCTATTCAGGATAACTCTCATCAGTTACCATAATCCTAGATTAAAAAAAATAATAATAATATTGCTATAAAAAATTAATATAATAGTTATTAATGAGAGTGGTGAGTTGTAGGCATAATTAACGGGCTGACTACCTCCCCTTCCCCTAATGACAATAATTCATTCTCAGGGAAATGGGATTCACAGTCCATGTAAACATGAAATTTTACAGGCGTCAAGAGTTATTTCATGACGCAGGTTTTGAATGTGGAAGTTCTTACAACCACTCATGGCCCTTGGATCTCATACATCGAGTTTATTGCAAAAATGAGTACCATAATGGATAAATTATTTTCACCTGTGTGTTGGTTGGCTTTATTGATGCAGGGAAATTCACTTTTTACTACCATGTCCATTTTCAACTTTCATTTAATGACATCTCTAAATACTTTTAAATAAAACAATATAATTTTCATTTTTCTAATAATTCACACAAATTGTTTCACTTTAATAAGTTAATGTAAATTTAAATTAACGTTTTCATGTAAATTTAAATTAACGTTTTCATGCAAACTCAAATTATTTAACATAACATAATATAATATGAGGAGTCATACAAAGAGCTTTTGAAAAATGTGTATTTCCGTTAACAAAGAAAAGTTGTACATGCATAACCTCATAATCATACATTTCTCCTTGGTCTGATTCCACATTCATTTGAACATTAGTTCTCATTGCCAGTAGACTTACAATAAGTAGAATTAAGAAATGCAATAGCTTTTCTAAATCCTGAAAGCACTCCATAAATATGATTTTTCCTAAATCCTAAAATCACTCCATAAATCATATTTTTCTAAATTCTAAAATCACTCTATCTATCTCTAGAATATTCAAGATATATTTACCTTTGCCTTATAGAAAAAATTTCATCTATCCATAGATTTTCTAAAATTATGACTCATCTAGTTCTAAAAATCATAAAATATCTCACGTCAAAAAATACAATTTAATTGCATAGAAAAATATAAATTCTTCTCAAAAATAAAGACCCATTTTTTAAGTTTTTTCACATTGAAGACTTAATGGCTTAGAAGCTTTAATGCTCCTACATCAGATTCCTACGGTAGAAAAAAAATTCATTACCTCCTAATCATGTGTCATTAATGCATGAATCCTCCTAGATCCCAAATTTTGTTTTGTAGTTGCCCACATTCCTTACAATCTTGATGTTGTTCTTCTATATCTGTTTTTGTCACCTTCCTTCCTCCTGGTTTCCAAACCTTGTTTTCAAGTCTTCTATTAATTTTGTTGATGTACACTTGTGCATTCAATTGTATCATGTTGCTAAGCGTCTCCTTCTTCCTACAATGCCTCTTTTTATGTGTCTTCTTCAGCAGCATCCTTATTTCTTCAATTTCAATGTCCAACTTATGCTTATGTTGGAACATGATGCTAGCACTGTTTATTTGTATTGGTATCTCAAAATTTAAATTTTTTATGGTTGCCATTCTCATTTCATTATATCCATAATCAAAAAAAAAATCAAAGAGGTGTAAGACACTTGAATGCCTTCTCCATAACTACTTTATGAAATATTGACATTCATTTTCTACACATTCACTACAACAAATACTTTGCTCATTAAATTCTTCCTTATCTTCTAGTTTACCCTTTGGAGACTATTGACATTCTTCTTGATTATCCTCTAAAACAATTTCCTAGTTTGTATCTTCTTATTGAAAATAAAATAAAATTTCATTTTCATGAGACAAACTTGCCTTGTCCTCTCTCGTCTCATCTTCTTCTGATTGTCATTGTTTTCCTTTGTCTTTATCTCTAGGAAATAGCATAGGTTCTATCTCCTTTATTACATATTTGTCTTCATCATTTTTATTGGTACCTTCAAGCATATAATTAGTTTGAAAACTAAAATTTACCTTTGTTTCCTTAGATGTAATAGGAAATTCTTCCTTACTAAGAACTATTAAACATTTATCCTATTTGGTTGTAATGTCAGGTTCTCTTAATAACCTTTCTAGAAATTTTATTTCTTCCTCAAACGTCATGAACATTTCATCTAAATTCTTCTCTCTGTCCTTGCTTTGACTATCTCCATGAACTAATTTTCCCATGTTTTCTTCACAAACAGGTTCTTGCAATTGTGCACCATCAACTATATTCACCCACTGTGTATGATTTCCATTCTGATTTTCCTTATGAAACAACAATGTTTCATTTTCCTCCATAACAGTAATTTGCTTATGTTCTTCTCTTTTGCTTTAAAAAAGAATACCCCCACCTTCTTTACCATGTATGACAGTTATGAGTGAATGTCCAGCTTCATCAACACCTGCAATCATACACAAATAATTAGTTTTAAAATCATAAGAATCTATGGTCTCATTCGATGACTCATCCATCAATTCCAAATACTACTCTGAACTTTCCACATAGTTCAAAATATCTCATGTAGATCTCTTCTCATCATCCTCGTCACTATCCTCACCAAGTAATGGTCCCTACCTTGGTTCACAAAAGTGCACATTCATCTTGGTTTCCTTTAGTTCTTCACTCCTTTGCTAAATACCCAACCTATGTTTTAGCTTTACCTATAACTTGTTCCACTTCACATTTTTCTGTAGCACCCATCTGCATCTCTGGTCTTCATCATTTTGTTGTAGCATCTACATAAGCACATTCATTTGTGCCTTCAACAAGTTCCTTATTAAACTCTCCATTAATCGTTTTCTTCTTAATGTCATTTGCCTTGACATCTTCTTTCCTTCTATTATGGCTTCCACCTAGACCTTTTTTATGACCCTCTATGGCCATCCTTCTCTCTATCTTTGTGAGATTATCCATGCTCAACAGTGAACTGCAACCAAGCCTCTCCTATTTAGCAAGTCTCATCTTCTTGCTACTCAATACCTCATTAATATTTCTTCACTAGCTTGACCTTTTGGTTTTTTCTTTGGTTCTCTCCTTAGAACCTTCTCTTGGAAATTCTACCCACACTCACTATGGAACTTCCCTCAGACAAATTCTACCCAACTGCTACTTGTTGGAAGTCATCCTTCTTTTGGTTGCAATCCTCAATTCCAAAGAGTTTACCAGCTCTGATACCACTTGATGCAGGAAAATTCATCTCTTATTGCAATTCCACTTCCACCCACCTGCAATCTTAACTTAATATATGACCAAGCTAAATATGCAACATTACCCATATGTAAAACATGCTCATAACCCAAGTTTTATTCGTTATAGCCAACGCTCATTTAATGACATCCTCAATTAATTTTAAATAAGATAATATAACTCTCACCTCTCCAAAAATTTACATAAATTACTCCACTTCAATGAGTTCATGCAAACTCAAATTAATTTTTTCATGCAAACTCAAAGCATTTAACATAACACAATATAATACAATGAGTCATACACAGAGCTTTTAGCAAATCTTCATTTCCATTAACAAAGAAAAGTTGTACATGCATAACCTCATAATCATACATTTCTCTCATGGCTTGATTCCACATTCATTTGGCCATTAGTTCTCATTGTTCTTAGGCTTACAATAGGTAGAATTAAGAAATGCAATAGCTTTTCTAAATCCTAAAAACACCCCATAAACCACCCATAAAACTGATTTTTCCTAAATCCTAAAATCACTCCATAAATCATATTTTTCTAAATTCTTTTCAAGGTATATTTAATTTTGTCTTATGGACAAAATCTCACATATCCTTAGCTTTTCTAAAATTATGACTCATCTAGTCTAAAAATCATAAAATATCTCAACTCAGAAAATACAAGAATATAAATTCTTCTCAAAAATAAAAACCCCTTTTTGAAGCATTTTCACAATGAAGACTTAATGGCTTGTAAGCTCTAATGCTCCTGCATCATCTATTCATTTGTTTCCTTTTGAAGAAATATTTTCTCCATATCCTCTTGTCCACATGTTCATTGGGTAAGTTTCATTTTTGGCCTTGTCTTTTCTTATCCCTCAATTTCCATATCTAGTTGCGGAGCCTTCTCCCCCACCTGGTTATTCTTTTCCTCTCCTCATTCATCACTCTATCTATGCCAAACTTTTGTGGCTTCATCCACTTGTCATCTCTTAATTGGATCTACTGATCTCACTCTCATTCTTCATTCATGGCCTCTAGTTTTTGCTTCTATCCCTGACTCCTTGCCTCTTCTCCATCCATTTATGGCGTAATGAACCTCCATTTCACTATATATATATATATATATATAGCGAGCGAGAGAGAGAGAGAATATCATGAGCAGGTTGTGCTTCTTATTTTGCCAGTGCGCATTATAAATACTTTAGTCATACTTAGTATTATTGTTAATTTTGCACAATTCCTTATAAATATGATGTTGTTTTCCTCACCCACACATATACTTTTATTTATTCCTTGCATAAGAAAAATATCACCATGTCGTTACCTAGATTTGGAAATCATTAGGAAATTCTCTTCCTCCCAATACCTTAAGGTCACCACCCAGTTCTATGGAACTTTACTATATTCAAGGATGTACCATTATCATCCTTTACTATTCAGAAATATATGTTCGATAATTGTGACATATGGGAGACAATGCATAGTTGGATATCTCCTCGCACTTACCCTCCACTATCTTTTTATTTCTAATATTTAACTTATGGAGTGAACTAATATATCACTTCATATACCTAGAATGGTGTCAATACTTTCATGGTTACTCCCTTTTTTTATTTGAACCTACCATATCTGAAACCAACCCTTACATCTCTAATCTTCTCCTCTTCACTTAGGACAAGGATCACTATTATCTTTGTGACATGCCACTTGAGTAATATGCATGTACAATCATGGGTTGGGAGACTTTCGAGGGAAAATTAAAACCATGTTTAAGTACGCTTGGGGATCCTCGCACTGTGAACTCATCCTTCGCCATGTATTATTTTTCTCTAACCTTCATGTGGTTCTTCACATGGCAGTGTACCAATTAGACCATGTGGATGGTGAGAATTTACCACTGTGATCCAATGGTGGAAAAACCTCTTCATAACACTAACCCTAATCAATCGGTTTGTTCCTCTTCATTTCTTGTTGATCACTATTTAGAAGTTTGGTTCCCTGTCCTGCGTTGGTGTTGGTTTGCTTGAACATGTGTAATTTTCCCTTGTTCGACGGCGGTGTCACACCTACAACTAGTTGTACTAGAACCCAAACTGTGTGGCATCTAAGTCATGGTGTTTCGTTTCAATCTATTTCTGGATTATGGCAACGTTGACCTACAGGTACATTTTCTAGACTTCATCTTCGCATTTATGTCAATTTTATTTAAACATTCAAGTATTCATTTTCAGTTGTGAGTGACGCTAATGATTCGTCTCGGTCCCTTGGATTCGATGTAAGTTTGCAGATGTTATTGGGGCCACGACCATTCACTACCTACCTCTAGTTGGTGTGGAATGAACTTGTGTCCTTCCCAGCTTACAATCATTACTTTTACGACTATACTCATCAATGAAGACTTCCAGGTATATCTTTGTGCAGGAAATTCAATTTTCATTTTGTTTCCTACACTTGCGCTAGTTAAACAAAAGATGTTGAATTATGTTTTCTGGCACAAAACTCCCCTCGCAGAAGGGTGCTTCCCTCCAAGGTCAGCGGAAAATAACAGTTGCTACTAGGTTCCGGCAAGTTTCTTTGATTGTCCTCGTTACCATTCCTTTCTCTCCCTTAGCCACGACAGTTCAACAAAATGGTTTCTCTGCTAATTTCTAGATGCATGGGTCGACAATTTGAATGTTGTTGTCAACAAATTAATTCAGTTTTTCTCTTTTTATTCTTTTGTCTTTCTTCTAGAAAAGAATGTCACAAAAATTTTGCCCCTAGTAATTGTTTCATGGATTTTGATACAAGAAGGAGAAATGAGGGGGTCGTACGTTGCCAGGTATATATTTTTCCCAACCCAACTCATTTTTTTTATAAAATGTTTTTTTTTCCATTCTCCTAGGCTCACTGGTATTGTATTTTATTGTATGACTGGATTGGCAGATATGTGATATGCCTCGGGACTTCCTTTGGTTGTACCTTGACAGAGTCCTTTATTTTCTATTTAGCTTTCATCATGATAGGTTGGTCCTCGCAGTGCCTTTACTAGCAGCTTGAGACGATGTCTTGCTCTACCACGTTGTTTGACTAGCTTTGCAATTGTTAATCGTCAAAAGTTGTTATATTTTTGGTCTCTAGCTTCTCATAGCATAAGTTTTACGTTTACCTTTGATAATTGAATGGCTCTCTTCATACATATTGTAACCTAATTATTCCAATTATTCTCAAATGTGGTTTACCATTCAGATTTTGGAATATTGTTTAGTATATCTATATTTCGATTTTATTTGTAGTTTAATATACTGGGTTTCTCAATTTTTTACTGTATATGGCATATATTACTAGACTTCTCTTGCCCTTTTAGTTAATCAGAGTGTCGCATTTTCTTAATCATTTCATTGCATTCATATACTACACAGGGTTTCAATGTATGCTACTTTGTTTTTGGACAATGCACGATATACATGTGCTATGGTACTTAATCAATTCCATGGAATAATGTATCTAGTTTATAAATATCTTTATTCTTTCCTGCAAATTCGAATCAACATGAGTCAACTATGTTTATGTTTAAGCTTATGTACAGTTGGAAGGAAAACAAAGTTCTCTCGCAATTTCTTTTACTATCTAAATGAGACTTATGCTTTCTGCTCTATATTGTTTTCATGTTGGGTCTAAATTTCTGACTCTTAGGATTTTCTTTTCGTTGGTGAATAAGAGGGTCTCCTATGACAGTGAAATCTAGCGAGAGGGATCTTACTAGGGCTCAATTTTTTGTTGTTATCCTCTTAATTCATCTCAGCTCATGTTCGGGCATAACTCAGGTAGTTAATTAATTTGATCCTCTCTGTATGTTCCCATATTTGTATGTATAAACTATATAGGTTTATTATTTAGATAGATTTCGTTAATCTAACTTATAGAATTGCTCTGCACCCCAACACCCAGGGTGTCTCCATCAGAAGCAACTCACAATTGCGCAAGGTAACAGTCATGTTAAATTTCAGGACTCTTCCAAATTGTAACGGTTACTGTTGTCCTCTTATTCCTATTCCTTCATACTTAGAATGTTGGTTCTTATTTCGTTTCGTTGATGATCCAAAATGGATCCTGAAACTCTCTAAGTCTTCATGCACTCTCTATAATTTATTCCAAAGATTAAAAATCTTGTGAAGATCAAACTCATCAGAGGAATCCTCATGATAGTTGCTAACTGCGATCAGCGCGGATCAATGAGAGTCGTCGATCAAGCGTGCAGAGCGGCGGACCATGGTAATGTGCGCTGTCACGAATTAGCAAAGTCAGTGATGGTTTGAGTCAACGGGGGAGGAATCTGATATGCAACAGGGCAAACCCTTCGAAGAAGGAGAGCCACATGCGCCCGGACCTAAAAAATCATGAAATGCAGCAGAAAGTGTTTCGGTTCCATCCGAGGCGGGATTCCACATAAACCGGCAGGATATCGGAAGGGCTTCGAGCAGTAAGCAGTTTAGACTGAGTCCCGCCCGATGCCACACAACGAGTGACACGCGTCCGGCGAAAGAGAGAGAAAACTGCTCACATCGGACGGGTAAACGTCGAGCAAGTTATCCGCCTGATATGTGCGATGACTGTAGGATCTAGAGGGTCTAGATCAATGGCGGAGATGCGACCCGATGGATGACCAAATTTGATGAAGTTATAAAGCAGATTGTGCGGGATTTTGAAGTCCGACGTGGACGATGAGTTGGTAGAGATTTCTATTTCGCGAGCATTCTTGGAGTAAACGGAAATAACAATTGTTTCAAACAATCGAGTGTTTCTGGTGAACTTGACACGCTCAACCGTTAAAGGAATAGGTGGCCACCTCCCTATAAGGTGTTATGCAGTTACTGTAACCGCCGAAAGAAGGGATTCGAACGGACAGAGGCAGGGAACCAGAAAGCCGAGAAGCGGAAACGAACAGTCAGGAAGCAGATTGGCTTTAAAGCCACAGACTGACAGAGAGAAGAGGGAGCAGCTCAGGAAGCAGTAAGCAAACCTGGAAGCAGAGAAACCAGAGCCGAGCTCACTGTAATAGGCAGAGCCACCAGAGGTTCGAGGCAGAGCCGCAGAGCCAGAGAGCTCTAATAAACTTCTAAAGAGCCACGAGGCTACGGTGAAGTTGCAGCACAGCAAGAGATCGAATGATCGAGCTGTGGCTAGTTGTCTGAGGTGTGTCGAAGACAAGAGAAGGAGTTTCAGAGACAAATGCAAAATTATGAGGGAGTCAGAGAAGCCAAAAGCTCGAGAAGCTTAGAGCACTGACAGAAGGAGTCAAGTCCAGAGAAGCCTAGACCTGTCTGCAAAACAAGGACAGCCAGGGGTAAGATGGCATTCTAAGCCCATTGGTTCAGTTGTAAACCAATGGAGTTAAGTGTAGCACTTGTAAAAGAATTGAAGCCATAATCCCAAAGAGCCTAATCGAGTTGATTAGAGCTCAAGGAGACGTAGCCCAAGATATCAGGGTGAACTCCATATTATATTGTTGTCTTATGGGTTTGTTGAATTGCTGCTTTATTTACTGTTATTTGTGTTTCACATCAACATAAGAAAATGAACATAAGCACTCAACATTCAAAAACAAATACAAGCATACACCTATATTTTCAAGCATTTCTTAATTCCGCATTGGTTAATCATTAAGGCTTGGGAAAATTTAAAGCTTTGGAAGTGGGAGAGGTTCTTGTAAGTTAGACAAGAAGACTGAGAGCCCCATTTTCAGATCAGGTGGTATTAGAGCCTAAGATTGGCTAACCCCACCTTCAAAGAAGGTGATATCAAAGCTGGTTATACCAGAGCAAGTGGTATCAGCTCAGAATGCTTGATTGACAGAGCAAAGATTGCTTGTCTGAAAGGTGTTTGGGCAGTCAAGGATTGATTGTCTGATTGATTGTATGCTTGTGTGCAGACTGACTATTGTTTTAAGTTTGCAGAGGTGAAGGGAAATCTATTAATAGCTCAGTCCAGGAAGGACAAGAAGGAAGAAGGGTTGAAGGCATTCTTCTTATCCCAAAGGACCTCAAAGCAATCCTTGAAGCACAAGAGGTTTGTTGCAAAAGGTTGCTTGAATAAGCTCTTTATTAATCTTGTTTGAAGTTCTTTTGTTCATTGGCATAATGACAACTTATACAAGTGAGTCCTCAAATTCTTCGTTCTTCACAAGAGTCTTTGATGGAGGCATGAAGCAAGACTTATCCACCATGATGGATATGGTGAGAGAAATGTATGAGGATGGAAGGAAGAGCAGCATACTTAGAGAGAAGTTGAATTTTGTGGAGGAAGAGAAGCAGTTGCTTTCTGACAAATTGCAAGAAATGGAGAGGCAACTTCATATTGCAAATATGAACCTGAAAAGGATGCATGAGTTGGAGACATAGCTCTTTGTTGCCAAAGAAGCCTTGGCCAAGTATCAGCTTGAATAAGAGGTAAACCATTCTTGTTTGTCTTCAAATTCTTCTAAGAATGCTTATATTGGTTCTTTTGAAAAACATACCAGAGGCATAGGTTCCAAGCTAATGTCCAAGATGGGCTATGAAGGAAAAGGATTGGGCAAACATGCACAAGGCATTGTTGAGCCAATAATGGTTGAGGAAAGGCCTAAGTATTTAGGTCTTGGCTATGGACAGTCTTATGGAGAGAGTTCCAAAGCTGCCATGAAGGCCATTGAAACAATTCCAAAAAGGAGTTTCATTGCAGGTCCTCTCCCTTAGAAGTGTGAGGATTGTATTCAGGAGGAACGCAATAGCTCGAAACATCATTCGCAGGATGCAGGTGTTCAGAAGCACACACTTGAACCAGAGAGTTGTGGAAACTCTGACAGCCTTGAAGAAAGTAATGGGGTTCCAAAGGAAGCCACTTCTTCATTTGCTTCACCTCCTCAAGAAGGCAATAAAGGTGAAAGAGGTAGGTATAAATCTGGTTCTAAACACATTCCTTTGATTTTGTAAAGCATGGAAAAAGAATTGCATGTTCCTTTTGTGGTTTGGATAACCATTATGTTTCTAGATGTTGGAAGAGAATGGCAACATACTAGAAACTTTCGAAGGAAAAGAAGCAAGCAGCCAAAGGTCCACAGGACAAGGCAAATCATGTTATCAAAAGGATGCACATATGTTGCACTTACTTCCATAAGCAAGGGCATCTTGCTGAAAGGTGTTGGACTTTGAATCCAGCACTGCTTCCACCAAAGTTGAAGGAGAAGGTGGAAAAAGAAAATGGCAGGGATGGAAATAAAGATTCCATGATTGATGTGTTTCAGGATGATTCACATATTAATGTTGATGTGCAAACAAAGGAGGGACCTTTGAAATGGATTGGTAAGAAATGGTTAGAATTCTTATCCAATTAAGACTGCATGTCTATTAATGCATCTGTTTACATTTCTTTGTGGAATAAATGCAAGTTACGGGATCTTACCAAAAGAGTAAATGGAAAGAAGTTGAGTAGGAAACTCACTTTATTGTTGAAACAGTATGTTCATTTCAGCTTTGAAAGTATAGTGTACTTAAGCGAAAGATGAAAGATGGAATGCATGCATGAGCATGAGATGCATGTGATGTTGGCTTGGGAGAATTTAACTTGGTCTCTAAAATGGAGATAATGATGAAGTGTTTCATCTTTTGGAAAAAAGTCCTAAAAGTATTTTTCCTACATGCTTGACTTGAAGAGTCATTTGTTGTAAGGGCATGTTTTATTGGCTTGTTATCTAGTCAATCATTTGTATGCAAATATAATATATGGAAGGGTTCACAAGATGTGAAATATGTTTCTTTGTTGAAACAGGAGTTAGTCCATCCAGTTGTTGTATGTATGCCTGCTGTTGTTAACAGTTGTTGTTGGC
The DNA here is from genome assembly GCA_031772625.1 of Pinus tabuliformis. Lineage (NCBI taxonomy): Eukaryota > Viridiplantae > Streptophyta > Pinopsida > Pinales > Pinaceae > Pinus > Pinus tabuliformis. Next base: position 326,018,705 of record CM062817.1, on the reverse strand, counting down.
AGCTTTTCAAATAGGTACAAATGAAAGTTTTGTGGAGCAGACATACTTCACATTCGTTTGAGCCAGCTTGGATCAAGGATCAAGGCAAAGAAGTTCAAACTTCCTTCTATAAACTTCACAGCAGAAGTTCTGCATGAAGTCAAGGAGGAACACAGTTCTTCCCGAGACAACCAAACCATCCAAGAAGGGAAGTGGTCAGAGATTTTGGTTTAGATGCACTATGCAAAGGCAAGTGTAGGGAGGCTGAAAGAAGAGGGTGTTGTTACTCTCATTTACTGCTCAGATCAGTATATCAGTGTTTTGGTGGACCAAAAGTTCTTTTAGTGGGAAGGTGTGATCCAAAATGGATCTTGAAACTCTCTAAGTCTTCATTAACTCTCTATAATTTATTCCAAAGATTAAAAATCTTGTGAAGATCAAGCTCATCAGAGGAATCCTCATGACAGTTGCTAACTGCAATTAGCGCGGATCAACGAGGGTCGTCGATCAAGCGCGCAGAGCGGCAGACCATGGTAACGCGCACTGTCGCGAATTAGCAAAGTCAGTGATGGTTTGAGTCAATGGGGGAGGAATCTGATATGCGATTAGCGACAAGTTGCTAATCGCATATCGCAGGGCAAACCCCTCAAAGAAGGAGAGCCACATGCACCTGGACCCGAAAAATCATGAAATGCAGCGGAAAGTGTTTTGGTTCCATCCGAGGCGGGATTCCACAAAAACCGGCAGGATATCAGAAGGGCTTCGAGCGGTAAGCAGTTTAGACCGAGTCCCGCCCAATGCCACACAGCGAGTGACACGTGTCTGGTGGAAGAGAGAGAAAACCGCTCACGTCGAATGGGTAAACATCAAGCAAGTTATCTGCCCGATATGTGTGATGACTGTAGGATCTAGAGGGTCCAGATCAACAGCGAAGATGCGAACCAGATTTGATGAAGTTATAAAGCAGATTGTACAGGATTTTGAAGTCCGACGTGGACGATGAGTTGGCAGAGATTCGTGTTTCGCAGGCATTCTTGGAGTAAACGGAAATAATGGTCATTTCAAATGATCGAGTGTTTCCGGTGAACCTGACACGCTCAACCGTTAAAGGAATAGGTGGCCACCTCCCTATAAGGCATTATGCAGTTACTATAACCACCGAAAGAAGGGATTCGAACAGACAGAGGCAGGGAACCAGAAAGATGAGAAGCAGAAACGAACAGTCAGGAAGAAGATTGGCTTTAAAGCCACAGACTGACAGAGAGGAGAGGGAGCAGCCCAGGAAGCAGTAAGTAGACCTAGAAGTAGAGAAACCAAAGTCGAGCTCACCGTAATAGGCAGAGCCACCGGAGGTTGGAGGTAAAGCCGCAGAGCCAGAGAGCTCTAATAAACTTCTAAAGAGCCACGAGGCTGCGGTGAAGTTGCAGCACAGCAGGAGATCGAATGATCGAGCTATGGCTGGTTGTCTGAGGTGTGTTGAAGACAAGAGAAGGAGTTCCAGAGACAAATGAAGAATTATGAGGGAGTCAGAGAAGCCAGAAGCTCGAGAAGCTCAGAACACTGACAGAAGGAGTCAAGTCCAGAGAAGCCTAGACCTATCTGCAGAACAAGGACAGCCAGGGGTAAGATGGCATTCTAATCCCATTGGTTCAACTGTAAACCAATGGAGTTAAGTGTAGCACTTGTAAAAGAATTGAAGCTATAATCCCAGAGAGCCTAATCGAGTTGATTAGAGCTCAAAGAGACGTAGCCTAAGATATTAGGGTGAACTCCATATTATATTGTTGTCTTATGGGTTTGTTGAATTGCTGTTTTATTTATTGTTATTTGTGTTTCACATCAACATAAGAAAATGAACACAAGCACCCAATAGTCAAAAACAAATACAAGCATGCACCTATATTTTCAAGCATTTCTTAATTCCGCATTGGTTAATCATTAAGACTTGGGAAAATTTAAAGCTTTTGAACTGGGAGAGGTTCTTGTAAGTAGACAAGAAGCCTAAGAGCCCCATTTTCAAATCAGTCGAAGTACTTCATCGTTGAGAAAATTGTAGATGAATTTTATCAATTCTCCCACCTCAATTTTATGTTTCCTTGGTAGATAAATTTCAAGTCTAGAACAGTACATTAGTTGATTTATTTTTGTTTACTATACAAAATATAGTCTCTAGGATTCTATACACATATATATACGGATGTTTTCATGTTTTCTCATACATTTTCACTTGCCTTTCCTACCCATAGGAAATAAGTGACTAGTCAATCCCAACACGGGCTCAAACTTGTAACTGTAATGGTCATCACCCTGAAATCTTGCCACTTGGTTGTCTAAGTACTTTCTCAACTAGTTGAGTTCCCTTTCTGCTTACAATGCTTGTCAAATAACCAGTGATGATTGGTCCCTTTTAACACTTACAATCCTTGACTAAGCTTTTTCCATAACCCTCTAACCCAATTTTGCTCCAGATTCTGATTAGGTTAGTTTCTTTGTTTTTTTTCCTTCTACACAACAGTTCATAACCAGCGAATACCCATCTGCGGGTTTCTTGGTTTTTTTTCCATCTTAACAAGAAGACTATTTTATATTCTATTTGATATAAATAAAATAACGGCATGTTTATCCAGATCAAATTTCCTACTCTATCATTGACTATTCTTCCCACCGAGAATGGTCCTTCCAGTTCAGATTTGGGTGGACAATCGTTTCATTTTATTAAATTTCAAAAACAATCCTAATCTATCCCAAAATGACTATTGCAGCAATTCGATTCATAATTTTTGTTTCCAACAATTCAAACACATATAATGTTCAGCCAGAATAATTACTTCCACTAACCAGAGTAGAATAATCTCAATTATATATAAACTAATTCAGAATGACTAGATGAACAGTTTCGAATACACGAAAGTTTTAATCACATGACCAGATGTACAATTTCAAAAATAGGTAAATTTCTAGTGAGAATGGCTAGATCCTCTAACCAGAATTGAACGCTTGGAAACTACTTGAGTTGGAAACACTTTCCTCCTAACCGCGAACTCCCTCCTCTAGTTCTCCCTTGAGCCAAGACATTATTTCCATTGAATCTCCCCTTTTTGATTATGAATAAGGCATTCTATTCCCTTCTTCTCTAGCAGATTTCTTCCCATATCAGTGTCCCTCTTTTTAGCTCCTCCCAACCCAATAGCCTAGGCTTTTCTTTTCTTTTATTTTTTCAAAAAAGGTATATTCCCCTTTTTTTAAAGACCGCATTTTTCTCCCGCAGTGCTTTATTCACTCTTACTCAGTGTTTTCTTTTCTACATTGATTCATTCAATAGATTTTCTCTCCAAATGCATTAAATTTGATTTATCAACCCCTAGGGATTTTTAGGAGTAATTTTATGGGAAGGTTTGTCTTGATTTTATCCGTCAACCTTGGTTTTTGTATCTTGGCAGTAAGATATTTAACTCCAATTTTTTTTCCCAAGTAATTTCTAGTCTTGTCATTTTCATTAATAAAATTCATTATTACATCATCATAATTTGTTTTTTAGTTTAAATCTAGTTCATTGTGGCTTTCCAACCATCACCACTAAAAATAGTTCAATCTAAAAATATATTTACATAGAAACAAAGGGGTATTACATATGGTCGTAAAGCCTTTCCTTTCTCCTAGTCACTCGAACTCTCTCCTTGTTCCTTGATCTTTCAATCCCTCGTGACTCCATTCTCTCGTCTTCACTTACTTTTCTTCATCGCAAATCATCTTTAGTTTTCTTTCTTGACCTCCTACTTTCATTTCTTTCCCTAGCCCCTTACATCTTGTGCTTTGCTTAGTTCTTGTGCTTTGTTCATTTCTTTCAATACCTATTAGAGGGATCAAGGTGGCTTAAGAGCCCAGCAAAGGGTGGAATCCTCTGTGAGGCTCTTCCACTCTCATATACCCCAGTTCATTGAGGAATAAATTGTCGAGGCCGAAAAATAAATTGTGTGTGAAAAAAAACTGCTTAATTGGCACAAAGGTGGAAAATGAAATGGTTAATTAGATTCCTGATGTTGGAAACACCATGGTCGTTTTAGTCAATATATGTACACAATGGATATCTATTTTCACCTAAAGATGTTGCTCGAAAGAGTTTCGCTAGACTGTAATGAAGCCAATGAGGAGGTCATCCTTGTGATGGATGAACTTCAACTCTCTATAAATGGTTTGGATAGACATTTGCAGTACATTGAAGCTCATTTGGGCCAACCTCTAAACTTAGGTCATTCACCATAAAGAAACAAAGAACCAATTATTGTAAAGTTAGATAGATCAAAAACTAGATGATGGTTTTTGCTTACTTTCCTTTTACCTATTTTCATGTTGCTCTTCTAATTTTCAATTCGTAATTACAAACATAAGCTATATGCCTCAAGATAGAATTGTTGTAATTTTGATCTCTATAAACCATGTTAAATTTTATTTCATAATAACACATCAAAGAAAACCACATGTGAAAGGTTTTGCCAAAAAAAACATTAAAAAAATATCATTATATTTTTTATAATAAAAAATATAATAAATTAATTAGAATTGTAATATGCATACTTTTATATATAATAAATTAAAAAGCCCACTTTTATAATGATTTTACCAATTTGTTTTTCCAATCTTCTTGTATAATAAATTAATAAACACAATTCCTCATGGATATTTCCATTTTGGCTTCTATATAAATTAAATTAAATTCCATAAAAGTATGGAGTTTTCCAATTTTGTTTTTTCAATGAATTAAATAAATTAATAAAATGTTACATGTTATTTAAGTTTCTATTAAAGATGTTTGAAATTATATAATGGATAGTTAAACTTAATATGACTTTTCATATAAGCAAAAAGTGTTCTTTGTTAGAAGATAATTAAAATAAAAATTATTTATTTATAGAATTCGCAAAGGAGAATTGAATTATCTATCTTAAAAGCAAAAAAAAATTTAAATATTCTATAAACAAAATTCATATAAATGGTTATCAAAATTATTTATTCATAAAATTGACAAAGGAGAAATGAATTATCTATCCTAAAAAAAAAAAAAAAAAAAAATATGCTAAGCAAATTCATTTAAATAGTTGTCAATTGTAATTAGGCATTGATACCATTATATATATATATATATATATATATATATATATATATATATATATATATACTTTGTGAATAATAAGTATATATAATACCCAATGGAGTGACCCACATAGTTATGCGCTAACAATGGCCTTCAAAGAAATCATGAAGCAAATAAGAAAAGATCATCTGTTAAGGGGTAGATCGAGGGATAGTTGGTAGCAGTATTAAGTTTAGTGGATTCTTGGGAGAGGGATAGCAATGTGACTGGCTCACGCATTGATGTTGCATTCAATCTCCTAGCATGCTAGTTATTAATCAATCTATAGAATTCACTCTACCAAAACGAGAATGGAAGTAGCCACTCAATTTGGTGAAGTTTCCAACTTGTCATACGGAATGTTCAAAACCTTTTTAGGAATTTTGCCTGTCATGGGAAACAATGATATTGTTAATTCTGGCATTTTCAAGGCGTTATGAGGAAAAATCCTTGTGATGGACACTTCAGTTTCTAAACAATCAGAAGAACTAGGCCCTCCTGGCATGGTCCCTTTATCTTTGAATTTTTTGTTAGTCATCTTTTGGTTTTCCTCTTCCACTCTTTTTTGTGTTTGGCATCTTAGTGGAGTATGCTTTTCAGGTCGCAAGCACTCCTCGCTCTCTCCTCTTAAGTTTACCAAGGTATATTTCTTTTTTTGGTTTTTATCATCTTTCAATTTTTGTTCTGGTTTCTTGCACTTGGGATCTTTCATTGGCTAGTTAGCTAGCCTCTCTTATTCAATTAGCTCTCTCTTTTTTTCTTCTCCCCTACCCACGACTCTATTGGTAGCTCGCCCTCACTCACTCTTAGACCTTCACATCTTCTGCACCTTGAATTCCACCTAGCTACTTGTCTAGATTCATCTATTTCTCTCACCAATTTTCGAGAATGCCTAAAGAGAGGGCACACTTGAGAATGGGCGGCAAGGGTCATGCCCTAGTGAGAAATTCCCATACTTGGGCCTAAGCCCAAGCCTCGACATCGTGCTACAAGGAACACACCACCTTGGTGACATTAGGATATATCTGACATTAAGTAAGAGTTGGTTGACAAAAGGAATGAAATGTCAGATTCTAATATCTTGGCCAAAGTGGAGAGTTGGGTGCTAGATTTAGGCACCCCAAGAGGTCATCAAAATCAGTGTTTGCGCATGGTTGTTCTATATTGGCAGATCGAGAATTTGTCAGGAAAAGTCATGTTTAATTGTAATGAGAGCATGAATGAGCTCCTCCTTCACATGGAGGAGCCCCACCTACTGTATTAGATCATGGACGAGATAATCCAACAAATGGAGGGGGCATTGCTTCTGACAAATCATAGCCACCTCCTGGCAACCCCTTGTGTCTTGCTTCGGCTCCTTAATGGCACATAATTCATGTGTCAAAAGGCCACTAGTAGTAAGCTCAGTAGTTTCTATAACTTTTAGTTTTTTGGTTCTATGTTTTGATGTCTTTTTGGTATTCATGGTTTTCACATCCACATTTTGTAATTATGATAACAATGAATATGGCCACGCCTAACTCAAACTATGGTTTTTTATGACCTTGAGTATAAATCCTCACCAATTTCCTTAATCTAGTTTCATTAGGATGACTCTCTACAACAAGTATTATATATCTTTGACAATGTAATATAAGTTTATAATCTTTAAGGAAATATATATATATATATATATATATAATTTATTTATTTATAAAATAAAAAACTTCAATTAAGAAAAATAATGGTATCTTTTTTCATTATGCATTTTTTAATTCCTTCTATTTATTAGTTTATTAATTAGCTTTTTTCATTATGTATTTTTTTAATTCCTTTATTGATTTTTTAATTCTCTTGTTTTTTTTTTAATTCAACTTTTACAGCAAAACTATAATTCTTTTTAACAATAAAATAATACAAATAATTTTAACAATAAAATAATACAAATAAAAAATTAATATATGATAAATATATACAAAGTCAACCAGGAACTACTTGCTATTAGTTGTCTTGAACAGACAGCCATACACAATTTGATGGCCGTAGTCTAACAATTCGATGTGGATATTTCCAATTTGGTTTTCGAACTTATATATAATAAATTTATGCACACATCCTATCAGTTTCATTTTTTGGATGAATTAAGAATGTTATATATAGGGGGCAGGGAATCAGCTCCTGTCAGAAACTTGTTCAAGGTTTGTCCACCACTCTGCTCTGACAAGGGAGGACACTTAGATAATCAAGTCTTTTCATTCTTGTATCAACCATGAAGAGCCATATAACCCTGTTAGGATCCAGAAGATCTTCACCAGAGGTGGTATATCTAAGTCTCCTCATCATTCTGAATCTATGCACGGTAGAGGCCTCCTTCAGCAAAGATTTCGAAATTTCATGGGGAAACGTTAGATTGTTGAATAATGGCCAAACAGTTCAGCTCACTATGGATAAAGCCTCAGGTAAAATATTTCTCTTTTATGGGCATCAGAGATTCAATACTGTATTGGAATTCTATATGATCGTAGTTGTGATAAGAATTCTTGTTTCACTAGGTTCTGGTTTTCAGTCCAAAAAGGAATACCTGTTCGGCAGCGTGAGCATGAGAATTAAGCTGATCTCAGGGAATTCCGCTGGAACGGTTACCTCGTATTATGTAAGCAGCCCCGAAAACTTGCAGGGAGTTTTATTGTTAATTTACCGTACTTCAACCCAATTTATGATATAGATAATTTAACTTTCATTATTGCAGCCAGACCAGTCACAATTTCGATAATAGGAATTATAGAGTAGTTTTATGTCGATGGTAGATTTCTGGAATAAGAATATGATTATGAAGAGAAGGGTCAATTATTTCAGCACTCTACTGATTAGGGAAATCTGCAATCGACCTAAGTTCAACGAAAATAATTATATTAGATATGGTATTTTGTATTCAGATGTCATCGGAAGCTTCTCAGCACGATGAACTTGACTTCGAATTTCTCGGAAACCTGGCGGGGCAGCCTTACACTATACAAACCAACGTCTTTGCAAGTGGATATGGGAATAGAGAACAAAGATTGAAGCTGTGGTTTGATCCCACGGCGGACTTCCATAGCTATTCAATTCTCTGGAACCAAAAACAAATCGTGTATGTGTTTCAAGCAGCTGTAACAGAAAGTAGATATGTTGTGAACATATAATTAATTGGATTTATAGCTGTTGTTTATGGGGTTCGTCATTACTGTTAATATATTTCTTGCATGTTGTGTAAACAGATTTTGGATTGATTCGGTCCCCATCCGGGTATTCAAAAACAATGAAGCTGTGGGTGTCCCATATCCAAATAAACGACACATGAAGATCATCTCCACCCTTTATAATGGAGAGGATTGGGCTACCGACGGAGGAAGGGTTAAAATAGACTGGAATGACGCTCCCTTTATTGCCTCTTATCGATCCTTTCAAGTCGATGCATGCAGCTCTTCCCCCTGTGTCAACGATTGGTGGGATCAGCCGAAATTTCAAAGTCTAAATCCACATCAACTCAGGCAACTTAAGTGGGTTCGAAAACATTACATGACATACGACTACTGTCATGATGCGTCGCGGCATCCTACTCCTCCACGCGAATGTGCGTTGAATCCGTAATCACCGGATTTTATTTTAGAACCGGGTGTGGTTTATTTTAGAATATTGTTCAAAATAAAAATGTATGGATGATTTCGATTTAATAATATGAGAATAATTTTCATCATATACCATTAAGTTTTTATAAATTATTTTTCTATCACGAAATTTATGGGTCGTATTTACTATTTTATATTAATTTATAAATTCTCAAGTTTTTATAAATTACACTACACACGAAATTTGATGGTGGTTACTTTATCAGCCAACTAATTTCCTAATAAATTAAGAGATTAATTGATAATAATTAAGTGTAAATGAGAATAGTTTTGATAAGTTTAATGTTTTAGAGTTAATTTAAAAGAGATTAATTGATAATAATAAATGTAAATGAGAATAGTTTTTAAGTTTAATGTTTTAGAGTTTTTAAAAGGGATTTTGCAAAAAATTTGGGTCAAATCTTGATTTGTGTTGTTTAAACTTTTTTTTAATGGCATATAGATTCAGCCCCTCAAAAAAGCCTAGGGCACTTTCATTGTGAAGAGTTCACATGTCAAACTTATGATTTCAATGAATCTCTCTAAGATTGTAGACAAATTAGATCAGAAAAGTATTTTGATGGCTATTGGTTTATCAGCCAAGTAATTTAGTAATAAATTTGAAGATTACTTTATTACAATAAGTGTAACTGCACAGCAGATGAGTAGTAATAAATTTGGAGATTACTTGATTACGATAACTTAGTGTAAAAAAGTGTTTTGATGGCTATTGAGTTTATTAGCTATTGAGTTTATTAGCTATTTAATTTAGTAATAAATCTGGAGATTACATGATTACAATAAGTGTAACTGTACACTTCTTGGTTCCATTTAGATATGTGATAAAGTAATTATTTTGAAACAAAAAGTTATAGTTTTACCGTTCTATGTTTTAAACTTCTTTTGGGCATATTTCAGTTTAAATTTACCAAAAATTGGACAGAGATTTGTTGGAATCACAAGTTTGAACTATAAAACCTGTACAATCTAAGTGTCCAAAAACATTTTAAACAACTGAATTCATTTATACATTCAAAAATATATTTTAAAAACAAAAATCATCATTTTAGAATTGTTTTCAACAATCCCAAGTAAAACTCCAAAAAAACAAAACCCAAAAGGTTACTATGTCCTATTTTTCATTT